>OY992886.1:81054241-81176741 GCA_963921405.1 Cepaea hortensis
CTTAAAGATAACCTCAAGGCAAAGGTGTAGGATGATCTCCCTGGGAAACAACCTCAGATACCAATGTGATGTTCATGTCAATGCAGACACCACAGGCTGCGAGATTGAGTGATAATTCTCGAACACAAGTTCTCGCGAGACAGTTTAAAACAGATCACTTTATACCCGTTTTCTATTGTGAACTCCTATATTCCACATAGACGGTGTAAAAATAAAGCATTCAATACGTCTACAAGACTAGACGAATGCGCTGGTTTGTATTCCGTGGGATGTTTTTTGTTCAAATATCGCGGTATTGAGTGTTGTGTGGACGTGCCTTTGTTGCATTCAGATTTCGGTTGATTTTCGACAGTGCAGTTTCCATAAATAAATAACAGTTTCTTTAAGTGCCGTGGAGAATTTTAATTACCGATGATTTATTTTCATGTTCTTTAGAATCGATGTAACGGAAAACTGGGCCATGCTTTTAGGTGTTAGTGCACTGAGTTGTGAGTCTCTTAATGCGGCCAATGAAAAGGAAGAGGTTGGAGAGCACGTATCGATAGGGAGTCGCGGTAGCCTAGTGGCTAGAAGCACGCCTGCCGGCCCGGTGGTTATCGTTTAGCATCCTCATCGCCTTTGACTGTTTAAATTGACCTAGGCTTTCAGATCAGTCCAGCCTTAGATGGGTACCAAGAAATGTCTTGCTAAATAAAGGTCAATGGTGTGGTACTGACCATATCACCTACCGAGTTACTAGTTTTTAAAAAATGTTTGCATATCCTTTACAGGACATCGCTTTCAACATCAGCATCTTTCAGCTGATTGTTGATTTTTTGGCAAGATTGCGCTCAGTAGTTTGCCATTGCTTTCAGAGCGGCCGGCTCACATATCCCGTAAGTTAACGACGCGGTTAGAGCCGCTACCGATTCTCGTCGTCGTCACGTTACTCACAAGAGTGTACGGGGTTACGGATAATGACGCTAACCCCTCGGCCAGAGAGACTTTCGAGTGACTAGTGGTCAATAAAAATATTATAGCACCATATGCTCAGTGCGGCTGAAAGCCTGTAGATGGGGTCTTTGCTTTACTTGACCTAGCTAGCGTAGAGGGCTCTTCTCGCAAGCTCTGTCTCCTCAGTTCAGTCTGGAGAAATATGACAAAAACAGCTTTTTTTTGTGTGGGGGTTTGCTCGTTTTGAACTCAAGTGTAGTACATACAGGGAAAGCTAATCCGCACGAAAACAAAAATCAGCCCAGTGTACCAGATGTAGTAGCACGTGTATGTCGTTTTAAGCGACATATACGTGCTACTACATCTGGTACACTGAGCTGATTTATTTTTTTCGTGCGGATTAGCTTTCCCTATTACCAGTATCCCTCGCCATCAGGCGAACTCACTGCGACTTCTGAGGTACTTGTAATATACGGCCCCAAGTCAAGGATGAGCAGTCAACAGTTTAGTCCAACTGAGCAGTTTAGGGGTTGAACCCGCTACCTCGACATCAGCATAACGGAAGTTTACAACCGAGAACTCTTGAATTCATTGTTTATGCCCTAGCCGCATGGAGATGGGGCAGAAGGACGTGGTACCCCTGTTTCAAGCTTCAAATGTGTACGTTATTTCCTCGATCATTGTCAAAGATGGTCCAATGCAGTATAAATACAGGTGAGGAAAAGACGCTGCGTAGGGCACACACTGAGAAAGCGTGATAGTAGTAAAGCGGAATTTCCGTTGCCTTTAACCCACAGAGCCAAAGAAACAGAGGGAGATCTAAACACACATGGATAAGATCATTAGAGACACAATTAAACAGATTTATAATTTAGGGGAAGCATGCAGGGAGCTTTTATAGATAGCACAGATTAGGACGGCTGACCTGAAATGGTTGAGGAGCTATTTTCTAAAGGGAGATACATAACAGAAGACGATTATTGTTTACTTAGCACAGTGATGGTGTCATTTCACATCAGATGTTCCAGTCTATATATTTTCAAAATGTTTATTCTTTTTGTTTTTTCATGCGTGTCGTCATCTTTCCGTTCTTTCGAATGTTATTTGTGTTATATTTTCTAGCCGGCTAGGTTCTGAAGGACTTACGGACGTTATTTCTTATCCGGAATACCGCGTTCGAAACACAGCTGCGGGCGATTTGGCAGAAGACCGCTTTGCGTTGGTTTTTATACAGTGGTGTGAGAGCCGGTCGTTCAGAAAGCAATGGCAAACTACTGAACGTAAATTTACCAAGAAATCACAGACAGCCAAAAAAATGCTGGAGTCGACTGCTACGTCCTATAAAATATATGCAACTAATCAACTTTATATTTTCGGGTGTTTGGATTCAAATTGTCGCTGCTTCGAAAATGCGTAACGGGGGAATTTCTTAAACGAAAACTATGGTTCTTTAATTACCTGATTGTTTACACGGTGGAAATTAGCGCCTTCGTGTTTGACTTCGCCTTTGCCCTAACCCAACTCATTCACATTTTCTGGACATTTGTTTTTCGAACTCCTGGATAATCCAGATCCTTCTGCTATCTGAAGTTACAATATTTGAATTGAAACGCTATAAAAACATTGTACTGCCCACTAAGCTAATAATTTCCAGACGGCAATGTAATCATTTGTCCCAATAACTTCACGTGATTCACTTGTTAGAAGGTATATGAATCAATAGCTAAGACGACATTATTATCATTTGATTATTTATTCTCCCTCCGCCTACGGAGAATTAAAAGATCGTTACTGTCCTTATACTCTGTTTTCATTGCTTTTTATCTTTGATAAAATCCCTCCAGTCTTTATTGGCCATTGTCTACAAATCTTGTTGTGTCGAGTTATTGTCTGGTTGAGAAAGCTAATCCCACAGCAGATAGTTGTGAAAGGTTGAGTAGGTTGTTTGTTATTATCTTTTTTTTTTAAATTTACTATTACTTTACATCAGATGGTATCATATGTAGCCACACACAGTGCTGAGAGAGAGTCAGTGTTAGCTTTATTAGTATTGTTGATTGGTTGGTTAGGTGATTGGTATAGGACGTCGCTGTCAACCCCAGAATTTTTATGGCTGTTTGTGATCTCTTGGCATGTTTACGTTCTGAAGTTTGCTATTGCTTTCAGAACTACCAGCACCCATACAATTTTATTTTTAAAAACCAAACGCAAGGCGGTCTGCTGCCAAATCGACGGCAGCTGTGTTTAGAAGACGGTATGCGAGATTGCAAACGTCCGTAAACTTTTCGCCACGGGGCAAGCACGGAGTTGATTGGCATGTGGATTTAATTGATGGGCTGGTTTGTGGGTAAGTGGTTGGTTGGTTGGTTGGTTGGTTGCTTGGCTGGCTGGTTTTTTGTCTAGTTGGTTGATTGACTGGTTGGATGATTGGCTGATTGATTGGTTGGGTAATTGATTAGTTGATTTATTAGTTGGTTGGCTGACTGGCTGAAAATTGATGTTTGTTGGTTGTCTAGCTAATAGTTCGTTGGTTCTTTCGTTCTTTTGTTGGTTTGTTAGTTCGTTCGTTCGTTTATTCCTTCATTCGTTCGTTCGTACCTTCATTCGTTAGTTCGTTGGCATTCTGGTTGGTTAACTGATTGGTTTATTGTGTTGGTTGCTTGTTTGTGTTAGTTGATTAGCTGGTTGAAATAGTTACAATAGTCAAATAGTACTATTACTAATAATATTACATATACCGTTGCTGCTATTACTTCTGCTGCTGCTGCTGCTGATGATGATGATGATGATGATGATGATACTACCACTACTACTACTACTACTACTACTACTACTACTACTACTACTACTACTACTACTACTACTACTACTACTACTACTACTACTACTACTACTAATACTACTACTTCTACTACTACTACAAAAAAAAATTTTGTTCTGGAGATTGTACAGCAGATTTCAAAGTTTGTTTATATGCGGTATATAATTTACGGGTCAGAGATGAAGGGCACATTATTAGAAGTATTACGTCTCTAGGGTAGCGGGGTAGGGGTATACCCTATCAAAGGAGAAGTGAGGCGCCTCCTTTGCTCCGCTAGCCTACGGGACACCCTTGGGCAAGGTGGAGTACCCGTTTAGCCCCCCCAACAGGGTAACGTGAAGCCATGGGAGCAGGTGGTGGATTGGACTTGGGAGCAGCCGACAGATAGTTGTTGGTTATGGTTTCAAGTCAGTGACGGTGGGCAGAGGATCTCTCAGTAGAGACAATGGCTACGGTCATCCGATCAGTATGGTCACTGCCAGGAAGGAAGAATGGTAGACTTCCCTCCTTATTGATTCCCGGGCAGAGGAGGCTCGTCAGCCTTGGTTGGTATCTCTTCTAAGAGAGGGAACTCTAAATCTCAAACCTCCGCTGCCTTGCGGGTATACCCATATGGGAAAGGCTTCGGGAGTAAACCCTGAGGACAAATCCGGAGATGGAGTCCCTAAGGCAGTTCCATGTTGTAAACAACATAGTTCTGGCAACTCCTGCGACGGCACCGATGCCAAGTTGCATTGGCTACTGCCTTTCCCTTGGTCAACATCGGCGACGTGGAGAGGGGGAACCTGCTACTGGGCAACAGCTGGTTCTCCGATTTCCATTGCCCAGGCTTGTGCCCTGAAGAGGTCACTTCAGCACCGCGTAAAGCGGTGACACAACACGGGAAGTAGCATTTGCCGGTTATAAGTCTTAATGCTCGATTGGCGTAGAGCAAGGCGCCAGGGGCTACTTCCGACGGTGGGAGAGATCATCGTATCTCACTAGACAGCTACCGCCCGCCTAAGCTGGGCAGCCCCCAGTCAATAAGGTGTTGTCTCGCCACGGTTCATCTGCTCCTGAGGGTGTGTGGAGCTTAGGGGGAAATCCTGACACATGGACCGCAATCTATACACCTAACAGCAAGAAAAAAACAAAACAACCGGCCCTAAGGCTGGGAACATGGAACGTAAGAACCATGACCCCTGGCATCTCAGACGATCTAAATGAGATTGTGGATGCCCGCAAAACTGCAGTGATAAACAACGAACTGCTAAGACTGGGGATAGACATTGTCGCCCTGCAAGAGACCAGACTCCAAGAAACTGGAAGCATCAAGGAGAGGGACTTCACTTTCTACTGGCATGGCAAGCCGTGCGGAGAGACCAGGGAGCATGGAGTTGGCTTCGCTATCAGAAACAAGCTGCTCAATTCCATCATACCACCAAGTGATGGCACTGAAAGAATATTGAAGCTCCAACTACAGACAGAGGCAGGCCCAGTTAGTATTATAAGCGTTTACGCCCCAACACTAACTGCAGCATCAGAATCTAAAGACAAGTTCTATGACGACCTTAGCAAAGAAGTCAGTGAAACACCAGAGAAACAACATCTTTTTATCCTGGGGGATTTCAATGCCAGGGTTGGCTCCGACCACGAATCTTGGCCTTCATGTCTAGGACAGTTTGGCGTTGGGAAGATCAATGACAATGGACAACGTCTCTTGGAATTCTGCAGCCACCATAATCTGTGCGTGACCAACACCTTCTTTGACACGAAACCTCAACACAAGGTGTCATGGAGGCACCCCAGATCAAAGAACTGGCACCAACTCGACCTGGTGCTCACTAAACGCAGCAACCTCCGCAATGTACGGATGACTCGCAGCTATCATGGTGCTGACTGCGACACCGACCATTCACTCGTCTCCAGCAAGGTGAAGATAAAGCCCATGAGAATCTACAGAAGCCGAACAGAAGGAAGACCACGCATTGACACCAGTGGCACCCAAAATAAAGAGAAGGTCAACAAATTCATGCAGGCTCTAGCGGATACTCTGCCCGGCCCCACAGACGGAGATTCCACCGAGAGATGGAGTCATTTTCGCGACACCATCTACAATACAGCAGTATCAACATTTGGCAAGAAGCAAACTAAGTCAACCGACTGGTTTGAAGCACACTCTGAAGAGATGCTCCCAGTCCTGGAGATAAAGAGACATGCATTCTCGATGTATAAAACATCACCTTCAGAGAAAACACTGCAGGCATTGCGAACGGCCAGAAATAGAGTACAACAGATGGCAAGAAGATGTGCGAACAGGTACTGGCTACAGCTCTCTGCTCAAATTCAAACTTGTGCAGACACTGGAAATATAAGAGGAATGTATGAGGGCATCAAGCAAGCTGTCGGTCCATCAAAAAATAAGATGGCCCCTTTACGATCAACTGAGGGGGTAATCATAAAAGATCGAGCGAAACAAATGGATCGCTGGGTAGAACACTACTCAGAGCTATACTCAGTGGATAACACTGTCAGCGAAGAAGCTCTGGAAGCCATCGATCAACAGTCCGCCATGCATGCCTTGGATAACGAACCTTGCCTCACAGAAATCAGCGAAGCACTAGACTCTCTCAAATCCGGCAAGGCACCTGGAAAAGATAGTATTCCACCTGAAATTTTAAAATGTAGCAAAGAAACAATCATCCCAGAACTGTATGCAATATTACAGCTCTGCTGGAGAGAAAAATCAATACCACAAGATATGAAAGACGCAAACATCGTTACCCTTTATAAAAACAAAGGCGACAGAAGCGACTGCAACAACTATCGCGGCATTTCCCTTCTCAGCATTACAGGCAAGATTTTTGCCAGAGTAATCCTTAAAAGATTACACATTCTTGCTGAAAGAATCTACCCCGAATCGCAGTGCGGATTTAGACCCAACAGGTCCACCATCGATATGATTTTCTCACTCCGGCAGCTCCAAGAGAAGTGCAGAGAACAGAGGAAGCCATTATATATTGCCTTCATCGACCTCACAAAGGCATTTGACCTCGTGAGCAGAAGCGGCCTTTTTAAGGTCCTTGAAAAGGTTGGATGTCCACCCACCCTTCTTAGTCTCGTGAAATCATTCCACGAAAACATGCAGGGGACCATTTTATTTGACGGCTCAACATCCCAGTCATTCAGCATCAGCAGCGGAGTAAAGCAGGGATGCGTGCTTGCTCCTACACTCTTTGGTATCTTCTTTGCTGTTCTCTTAAGGCAAGCATTTGGGACTGCCACTGAAGGCATATACCTCCACACAAGATCTGATGGCAAACTTTTTAACCCATCAAGACTCAAGGCAAAGACCAAAATAAGACCAAGATGCGTAAGAGAACTACTTTTTGCAGATGATGCAGCACTGACTACTCATACAGCAGAAGATCTCCAAAGGCTCATCGATCGTTTTGCAGCTGCGTGCAAAGACTTTGGGCTCACCATTAGCCTAAATAAAACACAGGTGATGGAACAAGATGCTGATGCGCCTCCGTCAATCAAAATCTCTAATTATGAATTGAAAGTCGTCCACGATTTTGTGTATCTGGGATCGACAATATCAGATAATCTTTCATTAGAGACAGAAATCGACAGACGCATTGGAAAGGCAGCCACAACATTTTCCAGGCTAGCTAAAAGAGTTTGGGAGAATAATAGACTAACAGAGCGTACAAAAGCTCAAGTATATAAAGCTTGTGTTGTTAGCACACTACTCTACGGGTCTGAATCCTGGACCCTGTACTCAAGACAGGAAAGGAAGTTGAATTCCTTCCACATAAGATGTCTGAGACGTATCCTGGGCATAACATGGAAAGACCACATAACAAACAAACAGGTGCTTGAAAGAGCAGATATTACCACAGTGCACACCCTCCTCAAGCAGAGACGCCTCCGGTGGTTGGGCCACGTATCTCGAATGGAGGACGAACGTATTCCCAAAGATCTCCTTTACGGAGAACTAGCCACAGGAAAGAGGCCAACCGGAAGACCCCAAATGCGATATAGGGATGTGTGTAAACAAGATATGAAAACCATTGGAATAGATCCAGACACGTGGGAGAGAGTTGCAACAGACAGATGCTCCTGGAGAAGAGATGTACGAAACGGACTGGTGCTCTTTGAGCGCAATCAGATCCAAAAAACTGAGGAGAGACGGCACAGGCTCAAAGAGCAGTCACTTACTGCGGGACTTGCCTCGTCTCACAGATGCGGAAACTGTGACAGAGATTGTCATTCTCGAATTGGACTATACAGTCACCAGCGGTGCTGCCAGGCACCTCCCAAGCGGCACAACTCTATAGTCCTTCAGGACTGAAAGAGGCCTACTACTACTACTACTACTACTACTGATACTATTACTACTACTACTACTACTACTACTACTACTACTACTACTACTACTACTACTACTACTACTACTACTAGATAATTCTTGTAGATGGATATTACTGTTGCGACTGCTATCACCTTTGCTGTCGATACGTCCTCTCCTAATTGTTTCTGTTTACTTTGGTGCATGACCTTTAATTGTAATAAGATAAATAAGCACAAAAGTATTGACTGTCATTCACCGATTATCAAATACAATTCGAAAAACAAATAGAAAGCAAAGGGGAATACGACATAAAAGAAAGATGTAACATTCTGGACTGGAATCGCCTTCTCCATGTAGTTCATGGTGAGTGAATTCTGCATCTTGACAAGCTCAAACTGATGCAACCAACATCCAAGCCCATCATTCATTCAGCTGAGCTAACAATTCGTCGCTTCTACCATACGCGAGGTGTGGAAGGGAGGGAGAGAGGGGAGATATGTGAGAGAGAGAGAGAGAGAGAGAGAGAGAGAGAGAGAGAGAGAGAGAGAGAGAGAGCGAGAGAGGGGGAGAGGGGGGGGCGGGGGTGTCATGTGAATGTCATGTTTTAGTAAAGATTGTGAAATACTGGAAATGTCATATATAATAGGTTTGAGCTTTGTAGAACAACCCAGTCAGCATGCAATATGCAAGCCTGATATAGACAACATGCTGAAACTGGGGAAAACATAAGAGATGACACAGGCACACTCACAGGAAACACCACAAGCAACCACAACAGAAGAAACACACACACACTTATACATACACTCGCACACATATTCATAGGAAACACCACAAGCTACCACAAAAAACCATTGAATTAAGAACACAAGAAACACACACACGTATGCATAAACTCACACGCATGCACTCACACACACACACACACACACACACACACACACATACTGGCACACACACACATACTGGCACACACACAAACACATACACATAAAGTCACTGAACGAACACAAGAAGAAGCACATATGCACAATTAAAAAGTGGCTAGATGACATTGCATATTAACTGTAAGCTTTATAGGAGAAGTTGTCACCAGATTGTTCTTCTTCTTCTTCTTTTTCTTCTTCTTGTTCTTCTTCTTCTTCTTCTCTTAACGTATGGTTGGTGAGTGGTACTAGCCCTGTATTGTTCTAGGCCATTCAGCATTCTATGAGTGGATTGTTCGATACCACACATGCCTCCTTGACTTCCCATGACAATCCCTGGTGCGCATATTAAGCTAGGTCTACCTGGGGGAACTTGGCAATATTTAAAGTCTGGCTCAATGCGATTTCGACCCCATGACCGCCAGGCTGGCAGGCAAGCACCTGGCAACGACTTACAGCGACTAATTCATGTATGAATTAACTAAAAACCTATGGGTATCAAACAATTTATAGTCTTCCAGAAATGAATGCCTTCATTCACGACCAATTATTTTGAAAACTGTCTGTTGCATCGTTATGAAATTTTTCCTGCCGTCTTATATTTACCCCCACCCAAGGAATATGTCTTTGATAGGTGCAAAAGCAACTTAAATCGTGGAAAGCGGCGACATTTCTTTGATGTTTTGGTGAAAAACTAGTGATTTTTCGCTAACAAACTTGTTTTACAGTAATTTTCCGCCAGTTTGGATGACGACACAAGGCTCTACGCAAGGCACTTGCCATAAGGCCAATCCTATGTCCCACGAGAAAATTAACTATTCAGCGCTAGTGTTTCCGTGAAAAGACGTAATACATTTAATAACATGGACTTCATCTCTGTCCCGTAAATTATATATCGCATATAAACAAACTTTAAAACTGCTGTACAATCTCCGGAACAAAAAAAAATTTTGTTTGGTGGACATAATGATAAGGTTATATGCTAAATCGCATCATTGTCCCTCAGTTGGTTGCTGAGATATGGAATTTTGTATTGGGGCAGACAAAAGTAAACAGACTATAGGAGCGAACGCGGCGTCTCTGAGCCACCCCTCCCTCGTCATCCAGATGCAACCTGTTGGGAACGACCAGCGTGTAACAGAGTTCACACAACAGGTCATTGCAATCAATAACCCTTGTTAGCTTAATGGAAAACCAACCCGCTGTGTTATCCAAACAACCAGCACACACGGAGATCACAGCCTGAACATTCATGCTTGCACACCAATTAATACCGCTACATCGGGCCTAGACCAAGTTCAAACAACAGCCTCCCACTTGTAATCATCAATGGATGCGACCGTCTCCTGGGCTCTTGAATCTATGATCATTAATAGAGAGATGGCGAGGTGTACGACATATTACAGGATAATTGTGTGACTTATGCTTGGTTACAGAAATCTATACTACCACATCCCGCTAAGACCAAATGCAAAAAACAGTCTCCCACTTGTGTAGGTGAATATGCGTACGATATATTACAGGAGAAGTGTGTGACGCATGCTTAGTTATAGAAATGTACACTATCTTACAGCTACATTCCGCCTAGACCAAATGAAAAAATAAAACAGCCTCTCACTTGTAATCAACAATGGATTCGACCGTCTCCTTGAATTTTGAATATATATTATCATTAACATAGAGATGGCGAGGTGAATATGTGTACGATATATTACAGGAGAATTGTGTGATTTATACTTGGTTACATAAATGTGGGCCGGTCTCTCTGGCTGTGGGGTTACAACACTTTCTCTCTGTAATCCCGTTTATCACGCAGAGTCTCGCAGCGGAGCGAGAACTGAGGTGGTTCGACCCCCGCTCGTGACTTGCGGATACTGAGCCGGCCGCTCAGAAAGCAATGGCAAACTACTGAGCGTAATCTTGCCAAGAGATCAACAGACAGCTGAAAGATGCTGCTGTTGACAGCTAAGTCCTGTAAAAGGATACGCAAAACATTTTACATAAATGTACATGGGTGCAGGTGGTGGATGAAGCTGAAGAGCAACCGACAGATAGTTGTAGGTTACGGTCTCCAGCTTCACGAAGGTAGGCAGAGGATCTCTTGTTTTTTAGTAGACATTGGCTACGATCATTTACCAGTATCGTCACTGCTAAGAAGGAAAGCAATGGCAAACTATCCTCTTTACAGATGCCAAGAAAATAATGGTGTGTCGGTCTCGTCAAAAATAAGAGAAATGGCGTAAATGGGTGCTCCATAAGAGCAGCCTCGCCCGGTAGGGATAGTCATGTGCACCAGGAGACTCCAGACCGTCAGCAGGCTACTAGGTGCAAACGATTACTATATTGAAAGTAGGAACTTCGAATGTTAGAACAATGAGTGCAGATGGAAAATTGGAAAATATCAAACAAGAAATGGAAAGAGAGAAGATTAATATTTTAGGAATGTGCGAAACGAGGTGGAATGGGGCAGGGATCAAGACAAGACATGATTGTAAGATTATTTATTCTGGGGGAGAAGAACGGCAAAGAGGTGTAGCCATTATATTGAATCGGCAAACATCAAATTCTGTTAAAGGGTATTGGGCCGTTGTCGTGTCTTCCTTTAAAGTGTCGTCCCTGGAGTGAAGAGAGTCAACACCCACATTATAATATTTTTTTTTTCCGTTATCAATATCCTGGAGAATCCACCAGCTTCCATCCAACACACTCCATCAGCCCGTGGACACCTTTTCCTATCACTCTCTCACTGTTGTACTATGCCCCCTCTCATACTTCCCCAACGCAACATACTCAACAACTCTTGCTTCTAAAAATTATTAAAGATTAATTTATTAAAGAAAAGTGTAACGTATATGAGACGTGTCTGTGAAGAAAATGTGTGTCGTGTATTCTGATGCAAATGTATAGGTCAGCCTTCAAAGTTCAGGATCAGAGTCCACTCATCATGGCAAGGATTACACGACATCACACGAGTCAGTACAATAGACCTCACCAATTGCCGCTTCTTTTCCGCCAGACTTGTTATCTTCCATGAACCTTGATAACCATGAAATCTGAGTCCCAATCGAAACTACAGTCCGGGAACACTATTAATGTTTGTTCCTAACAAAAACTGTTCCTAATAGTTTGTAGAAAACTGAGATCTCATAATTCCTGCACAGTAAAAAAAAAACAATAGAACACTGTCCCATGAACATGGCGTTTGTCCTTCGTGCGAAATGTTCTATAGATTTCCTTATTTTTTCGTTATTGTCTTAACGTTATAATGTTCTTGATATGTGGAACAACTACACTTAAATGTTATCTTTCCTCCAATGTGAACCTCAATCACTATTGGTGTGTTAAAGACTGGTATGACCTACAACTCATTCGGTACTTATCCTGTAGGATACTTCTATCATTCAGCTCCCCTGAGCAATGTTTCTCATCTTCCTCTAGCATAGGCTCATTGATGAAGTTGCGGGCCAATCTTCCTGCGCCAAACTTTATCCGGGATCGGATTTTTCCTTGGTTCCGTGTTCTTCCTTCCAACTAGAGGGAACCTGTAAAATAAATCATACAACTGGTGATAGCCTCCCCGTCACTGATCTCTATTAGATGATCGTGGCCATCGGCCTCGCTCAGAAAATACAGTGAACCTAACTCTGTCAGAGACAGATGAACTGAACACAGAGGTTTTCATCAGGCCAAGACAAGAAGAAAAAAAAACACAACCAACAGCGTGCGGAACCCCCCCCCCCCCCCCCCCAGGGAGCACCCACTGGAAGATCCCAATTATTGCCCATTACTCAATTCTCAACTAGTAGAGCTAAGTATCACTTCCCTACTCTAGCTAGTTTTCCACTAACAGTGCTAATCATCACACTCTAGTTTTAACAAGACTACTGCCTATATTAATTAGGCCTAAATATACTATATTGACTACCTTATGCAAAACCGCCTCATTCCGGGATGGCTGCTACACTTTGCCATAACGACACATGCTAGTTAATATTAAATTAATCTAACATTGTAGAGCTCTCCCACAAACACGTCCATCATAATCCACGGTTTTGGTCAACACTGTTTCTCCCAATCATGGTTTATGGCAAAACCTAAAATTGGTCACGTGACGGTATTCATTATGTCCACACAGGTGTTATTTGGACATATCATCCATTGTCAAGAATCTATCCTCCCTGGCTTAGTCACTGTCAGAGTTGTCATCACTTGTTTTGACATCCCCAACAAGCTAGCGAGTTACTGTATGCTCCCAACAACAGTTATCAATAGCAATCTGCCAATCTGCGTGATGTCCGGAAACTATAAATGACAGACTGACTGTTTTCTCCCGAGCTGAGTACTTCCGCTTTCCATCCAACCTGTTTATGAACTGTCAAAGCGATGTATGGACTCATCTCACTCACTTCCCCTACACATCTGCAGCTGTTAACTTTGCCCGACCTGTGATGGTTGACATCCGATTGCAACCAGGATCCGACGGGTTCCATCTGTATTCGAATGTTGACAAACTGTCAAAGCGATGCAGGGATTTATCTCACTCACCACCGAATGTTCCTAAGCTGTTGACCAGATGTAAACACGTGCAGCGGCAACCCCGACTGTTTTCTCTGGATTTGTTGAAACAACCTGTGGCCTCGAACATGCCGCTAATCAGAACGCCTTTTATTCTCATCACGGGTTAAATCACGTTGGTCTATTATGTGACAGCCGTGTCAGACAGAGTTATAGAAAGAAAAATTAAACGTACGACCTTTTAAAATAAATGCCATTCAAGTATATGCTCCAACAAGTGAATGCAGTGAAGACAGTATAGAGGGACTTTATAATGACATGTTTTGAAGAACTGTAAAAAAAAAAATCAGACATAAATATTATAATGGTTGATTTCAAAGCAAAAGTAGGAAATCAAGGCGATGGATGCAGTGTAGACAACCATAATTTGGGAGAACGAAACGAAAGAGGTTACATACTTGCAGAATGGGAAAAAGAACAAGAAATGGTTGTAGGATAAACCTGGTTTGAACAGCATCCTAGACGATTATTGACATGGAGGAGTCCAGACAGCAGGATTAAAAACCAGACTGATTGCATTCTGATTAGCAGAAGGTGAAATGAGTTAACAGTCGTAAAAACAGTCCCCAATGCATGCTGTTACAGTGGTCGCAGATTAATTACAGGCACATTGAGGGTAAAGTTAAACAAAGTCAAGTATACAACAGGAAACCCTAAATAAGATTTGTTCAAATTGAAAACTGACAAAGAAATACAAGATAATTTTAACATAGAAGTAAAGAACAAATTTGATATATTGTCTGATCTTGAGATCCTATTTCAAGATATGGATGATCAATGGGAAATGTTGAAGAATTTAGTCAGTTGTGCTGCAGAAAAAAAAAACTATTCCAAAATTAAAGAAAGTGGGTCGTAAGACATGGATGACTGAAGACATTTTACAACTAATGGAAACAAGAAGACAGAACAAAAGTAAGCCTGCCAAATATGAAGAAATTCGCAGAAAAGTCAGAAAATTATGTAAGGAGGCAAAAGAAGCATGTCTCGAGAAAAACTGCATAGAAATTAAAAACAACAGAACAATACCAATCTATTACACAAAAGAATGCAGGGGCTTAGTAATCAAATAACACATACATCACCAATCTGCCTAAAGAAAAAAGATAGATAAATCATAATAGAGAAAGATCAGATTTTACACGTATGGTCAGATTATGTGAAACACCTTTATGATGATAACAGAGAAAAACAGTATAATATTCAAAGTAATAATGAAGGACCATCAATTTTGAAGATGGAGATTCAGAATGCTCTTAACCATATGCAATCTGGCAAGACCCCCGGTTCAGACAGCATCACAATAGAAATGGTTAATGCTTTAGAAGAATATGGAATAGATAAAGTTACCAGACTGCTTAATACAATATATGATACTGGAAATATACCACATGAATGATGTAACTCTGTGTTTATTGAAATCCCAAAGAATAGGGAAACCTTGGAATGTGATCAACATCGAACAATTAGTATAACGAGTCAAATTACAAAGATTTTGCTAAGAATTATCATGCAAAGAGTCAGGAAGAAAATACAACCTGAAATAGGAGAAGAACAATGTGGGTTTGTAGAAGGCAAGGGTACAGAAAATGCTGTGTATATACTTAGAACAGTAATTGAAAGTGCTATAGAAGTAAACAAAGATCTACACCTTGGCTTTATTGACTACACAACGGCATTCGATGAAGTGAGAAATTTCGACATAATAAGGATGCTTGAAGATCTACAAATTGATGGAAAAGACCTTAGACTTGTAAAAAAAAAAGATATATTGGAAACAACAAGCTGCCATAAGAATTGACAATGAAGTAGGTCAATATTAAGAGAGGTGTGATGCAGGGATGTGTAATGTCTCCAGATCTTTTTTTTCCCTGTACAGTGAAAATATTTTCAGAAATATTGAAGATATGGAAGGAATCAACATTGGGGGACGATGCATAAATAACATTAGATTTGCAGATGATACAGTTTAGTTTAGTTTAGTCGATGTATCAACATCACGGCACACGGGTGTACCCCATATGTCCTCAATTCTCCTCCTAACTCAAACCCGAGTCTGGAGAAACTCAGCTCAGTGCACCAACTCCGTATC
The DNA here is from genome assembly GCA_963921405.1 of Cepaea hortensis. Lineage (NCBI taxonomy): Eukaryota > Metazoa > Mollusca > Gastropoda > Stylommatophora > Helicidae > Cepaea > Cepaea hortensis. The sequence goes on from OY992886.1 coordinate 81,069,922, forward strand.
ACCGGCGAGCATCCTGAAATACTTTGGGTAGATTTTTAACTCGAAATTTTGTCCGGGCTACTCTTTTTCGATTTCCAACTGCCAAGGGATTTTTTACGTATGCAACAATACACACGGGCGTCCGATCTCACTACCCAGAGACCAGGGGAAATTTTATTACTAGAAGTCCAGGTGAAAAAAATCCCGGTCCTCGCCGGGGCTTGAACCCGGGACCTCCAGTACTCGAGGCGGACACCATACCTCGAGATGACCACGCAGCCCCCCCCCCCCCCCCTCAAGATGATACAGCCTTGATTGCTGACAATGAACAGGACCTGCAAAATTTAGTAGATGCGGTTGTTATGAGAAGAAATGAATTATAGAACATGGTGGCAACTGGCAAGATCGAAGGGAGGAGACCAAGGGGAAGACCAAGAAGTAAATACCTGAATGGCTTGGCCACGTGGCATGGTAGAGACAGAAACACGGAGCTGATCCATGACTCTGGTGATCGAGTGAGATGGCAAAACATGACCGCCCACGCTTATCGGCATGGCACATGATGGATGGATGGATCGTTAACAGCGAGAGTATTGTTTAGGACTAACCGGAAAGAGAACAAAGAAAGTGGAGATAATCCATATCCACAATAAAAAAACAAAAACGGACCCCAGTTATAACCGACGCTGAAGAAGCAGGTTGACCGAGGCCGAACTTTTTTTTTAACGTAAATACTGAACTGAACTGAAGTGAACTGAACTGAACTGAAAGAGAGATGGCGAGGTGAACTTGTTTACGATATATTACAGGAGAACCGTGTGACTTATGCTTGGTTACAGAAATTTTCGCTATTAATGAGTACAACTTAGGAGTCAGCCAGATCTTGTTTTCCCCACGATCAATATATATTTACTTACTTACTTGCTCAATTTCTCCCTAGGGGTGAAGTGTAACTGTCATAGCGCTGTGAATGTTGCCATAGAATGTATGACATGGCGGGAATAGCTAATATAATGTTAAGTAATAGGTAGCAATAAAACCCATTTACATATATATCATCATGTTTATTGGAAGTATGGCGTTGGAAGGGTATTTTTCCAGACTGAAAACCGATGTTGAGATTGGGAAACTGTGTTGAGATAGGAAACCGGTGTTGAGATAGGGAGTTGAGTTGAGTTGAGTTGAGTTAAGAACCGACATCACTGCACTCAGGACATTCCCATACGTGCCCCGTCCCCTCGTTCAACAGCCAGCGAAGAGTCATACTACTAATCGTTCCCACCGCTATCTGATTAAAAGTTCTCCTGGTCTTCCCAGAACCCCTGCCGATCCCCCGCAATCTCATTCTTTCCACATATGGATTCTCAATCTGTTCCTACGCCTTCTCCACCTAGTCTCACAAGCGCATGACCATCTCCCCCTTGTCCAAAGGCAAACTACCACCAAGAGGTGCATTCCCTGCTAGCTTATCAGCCTGTTCATTCAGTATATGAGATAGGGAACCGGTGCTAAGATAGGGAACCGGTGCTGAGATAGGGAAACCGTATTGAGATAGGGAACAGGTGCTGAAATAGGGAAAGTGTGTTGAGATAGGGAACCAGTGCTAAGATAGGGAACTGAGTCTGAGATAGGGAACTGGTGCTGAGATAGGGAAATTGTACTGAGACAGGGAACAGGTGCTGAGATAGGGAAACTGTGTTGAGATAGGGAACCGGTGCTAAGATAGGGAACTGGTGCTTAGATAGGGAACTGGTGCTGAGATAGGGAAACTGTACTGAGATAGGAAAACTGTATTGAGATAGGGATCAGGTGCTGAGATAGGGAAATTGTGTTGAGATAGGAAACCGGTGTTGAGATAGGGAACCGGTGCTGAGATAGGGAACTGGTGCTGAGATAGGGAACCGGTGCTGAGATAGGGAACTGGTGCTGAGATAGGGAAACTGTACTGAGACAGGGAACAGGTGCTGAGATAGGGAGACTGTGTATTGAACCGGTGCTGAGATAGGGAAACTGTATTGAGATAGGGAACAGGTGCTGAGATAGGGAAACTGTGTTGAGATAGGGAAACTGTATTGAGACAGGGAACAGGTGCTGAGATAGGGAAACTGCGTTGAGATAGGGAAACTGTATTGAGACAGGGAACAGGTGCTGAGAAAGGAAAACTGTACTGAGACAGGGAACAGGTGCTGAGATAGGGAGACGGTATTGAGACAGGGAACAGGTGCTGAGATAGGGAGACTGTGTATTGAGACAGGGAACAGGTGCTGAGATAAGGAAACTGTGTTAAGATAGGGGATTGTGTTTCACAGTTCCTTGACATACAGAGCCGAGGGTTCGAAATCAACCGCAGGCAATTTGGAAGCAGACCGCTTTGCGTTGATTTCGATGGTGTGAGGCTTCGGCTGTTCAGAAAGCAATATCAAACTACTGAACTAACATTTCATTTTCTAGGAAATCACACACAAGCACAATACTCTGGCATTGATTGCAATATCCTATAAAGGACACGCAACTAGCTTTCTTTATCTAGGCCCGGGGATTTTACTGTGCTAGATCTCTGGGGTTATACGACTTTCTCCGAAATCCCGTATACTCTCGTGAGTAACGAGACGTTACATGAGAATCAGTAGCGGTTCTCTCTGCGTTGGTAACTTACGGGGTATGTGAGCCGGTCACTCAGAAAGCAATGGCAAACTACTGAGCGTAATCTTGCCAAAAAATAAATAATCAGCTGAAAGATGCTGATGTTGACAGCGATGTCCTGTAAAGAATATGCGAACAAAAAAAAAGGATCTCTGGGGCCGGTCTCCCTGGCCTAGAGGTTAGCGACTTTCTCGGTAATCCCGTTTATCCACGTGAACAAACGCAGCTGCGCCTGAATCGGTAGCGGTTCTCGTCTCACCCGTTACTTAAGGGATATGTGAGCCGGCGGCTCAGAAAACAATGGCAAACTACTGAGCGTAATCTTGCCAAGAAATCAACAACAGCGGTAAAATGCTGGTGTTGACAGCGATGTCCTGTAATAGGATATGCGAAAAAAAAAATTTTTAAAAGATCTCTGGGACCCGTGTTGTGGGGCATGTGTCGATCCAGTGAGAAATATACTTATATGTATGGATTGGCACTCATAGTGGGGAGAGAAAAACAGTAGAGATCACAATACACACTTGAGAAAATAACAATTGAGACTTGTAGGCTCACAGCGATTTTAACATTTCGCATCCAAATAACTACACCGCCTCGCAAAGAAACAAGTTATCGACCCCGCGTTCAGAATTGTAGGGTCGACCTCCAGGTGGGCATAGCGACGAGTGTACGATTTCGTCGATACTGTTTAATCACGGTCATGCAGGTCATTCTGAAGAATGCAGTGACCGGTTACGTGCACGATCCGGATCTCTGGGGAGCGCAGGGTGTCATTACTGACGGCCTTCATGGACGACACAACCAACCAGTCACCAGAGGCGAGGCATGCAGAGACAGACTCTCAAGTCTTGATAGACGATAATTTGTAAAATGTAGTTATACCTCTCCATAGCACACCGCCTGGGCTGAATATATAGACCATGTGTTGCTCATGCGTCATGATCCCTCTCTTGGCCTGCCTAGTTTACTCCAGAGGAAAGGTAACTCCAGAACGTTTGGAACACGACAAGCTGCAGAAGCTGCTGGAGCAGCAAAGAAATGCTCTAACTGTCCGCCTATCTGAGTCTTGATCCTAGACCAGTTGCCGACCAAGGCTTAGAGTCTGATTTGCCAAGGCATGACATTTAGTCTTTATATTGCATTTCCTCACTAGGGTAAGGCATGTGCCCTCACAATCGCGCTCCTCCACCCGTAGCCGTTGCCACAAGCCAGTATCATCTGTATGTAAAATACCTCACGGGTACAGCAGTTTCACACGGCGCCAAAACAAACTACTCACTGAACTGGCAGCCTTAGTGATTGCAGCGAGATTGTAGAAAAACAGGTAACTCAAAGCTTTACATGCTTCCTCAAAGCTGGACAGAAACGAGCCGAAATGTTCGTAGAAAGGGGAATTGCTTTTGACAATCAAAAGCCTCTTGTTGTACTTGCTCCACTGTGGAGTCAACACTACTACCTTCTACCTTACACAAACAGCAATTACGTTAACTCTTTTAGTTCCAGACGGTGTCGCAGGGGTTTCTCAAGAGGGATCTCTCTCCCTCTCGCTCTCTCTCTCTCTCTCTCTCTCTCTCTCTCTCTCTCTCTCTCTCTCTCTCTCTCTCTCTCTCTCTCTCTCTCTCTAGAAGTTAGTTGTATTTCCTTTACAGGACGTAGCAGTTAATTGGCTGTGTTTGATTTATTTCACGTTCAGGATCGGTAATTTGCCATTGCTTTCTGAACGACCGGCACTCATACCATTTTCATGAAAACCAACGCAAGGCGGTCTGCTTTCAATTCTCCCCCAGCTGTGTTTCGAAAGCTGTATTCTGGATTACGAATTGTGCTCGTAACCTTTTCGCCACATCTCCGGTCAAGGGGTATAATAACCAATATAATAAAACGTCTGGGTGCATAACTTTCAAGCAGGCACCACTCTGACAAGAGGGTAGCCGAGGTGAAAAACTCTGTATTCGATCGCCGTTTAGGCTTGGCGATTAACGCAAAATGATAGCACGCATACTACATGTGGCTGTTTAGGAAGGCGATTTTTCGTCCTCAGCACTAAAATTTGCTCTGCACCAGCACACACCAGACAAATACATTATGAAACAGATGATATGATGCATGTTAAAATGATAGGTAGATGTTTAGTATGCACAGACAGATTTGATATGCACGGATCGAACCTAAAGATGCAATACACATAATACGTTTCTTGGTGCCGACTGAGAGTAGCTGATTATACATATTGAGTTGTCTTTGAAACTATCATCATCTTGAGATAGAAAACAGTGATCTTCTTCTTCTGCTGCTGCTGACTTCTTCTTCTTCTTCTTCTTCTTCTTCTTCTTCTTCTTCTTCTTCTTCTTCTTCTTCTTCTTCTTCTTCTTCTTCTTCTTCTTCTTCTTCTTCTTCTTCTTCTTAATCTTCTTTGTCGTCATCGCCGTCGTCGTCGTCCTCCTACTCCTCGTACTCCTCCTCCTCCTCCTCCGCCGCCGCCGCCGCCGTCACCTCTTCTTCTTGTTCTTCTTCTTCTTCTTCTTCTTAATTCTATGTTTAAATCTGTTGCTGCTGCTTCTGCTTCTTCTTCTCCTTCTTCTTTTTCTTCTTCTTCTTCTTCTTCTTCTTCTTCTTCTTCTTCTTCTTCTTCTTCTTCTTCTTCTTGTTCTTGTTCTTGTTCTTGTTCTTGTTCTTGTTCTTCTTCTTCTTCTTCTTCTTCTTCTTCTTCTTTTTCTTCTTCTTCTTCTTCTTCTTCTTCTTCTTCTTCTTCTTCTTCTTCTTCTTCTTAATTCTATGTTTATATCTGCTGCTGCTGCTTCTGCTTGTTCTTCTTCTTCTTCTTCTTCTTCTTCTTCTTCTTCTTCTTCTTCTTCTTCTTCTTCTTCTTCTTCTTCTTCTTCTTCTTCTTCTTCTTCTTCTTCTTCTTCTTAATTCTATGTTTACATCTGCTGCTGCTGCTTCTGCTTGTTCTGGTTCTTGTTCTTCTTCTTGTTCTTCTTGTTCTTCTTGTTCTTCTTCTTCTTCTTCTTCTTCTTCTTCTTAATTCTATGTTTACATCTGCTGCTACTGTTTCTGCTTGTTCTTGTTCTTCTTCTTCTTCTTCTTCTTCTTCTTAATTCTATGTTTACATCTGCTGCTGCTTCTGCTTGTTCTTGTTCTTGTTCTTGTTCTTGTTCTTCTTCTTCTTCTTCTTCTTGTTCTTCTTGTTCTTCTTCTTCTTCTTCTTCTTCTTCTTCTTCTTAATTCTATGTTTAAATCTGCTGCTGCACTGCTTCTGCTTCTTCTTGTTTTTGGTCTTCTTTTTCTTCTTCTTCTTCTTCTTCTTCTTCTTCTTCTTCTTCTTCTTCTTCTTCTTCTTCTTCTTCTTCTTCTTCTTCTTCTTCTTCTTCTTCTTCTTCTTCTCTTCTGCTTCGTCTTCTGCCTTTCTATGGCATATGGATCGATGACCCCCAAATTAACTCACGCCAATCTCTTTGTAGCCTTGTTTTAGATTGGTTATATTTTGCAGCTAATGTTTTCTACAGGATGAACTAGCCAATTCTACGCCAACCCTCCTTAGTCGCGTCCTACGACATACATGATAGGATACAGTATGAATATTCTTTGCTTTTGTGGCCTCGATCGATAAACATCGTCTGTGCTGATACCGAGCTAGCGGCTTCAACCCTACACCGGTCAGTTACACTAAAATATTGACTTCTTGTTCTTGACTTGGGGACGTAAATTACAAGTACCTTTAAAGTCGGAGTGAGCTAGTCTGATGGCGAGGGACACTGGTAATGGGGACAGTTAATTCACACGCAAAAATCAGTCCAGTGCGCTAGAAGTAATAGCAAGTGTATGGAATACGCGTGAGTCCAAAGCGAGCTGACGCCAAACACAAAACCAATTGACGTATATTGTCAGCGCGGTCGGACGAGGGTTCGATGCCTGTTCCCATCGTCCGCCAACGGAGGAAAAAATTGCCCCCCCCCCCCCATATTCCTAGTGCATCCAGGCCTACAAAAGTTCATGACCCTATAACATCACTGACCCATACCAGGTTCCTTCTTCTGGACAAGTATTTCTTCTTGTTTTTTTTGTTGGGGAGGGGGGCGCGCTGGCGTGTCAATGTAGTGGATAGGAGGCTATGCTGATAATGTCAGGAGCGCTGGTCCCACAAGGGTCCCACGAGGGTCCCACGCTTGCGTTCGTCGTCCATTAACAGAGGGACTGGCCAGCTATTAACTCCGTGCTTTCCGGCCTACAAAATGTGTTTGCACTATCATATAACAGACACATAGAAGATCCCTCCTTTCTCAATGCTGCCTTGTCCGGGATAGATACTAACAACGTGACACATAAAACTGTACAATATAAAGAATAACAAATAAACATATGTTGCGTTGCCTTAGAAAGAAACTAATAACAGCTCGAGACAGAAAACTATACAATCTATAGTTACCAATGAACGTACATTTCGTTGCCTGGGAATTAAAATAGTTCTAATATCCCTTCCATTAATACGGATTGAAGATCGATCAGTGAATCAGTAAGTTAATGCAGTAACCACACAGCTACTGCCATAATAGCTAAATGAACGACAAAAAACATATGGACGATACTAATACACCCGTGCTTAAGCTAACATCGCTAGTGTAACGCTGTCGTTAGTGTTCGCACTCGGCGCGTGTTTGTCGGAGCCATTGATTTGCTTTTAGAACTTCAAGGGACCTCCTCTCGCGGAGCAGCACCCGCTCAGACAATCACGATGGCTGCTGTGAGGATATATGTTGGCAATGGTTCTGACAATTACACATGGTTGGCTTGAGAATATACGTATCTTTGTCATGGTTCAGACAGTCAGGATGGTAGATGTGAGAATATATATTTGTGTTGTCGTGACTAAGCATGTGTCTGTTTATTTGATTATATGCGGCGGGATTCGTCCAGTGTTTGGATAGCAAATATTCAAACAATGCAGAGGTTGTAGTATTATTAATACTAGTCAATACAGGTATGGTGTAAGGACATGCCATTACAGTTCTTTGAAGTCTTATATTAATAGATGTGATATTGAATATTTTCATTTTATCATAACAGATATCGAAAATGTGTTTAAGAATGTGGGCTGTGAAAGTTGCAGTATCTGCTGTACTTGGTAATACAGCTATGATTTAAGGACATAATATGAATTCGTGTTTTCGTGTAAGCACTATGGTACTAGATGTAATAGTGGTGTAGTAATAGTTGTAGTAGTAGTAGTAGTAGTAGTAGTAGTAGTAGTAGTAGTAGTAGTAGTAGTAGTAGTAGTAGTAGTAGTAGTAGTAGTAGTAGTAGTAGTAGTAGTAGTAGTAGTAGCAGCAGCAGCAGCAGCAGCAAAAGCAGTATGAGGAGGAGGAAGAGGAGGAGTAGTAGTAGTAATAGCAGTATTCTTGATGAAATGGTTAACATCACATGGGCTTAACACCCAGCATTGCTGTATCTTTTTATTCTCTCGCTTTGATCTCGAGTGTATTCCTTACACTTGCTACTAGTCGTGATTGCACTTGACTTATTTTTGCGTGAGGGTTAGCTTTCTCTATTACTTGTGTCCCTCGTCATCAGGCGAACGCTCTCCGACAATTGAGATACCCTTTATTTACGTCCTCAATTCAAGGATTATTATAATAAGTATGAGTGTAGCGTTTTCCCTTACTGTGCATGTACCGGGTGTTTGTAATGTATCGTTACACTATATGTAGAAAAAAATTTGAAAATGAAGTACATGAGGTCATCAACAAAAATATGCTCCACAGTCAATCGTGAAGCAATTTGCAGCGAATGTCTGTCGTCTGCTCGAGTAATTCTTTGTACTCCAAACAGAATGGTGTTATCAACAGAAGAAAGAATTTGTTGTTTTGTTTTGTTTTTGGTTGAACAATTGTTTCGAAATGATTACAAACACCCGGTATATGGATATCACATTTTATTTCTGTCCATATAGTTTAGACTGTTTATTAATCTTGTACATATAAAACATATTATTTCTTCCTTACTGTTTCAACTGATATATAAGCAGCAGCTAGTGAAGTTATTGTGGATATTGTTAATACTCACACTCACAGTATATCAATCACAATCGCTGTTTTTATGTGTATTTATGATTTATATGATGCTAGTGCGCTCGTACACAGCAAGAGAGAAGCCGTGTAATATATTTCAATGCAACACCCTATAACATTTATCCTTGCTGTATCAACTTATATCATGTAAATCAGGGGCAGTTATATTATGAACGCACACAGTGACAAGTATACGACCTACATGATGATAAGATGTAACTGGATACTTTATTTGTGCGATGGATCTGACGATAAGTTGCATATCAAGTATCCCGTCTGTCTCTATTCTATACTGAACAGTAAAAGAGAAGCTGTGTTTCATTAGAAAACGCGTTTTGTCATTATCGCTATGTAGGATAGTTTTGTTAGACTCCTTATGATACTTGCTTTGACTCAATCACTCGGTGCTCTATCTGTGTTTCTGTGATATTATACTATTCACTATTACAATGGAAAGTATAAACTCAGCATCAATGGAGCTTGATTGCACCAAGACTCAGTAAAACTTAGAAAATCACACGTTGTGAATGCATCCATAATGTACTCCTTTAATGTTCACACTCTTTTGTTTTAATCTCCGCCTTCCTTGTTTTTCTTATATATTTTCAATACGCGTGCCTCTTCTCGCTTTCTCCTCACCCTCCCCCTCCTTTCTTTTTTCAACTCCTCCTGCCTGTCAGTTGTCTCTCATTAATAACTTGAGCATACTTAACGACTCTCTGTTTCAAGTGTGACAGTATCCGCCCCACACTTACGCCGCCGCGCATTTTCCCACTATATGACTGTCACATCCTGGCTTCTGTCTGAGGTAATTCTTTTTATCTTTGAAGCTGATGAGTTAAATACCCCCTTTTTTATGTCATTCTGCCTTCTTACTTGTATTTCAATTTGTCGCATAATAGTAATATTCCCTAATGTACCGGTAGTTAACGTGGTGTTCTTTCCGTAATTGTTTTGTGCTGTTGTTTGCTCCTTGTTGTTGTTTTCTGATGTAGGCTTTCTTCCGAGGCGTCTTCTATTTGTTGAAGTTATTATGTTGTAAAGCTGCCCTACACTTCAAGTTTTCTAACTGTTTACATTTCAACAGCTTTATTGCAGTTAAACCCACTTCATTTCCGTTGTAAAGACGACATTTCTCTATTGATTGGTTCTGTTTTCTCCATCATGATTTACTGCCACCTAAAGAGCTTTACTATGTGCTTTGTGTGTGTGTGTGTGTGTGTGTGTGTGTGTGTGTAGGTGGGTGGGTGTGGGTGTGTGTGTGTGAGTGTGTGTGTCTGTGTGTGTGAGTGTGTGTGTGGGTGTGTGTGTAGGTGGGTGGGTGTGGGTGTGTGTGTAGGTGGGTGGGTGTGGGTGTGTGTGTGAGTGTGTGTGTGTCTGTGTATGTGGGTTTGTATGTGTGTGTGTGGGTGTGTGTGTGAGTGTGTGTGTGTCTGTGTGTGAATGCGTGCGTGCGTGCGTGCGTGTGTGATGGGGGGGTGCTCACATTTATTATGATCTTGTCTTTTGATTTAATTTAGGCATATGTTTAATATTGTTTCAGTCCGCATATAATCATAAGCCACTTGAAAGGGGAATTGCTTAACCGAGTTGGTAAATGTAGATACATGGGGGTAATGATAACATCAGATGGGAGACACATGACAGAGATTAAGAGCAGAATAGGTCAAGCAAAAGCTGCATTTCAGAGAATTAAAGGTATCTAACGCAATAAGTCACTATCATTGAGTGTAAGAAAGCGTGCTGAAATGTTACCACGAACCTGTTGTATGGCTGAGAATGGTGGAACGTGAATGAAGAACTTAGGAAAAGCTTTGGGGTGACGGAGATGTGATTCCTGAGACGAATGTTGCGAATACCTTGGACTGCCGGGGTAACTAACAATAATGGCATGTAAGCGGCTAATGAATCTCGAATATCATATACAACAATAAGACAGGAACAAACAGCTTTATTTGCCCTTGTGATGAGAAGAGAGACCCTTGTGAATATTGTGACAACTGGAAAGATCTATGGGAACAGAGCCTGAGGATGACCAAGAGAAATGATGTTGGATGGACTGAGACGGTGGCATGGAGGAATATCGTCAGCATAGTTGGTCCAGAACACCTAGGACCGAGATCTCTGGGAAGACATGAACGCCTGCGTAAACTGGCAAGGCACATGATGATGATGAATCATAATCCGAAAATTCTTGAGTTAACTTTCTTCTTCGCGTTAACCGTGTGGCTTGTCACATCTGCCGGTCCACACCCTAACTTGTTTATTCAGCCTTTTGTTTCTTGTTTGTGAAAATTTTACGTGCAGCTGTTGTGATAAGTTATCACAATCTGTCAGTATAAGCATTGAAAGTATCCAATAACAATCCGTCTGACACATCAGTTCGTATACCTTTTTTTTTACATAAATCAGTCTTTATATACATTTAGAGGGAATATACCATATACGTCTTTATACATAATATATACGTCATTTACATATGTATTTATAACCATGTAGAGGAAACATACCATAGACGTCTTTATATACACTTAGAAGAAACATACCATATATGTCGTTATATACACTTAAAGGAAACATACAATATACGTCTTTATGTGTTGTTTGTCCATCAAGAATGGTGATGACCATTCATTTCATCCAGTGGGGTTGAAGGTGTGGAGCCGTGGGTTCTAAGATGGCTGATAAGGCCTATTTTGGCTCGAAATGTTCTTTGACAATGTGGGCAAAGAATGCTTGACGTCTCTGGAGGAGGATTTCCTGCAGTGGTTTTTCTGTCCTGCCTTTTCTTCACAGCTCTTGCAGTCCTGGTTGCCTCACATATGACTGCACCTTTGCGCAATGATGCACGCCACGAATTTCGGTCTCTGGCTGCAGCCTCCCAGGTGTCATGATGAATTCCAAAAGCATTCAGTGAAATTTTCTTTAAAACGTTTCCTCTGGCCACCTTGGGAGCGTTTACCTCAACGCAGTTCACTGTAGAAAATTCGTTTAGGGAGCCTGTGATCTGGCATGCGAGTCAAGTGACCAGCCCAGCTAATCTGATTCTTCATTAGTATAGTGTGGATACTGGGCATGGATGCTCTTTTTAGGACTTCAGTGTCTGGAATCTTGTCTTGCCATTTAATCTTCAGTAGCTTCCTTAGGCAGACTGTGTGGAAGTGGTTTAGTTTCCTAGCGTGTCGCTGATAAACAGTCCAGGTCTCACAAGCATATAGCAGTGTGGATAATACAACTGCTTTGTAGACTTTTAGCTTTGTTTGCAGGCTTATTCCAGTTCTGTCCCATACATTCTTGTACAGTCTGCCAAAGGCTGCACTGGCCTTGGAGATTCTTGCATTCACTTCGTCATCGATTGTGGCAGCTTGTGACACGGTGCTGCCAAGATAGGTGAATTTGTCCACAACACTTAGTCTATGATCATTCACTTTGATATTCGGCACAGTGTGATTATTCCCTGGAGCTGGCTGGTACATAACTACAGTCTTCTCCAAGTTGATATTGAGCCCAAAGTTGGCACAGGCATGTGAGAAAGCTGAAACATTATGTTGCATGTCCGCCTCTGAGTTGGCGTATAGAGCGCAATCATCAGCAAACAGGAGCTCTCTGACAGTGCCGCTGCCAATTTTGGTTTTAGCTTTCAGCCTTCTGAGATTGAATAACTTTCCATCCATACGGTAGTTGATGTCTATTCCAATGTCGTCGTTCTCGAAGGCATTCATCAACATGGCTGAAAACATGAGGCTGAACAGTGTTGGTGCCAGGACACATCCTTGCTTCACTGATATGTGACGTTGGATGAAGAATGACTTGCGCGATGACTTGGATTAAAGTGAGGAAGAGTTGCGCAATTCGTCGACCTCACTCTCTCGCCTGAGTCCATCTGAGTCCAAAGGACTCTACATTTAGAGGGAATATACACGCAAACATACACTCTAGCTGACCCGGCCTGGCTTCGCCCAGGCCCTGGAGGGGATCTATCTATCTATCAGTCTGTCTGTCTGCTTGTTTGTCTGTCTGTCTGTCTGGCTGACCCGGCCCGGCTTCACCCAGTCCCTGGTGGGGAGCATCTCATTTAATTCATATAAGTAGTCATATAAGCCCTCCCGTTCCCGACTATCTGTCTGTCTATCTGTCTGTCTGACCCGGCCCGGCTTCACCCAGTCCATGGTGGGGAGCATCTCATCAGAGTGTATATTCCCTCTAAATGTATATAAAGACTGATTTATGTAAAAACGTCTTTATGTACACTTAGAGGAAACATACCATCTATGTCTTTATAGCCATGTAGAGGAAACATACCATATACGTCTTTATGAGCATGTGTAGGAAACATACCATATACGTTTTTTTTTTAACATGTAGAGAAAACATATCATATATGTCTTTATATACCAGTAGTGGAAACATACCTTATACGTATTTATATACCAGTGGAGGAAACATACCATATACGTCTTTATATACCAGAATAGGAAACATACCATATACGTCTTTATATACCAATAGAGGAAACATTTGATATATGTCTTTATATACAAGAAGAGGAAACATATCATATACGTCTTTATTTACCAGTAGAGGAGAAGTATCATATACGTCTTTATATAACTGTAGAGGAAACATTTCATATATGTCTTTATATACAAGAAGAGGAAACATACCATATACGTCTTTATATACAAGAAGAGGAAACATTCCATATACGTCTTTATATACAAGAAGAGGAAACATATTATATACGCCTTTATATACCAGTAGAGGAGAAATATCATGTACGTCTTTATATACTCGTAGAGGCAACATACCATATAAGTCTTTATATACACGAAGAGGAAACATTTCCAACACATGCCAAACCCCAGTTAGCCGGGTGGGTTGTGTTGTGATCTGGTTCCATCCTAATATGTCTACCCGCAGGCGTGAAGTCCCAGAGCCGGTCTTGTCCACCCCCGCTGGTATGTTTAGTTTGGAGAAGGAAAGAGAGTGCTGCAACACAGACACCATGGAGGACCGGGATTTATTTCACGTGGACTTCTAGTAATAAAATTTCCCATGGTCTCCGGGTAGTGAGATCGGACGCCCGTGTGTATTGTTGCGCACGTAAAAAGCCCCTTGACAGTTGGAAATCGAAAAAGAGTAGCCTAACGGCGCCGCCTGGGCAAAATTTCAAGTTAAAAATCTACCCAAAGTATTTCAGGATCCTTGCCGGTGCTACGAAGTTCGTGCACTGAGCTGAGTTTCTCCAGACTCAGTTTTGAGTTAGGAGGAGAACAGAGCACTTGTGGATTACACCCGTGTGCCGTGATGTTGATCCATCGACTAAACTAAACTAAACTAGACACCATGGAGGTACGTTAATATCGGGTAGAGAAGTCTCAAAACAACCTCACTAGGATAGATGCACAACCTTCCCAGGGCTCAAATGCCATGAAGGTCTATGCATTAGATTTAAGAGATAAAACTCCCGGAGAATTCATTAACCAAGAATCCCTTCTATTGCAAACATTTGTTACTGTAACTCCTTTTATCACCTCAACTGACAAAGATAAATTGCAGAGAATATTCATCTTGTGAAATGCTGTCTTTGCTTGGGATATTCTACAATTCAAGATTTGCAGAGATATACGTGGGGGATTCAAATGAATACCTTACTTTTTTTTTTAATCTGAGTCTCCGTGGCGAAGTGGTCAAGCCGTTTGATTCGGGCTCCGGAGGTTGTGGGTTCGATTTCGGGCCGCGTCCTTCGGTTTACGAGTGAAATTTTTCGGAGTCTCCTGTGGGTCGTCGCTAGATCTACGGAGTTCGTGCTTTGTGCGACGCTTTCCGCGCTGCGGAAAGAGACCGAGCCCTATGGGATAAAACCCGGTGCAATGAAGTCGACCCTGTCGACTTTTAAGCGACGACGACTTTTTTTTATTCTGAAAAAGCAAAGCACAAATTATTAATTTTTCGAAGTAGTCACCACTACGTTGAATGCAAGTCGTTCAGCTCCGATAAAGTGCTTGGATTCCCGTATAAAAACATTCGCTTGGTCGCGAGTGTAACCACTCATGCACCACCTGCAATACCTCTTTATCGGTACCGAAAAGTCTGTTACAGAAGTCATGCCGTTTTGAAACTTCCTACTCCATATTGTTGTGAATCAATCTGCGCTCCGTGGGTGTTGCGGGCAATATCGTACCGGCCAACCTTTACTTTCTCCAACATTTCCTGGTAGCCTATTTAGGCTGGGTCGACCTGGGAGACAATAGTCATATTTTTAAAGTGCCAGTCTTGAGCGGGACTCGAACACAGGGCCACTGGGCCAGCAAATCGGCGTGCTAGTCTCTGCGCTGCCCCTGCTGTCATCTAGAATAGATAGACACGTAAATGTATTGTGCTCGAAGAGAAATGGTTTACTGGCTGGATGAGGAAGGGAGTTGAATTGAGTTAAGTTGAGCTAGGAATCTACATCTCTCAGGACATTCCCATATGCGCTTTGTCCACTCGTTCAACAGCCAACGAAGAGTCCTACTATTAATCGTTCCCACCGCTATCTGATTGAAAGTTCTCCTGGTCTTCCCTCTCAGTTTTGAGATTCTTCCAGAACCCCTGCCGATTCCCCCGCAATCTCATTCTTTCCTCATACGGGTTCTCAATCTGTTCCCCCGCCTTTTCTATCTGGTCCCACTGGCGCACGACCACCTCTCCTTTGTCCATTTGTAATCTACCACCAAGAGGTGCATTCCCTGCTAGCCTATCATCATCTTCATTCCCCCGCACTCTCGTATGGCCAGGCAAAATATCCATACAATTTTCACAATCTGTGACCTCTGAAACGATGAAAGCCATTCCACACGAAACATTCCTTTCTCCACATTACTAAGCATACCCCTTGAATCCGTAATAAATACAATGTATGTTGCAGTGGTCTTCTCTAACAGACGGAATTAACTCCGTGGCCAAAGGCTTGCGAACGCGGTTCGTGAGCCGCTTACCAAGCGTTCGGAATGCAGCCGCGACTGATTTGTGCAGCAGACCGTGTCGCGTTGTGTTATAACGTGTTGGTATGGGAGCCGGTCGTTCATAAAGTAATGGCAAACTACTGAACGTAAAATTTGCCTAGTACATCAACAGCAGCTGAAAAATTATGGTTACTGCAACGTCCTGCAAGGGATATGTAACATTAAATTTTAAAAAAAAAAAAAGGAAGTACAACTTTCGCTGATCAAGGTTTTTTTTTTTTTTTTTCAACTAAAGTTGTGCTTACCAGGCAATTCAAGACATTTCCGCAGGGAGCTCTTAAAATTAGTTCTCAGCCGAGCTGTTAAAAGCCATTTGTCGTACACGGCAATGGAGACAAGACCCATTACGGCACACATTGCTACTTTATCATGACAAGAGTTTACAATTCTACTCTACGGTAAAAAACCAAAATGAAACGAGAAAGTCAAGGGTAGGCGGGTTTCCAGCCTCATTAGCTCTTTGAATGTTTACCAGTTGGCACTCCATGGCCGTATCGATTACTGACAGTGATCATCTGGTACAGCAAGCGCGATGCCGGAATAAGGCAGACATGTTTACACTATTACTTGCAGTAGCGCCGACTACGGATTTTTCTATCTTTTGTGCCGTTATTACAGTCATACTTCTTGCTGCTAATCCCAGGTGGATATCACTTTCATGGTTTAGATGTTTTAGCACAGGAGTTAAAGTAGTTGTATTTTAGGGTGGTAAAGAAACAACTGGAATCTGGTGGAATTGGTTGGTATCTTGGTTCGTTAGTTCGTTCATTTCCTGGTCGTTTGACTGGTTGGTTGCGTGATTGGTTGGACGTTTGATTAGTTGGATGATTGATTTGTTGCTTGTTGATTCGTTGGACGGTTGAATGGTTGGTTGTGTGGTTGGTTGTTTGGTTGGATGATTGACTAATTGTTTATTGATTGGTTAGATGGCTGATTTGTTGGATGGTTGATTAGATGTTTGATGGATGGTTGGATAATTGATTGTTAGTTGGATGGTTGATTGGTTGCTTGAGTGGTTGATTGGTTACTTGTTGATTGATTGAATGGTTAATTAGTTGACTGGTTGGATCGTTGATCGGGTTATTGCTTAAGTAAGTGTTGGATTGGTTGGTGGATTGTGAAACTTCTGAAAGGCTGTGGATTTTAACTCTTTAAGCACTGGCATTCAGACCGTCTGAGACTTCTTCAGCTTAACGTGGGTCATGGCCTTGGAGGGTTACCAAAGCCCTCGGATATTGCGGGTTACCAAGGCGACCCCACCCCCCTCTATAACGAGTTCAACACCGACTGTCTTGCACTCCTGAACCTGAGTCAAGGGTCCAAAAAAACAAAACCAGGACCTTCGGAGCTCCATTTAGACGACTTAACCACTTCGCCATATGGGGGCATTGACAGATACGTGTTGCTCCTGACATACTAAACGCACGCATCCTATAAATACCGTGTCCGAACTCAGTTCTCCATCTAGTACATAATGCGCTAACAGTCGTCTAATTTCCCCAAGGACCAGTTATCCGAGGCCAAACTACGCTGCAATTGTACACAAACATGTTCTTAATCTTACCATTTAAGAAACTAGTCTTCCCCCCCCCCCCCCCCCCACGGTGTAATATTCCTATGCATACAGTTTCCCGTGGGTTTTGAGAGAAAAACGCAATATGAGTAGTTGTGGCATTGTCATTCATAAACTATACGAGATAACCATTTGGGAATGTTTTACTGGATATAATTTTGAAGAAGTAAATATTATTATAGCTATTGAAGCAGAAGTAGATACAATTATAAAGATACGGTGTGCAAATTTGTATATAGGAGAAAGTATTCGGACAGAAATTCACAAGTCTAAGAAAACTATTAGTCTAGGAGTTATGAATTATGTGCGATTGACGTCGGGAGAGTAAATCGATGGTTGCGAAATACTATGCTGTTAGGTGGCTTGTTGGTCTAGTATCGGCACCTTCAGTACCTTTTCAACAGGAAAGCGGGTTGACCCATGTCCTTCGTGTAAGTATGTAGGACCAAGGACCTGTTTACACGCCTTGAGGAGGACCTGGCAAATGGTGCAAGCTCCATATTTGTATAGACCAGTCGGCACTGAAATGATGATGTTGTCAGTATCACGACAGCCGACTTTATTTCCACAAACATTTCCTGATACCCGTTTTAGGCTAGGTGGGTCGACCTGGAGACCTTGATCCATTGTTAAAACATCCGCCCCGATGCTGATTCGAACCAATGACGTCATAAAACACAAACAAGTAAATTATTTTCACCCGCCCCTTCCCTCGGTTGTTTGTAGTGTTGGAGCTGAAGAACCGACGCACTGGTGTAACGGTTAGCACGTTACGCTGACCATGGCATGACCGCGGTTTCTCGAAAGTTTCTGTGTCAGCTTTTGACATTCGCTAAGGGAGAAAATGACTGGCCACTGCTTCCTCATGCACTCAGGCCTACAAATGCGATATTCCTAGCATGCCACATACCCACAACAGGTTCCTAGTGCGGAATTAGAAGATATAAACTGTTGAGTTTTACTAGCATAATTTCTTCTTCGTAAGCTCATAAAAATACAATTGTGAGACAGGCTACATTGAACTGCTGCGTAAATTTGCGTTTGGCTAAACTAAAAATCCGATCCGATTTGTTGGGAGAAAAACAAAAGTTTCTACCTCGTTCAACCGGCTTTTTCATACATGGTTATAATTCTGGTGGTTCATGGCGCAGATTTAGTTTCTTTTTTCTTCTGTGTCAGTTTGTTGACTTTACTGTGCAGCAGATTTCATGCCTGTGACGTCAGCTGGGGGTTTGACCGGTGCGGTTTCATTTGAGTTTCTCTCTTCTGGCTTGTCCGTCTGTCAATGAAGACGCCTTGCTCCTCGGTTTTGAGTGTGTGTACTCCTTAGAAGGACTCTTTGGTTTAATTGCTTTGTTTCCTTGTGTACCTTTTCTCTGATTTATCTGATGGAATCGATTCGTGGTCTGTAACATTGCAGCCAGTATGATGATCAAAAACATGCGCGTCAGAGCTTAAATATGTGTTCGGAAGCGCGCGTTGGCACAGCTTTGAGACATCATTTGTAGTTTGTTTATGTATGCCTTATTGACACACATTCCTCCTTTTTTTTATAAGTAACCATATTTTCACAAAATCACAACAATTTATAACTCCTTTAACCCACTCTCTCCTTTATCAACATCGTTTATTAATGTATTCATTCCAATAGTCACACCATCCTTCATTCGCGAACACATTCGCTTGCTGACTCATCCATCTCCTCCATCCACTCTTTCATTCATACCGTCGCCATCGCAACATAATCACCAGCATTTACCCTAGCCGAGACAGCAAACATTTGAAAACCATTTTCCAAACGGTGCTAACTGAATGCCAAACGTCGAGCAGCAGTGTTGAGTATTCTCTCTCTAGTACACAACACACCCCCGTGCTCTCCCCGCTCTGCAAATTGCTAAATGGCGAGTACTGCTAGATCCCAACTGGTGCTAATGGTTCCCTAGTTATCAGCTAAACAAACACTGCATGTCGTGGCAACTTTTCAGTTATCTTTCTTTTTCCTTTTGGATCGAAAGAAACATGGAATGAACAGAACGCGGGCCTTGTGTAATACTCAACAAACATAGTTGCATATTTTTTTTAATGTGATATGGTTAAAGATGATGTGTCTGTTGTGTTGGAAATATTAGCATACCTGCACAGGCGTATGTCAACCAGTTTCTTCCATTTTGTTTATTTGTTTTCCAATTCCAATTCCAATTTTCAAAACAAAAATTCCAAATTCGGTCTCGTTAAACCTGCCTCCTCACCTTTGGTTATTGTTGAGATCCGTAGTTTTTGTGGGTATTTTTACCCTGTTTCCTGTCTTGTGCGCTTTTACGAGTAAGTCCTATCTCGGAAATTTCAAATATTTGTTTTCTCATTCTTTATGTCTTATGTCTATTATCCTGGGGGAGCGGCTGGCCAAGTTTTCCTTCGGGAGATCCGGGTTCGAATCCTCAGTAAGGTGTGGGTTCCGCAAGGTACTAAAGGCAGTATATGACAATTCTTACAATCTATTATCCTAAGATTTAACTTAACGTGTGTTGTAGACTATATTCTGTTATATGTGTTGAGATGTCGTACGTTTTCTTCAATCTTTCTTCATTCACCATGAGGCGCAGAGGTGTCTTGCAATCTTCTGTACTCTTTCCTAAGTCATTCTTCCATTTAGGTTATATACATGTATGTGTGTGTGTGTGTGTGTGTGTGTGTGTGTGTGTGTGTGTGTGTGTGTGTGTGTGTGTGTGTGTGTGTGTGTGTGTGTGTGTGTGCGCGCGCGCGTCATGGTTCTGGTACAATAATAATAATAATAATAATAATAACGAAAAGGGAGGCAGGAATAGGAAAACGAAGGAGGAAGATGACTGAGGAATGAGGAGGAAGAGGAGGAGGAGGAGGAATAAAAAGAAGAAGAAGAAGAAGAAGAAGAAGAAGAAGAAGAAGAAGAAGAAGAAGAAGAAGAAGAAGAAGAAGAAGAAGAAGAAGAAGAAGAAGAAGAAGAAGAAGAAGAAGAAGGAGGAGGAGGAGGAGGAGGAGCAGGTGGTGGAGGAGGAGGAGGAGGAGGTGGAGCTGGAGAAGAAGGCCAGGCGGAGGAGAAGAAGACAGCGGAGACGAAGAAGACAACAGAGAAGAAAACAAGGAAGAAGACAACAGAGAAGAAGACAACAACGAAAAAGACAACAGAGAAGAAAACAACAAATAAGAAGACAGCAGAGAAGAATACAGCAGAGAAGAAGACAACAGAGAAGAAGAAGGTTGAAAACGTAACGTCCTTGATCATTCTTCCACGCTAGCCAGATATTGTGTGGATATTGTAGCCAGATATTGTAGTCTTCATGTTCATTCTGCTCCCAAAAATATTATATTTTAATCCTAATTTCTACGATGCCTACTCAACAACCATAATGGCGCCATCCTTTTCTCCCTCTTTCACTAACATTGAAATCATCATATTGTTCACAATATCTGTGTGTTGTTTGTGGATTTGAGAACATTCTTGACATTTGATTTGTTAAAACATGGATTACTTTGACATTTTCAATATTCAACATTCTTATCTTAATGGGCCAAATATGAAAATGTCTGTTTAACATATGAACAACTGAAAGCATAAAAACTAACACACCAAATTATTTGTAAGTTGGAAAATGGAAGAAACCGGAACTGACACGTACGTGGGTGTCAGTCAGTGTCTATGTATGTCTGAGAGAGAGAGAGACAGAGAGAGAGAGAGAGAGAGAGAGAGAGAGAGAGAGAGAGAGAGAGAGAGAGAGAGAGAGACCTATCAATTATGATTGTCCTAATACTTCACACCCCCACAAAGGGTTCGCGCTGGGTGACTTTTCTGTTGCTTTTTAAACACTCATTTTAACCCATGGAGACCTAATAATGGGTTCATGCTGACTGTCCCATGTCTTTATAGACCTATAGCACTCGATGGATGTGGTGGTCAGTATCACTTCAGTCGCCTTCACTCCCTAGAAGATATCCTGATGCCCATCTTAGGGTGGGTGGACTAAGCAGTCCGGGTCAAGTCTTTAAAACTCCGCCTCTATGGAGATACGAACAAATAGTCACCGATACGGCAGGAAAATGTGCTAGTCACTGAGCGCCCATTTATATAATATGGGTTTCATTAACGCCATCAACTTCTATGAAAATCCCATTTTTACAATTTCGAAAATTTCTATGAAAAGTTTAATTCCATGGCAAATACAACCATGGCGGTAGTTTGTAAAAACCCAATTCATTATTTTCTTCAATACAATTTTAGCTCTTTCATCTCAGTTATTTCTGCTTTTATACCAAAGAGTGTCAGGGAGGGGGAAAACACACTCAAAGAATAACAGCCTGATCCCTGTTTTTGATCAGCCCCGTCAGAAACAAGCACGGCCAGGCTGTGGGCTGATTGGCGCAACCGCCACATATTCCCCAAAGAGATTTTATTCATTTTAATTTAACTAATGTAGGTGTTGTCTGGCAACACTTTTATCAACTTCATTTGCCGTGTCTTTCTGGCTTCTGAGGATTTGTTCCGTGTGTGATCGTTTGCTTTCGTGATACGTCGCAGCGTTCTAAAAAGTGCATTGATAAAGTTTCAGTTAATGATACAGAGATAGACAGAGAGGAATGGGTTAATGTGAGATTTGTTTTGTGTGTTGTTATCGATGCATGTGTGAGTTTGTGTCGGTGATGAACATTTTAGTTTGTTGCGATAACACTCATTCGATCGTTTTGATCATGAGTGTATTGTCCAGTGGTTCTCAACCTTTGTTTGCCCATGCACCCCATCACCATCTGTTCTGAATGTCATCCCCCCCCCCTCCTTTTGTATTCCCTCCCTATAAATTCCCCCTGCCCCTACACAGTATACGTAAAAATGGAAACTAAATTTAATAACACATACTAGAAAAAGTCTAGACGTCTACATAAAACGTGATTTGCGGATCTTCTTATGTTATAAAATGAATTTCAGAATGGCGAGAAGTACAGAAACGTAAAGTATGGAAGGAAAAATAATATCAAGTAATCGGTTCTTGTATCAACGTGATCTTAAAATAATCTTAATTCCCCCCCCCCCCCCGGGACACCCTAAAATTCCCCACCAGTTGAGAACCACTGGTATAGTCCATACCCATGCTACGACTACCAGTTCTTGTTACTACTATTGCTTGCACTGGATTGGTTCTTGCGTATGGGTTAGCTTTCCCTGTATACCAGTGTCCCTTGCAATCATACGAACCCTTTCCCGACTTCTGAGCTACATGAAAGTGTAAGTCTGTTTGTTAAGATACCTCTTATTAGCTCTCTTTGGTCTCGAGGGTCGTCCAAAAGCGTGCCACAACTGCTCTTTGGTTTCGAGAGTCGTCAATGCACGTACAACTACTCTTCGGTCTCAAGAGTCGTCCATGCAATGCCACAACTACTAATAGCTACTACTGCCCGTGAGTGCAATGGACTGATTATTGTGTGTCAGTTAGCTTTCCTTAGTGCCAATGTCCCACACCATCAGACTTCTGAGTTGCTTGTAATTTACGAAACATGGAAGTGGAACGGATTACTTCCTTCTTTCCATTAAAACCATACATATTCAGATACTTGTACATAATAACAGATATGTTATTTCCTCATAGACTTTGGGCACGTGCGAGTATGTACAAGCATACACTACAGAACAGTGGATTCCATTTTTCTGTTTTTAAACTGACCTGAGGTCCAGGTCGACTCAGCCTTAAATGTGTACCAGGAAATGTGTAGGGAAGTACGAGTGGCGTGTGTGATACCGACCACATCACCCACCGAATGTCGATTGATCTATGCAAAATATAAATCTAGCACCATATACCTAATGTGTCTAGGCGTGCAAAAGGGTCCTTTTCTTACTTTACTATCATCTCATCTCGTTCCCCTTGTATCTTGCGGTGTCGAGGTCAAGCATACATAGTGGCATAGTGCCCGTTTATGGGTTTCATATATAGTGGTTCCTATGGACTATGTTATTCTCTCGGTCCATCGTTTAACATGGTCTGCCTCTCTTCTGGTTCCATTTGGTATGTACAGCATTGCTTGTTGTGGTATAATGATACTTGATAGCCTAATTATATGGTCTAACCATTTAACTTGCTGTTTTATAATTAAATATAGCGCTGCTATAATCCACATTTTAGGTCCTTATTTCACCATTTATGATATTCTCTCTTCTTGATACATTGAGAATTACTTCTCAGGAATCTCATTTCCTTTGTTGTAATTTTTAATTTCTCTTTTTCCAGCGTTGTTCGTGTTTGACACTGACTTACCTTACTTTCTGTAGAAAATACCGATTTTTATTCAGGTTACATTACTTTCAGAATCAGAATGAAAATAAAAATGGAAATTAATGACTGGGACTGATGGAATTGCTGCTGAATTTATAAAGGCAGGTGGCCATGCATTACATCTAAAGCTATACGAACTAATAATAAAAATCTGGAGGACAGAAGAATTACCCCATGACTGGAAAGAGTCATTATTGATACCTATCTTTAAGAAAGGAGACAAGTTCCAATGTGGAAATTATAGAGGAATATCACTACTGTCCACAAGCTATAAGATACTATCCGCAGTATTACTAAATAGACTAAAACCATATTCAGAAGACATATTAGGTGACTACCAGGCGGGGTTTAGACAAAACAGATCAACAATAGATCAGATATTTATCTTACGACAAATAGCCGAGAAACATTGGGAATATAAAAGAGATCTCCATAACATTTTTGTGGATTTTAAAAAGGCTTATGATAGTGTCCATAGGAATAGTCTATGGAATGCTATGCAGGAATTTGGAATACCAAGGAAGTTAATCAACATGACCAGACTATGCATGGAAGATACTTATAATATAGTAACATATAAAGGCAGGAAATCAGACCCCTTCCAAATAACATCTGGCTTGAAACAGGGTGATGCACTATCGCCGCTACTCTTCAATCTGGCTCTAGAGAAAGTTGTAAGGAAGGTAAAGGAGGAATGTGATATTGGAGGAACATCCAAGCTGCTTGGTTATGCAGATGATATAGATATTATAGGGCAAAGTGAACAAAAGACATTGGAAATATTGACTCACTTAAAGGAAAAAGCCCAACAGATGGGGCTGGTTATCAACCAAGATAAGACAGAATATATGGTAATTTCAAGAGACGGAATGGCTAGAAACTCTGGCCACATACAAATAGATAATATGACCATTAAAAGAACGGAAACATACAAATACCTGGGTACGATCTTCAACTGCTCCAACATCATAAGGGAAGAAATACAAACTAGAATCAACTCTGGAAATAAGATATACTATGCACTACAACATCTACTAAAATCAAAGGCGCTATCTCGTAACACCAAAATCACAATATACAAAACACTGATCAGACCAGTTGTGCTGTATGGCTCTGAAACCTGGAGTACAACGAAAGGAGACGAAGCCTTGTTACAAACCTTTGAGAACAAAATTTTAAGACGCATCTTTGGACCCATTAGGGATACACAAAGTGGAGAGTGGAAAAGAAGAAGTAACAAAGACATTTATGATCTGTTTAAGTCCCCGCTAATCACTGGTATCATGAAGGCTAATAGACTGCAATGGTTGGGGCATATAGAAAGAATGGAAGATAATAGGGAAACAAAACTCGCTTACACTCAGGAAATAAATGACCGTAGACCCCGAGGTAGACCAAGAAGGCGGTGGAGAGATAATACATGTACAGACCTGCAAGCACTTGGAATCAACGACTGGCAAGAGAAGGTCCACCAGAGAGACGAATGGAGACGGATTGTATTTGCAGCAAAGAACCTCAATGGCTCGGAACGCTGAAGAAGAAGAAGAATATATATATATATATATATATATATATATATATATATATATATATATATATATATATATATATATATATATTTATATATATATATATTTATATATATATATATTTATATATATATATATATATATTACGAACACAAATAAAAAGGTTAAAAGAGACACAGACAGACATATATTTGTGATTCATAGATTATACTGAGGCATTTCATAAAGTAAAACATGATGAACTGATTAAAATGTTGGAAAATATCAACATTGATGGGAAAGATTTAAGAATAATGAAGAATATTTACTGGAACAAAGTAGCAGCAATTAAAATGGGAAATAAAGAGGGTAGTGACGAACAGATAAAGCTTGGAGTACGACAGGGTTGTGTCTTGTCACCAGATCTCTTCTCCCTCTATAGGGAAGTAATAATGAGAGAGATCAAAGAGATGTCAGGAATACTAATCGGAGGTTATAATATAAACAATATACGCTATGCAGATGACACATTGAAACCAGAAAAATAATGTTGAAGTGCTACATAGAACCTATACTTTTGTATGGATGTGAAGCGTGGACAATAAGCAGTCAAGCTGAAAAACAGCTGATGGCTGTGGAAATGTGGTTTCTGAGGAAAATGTAAAGAATACCATGGACAGAAAGAAATCCATGGACAGACAGAGAAACCAATGAAGATCGTAAACTGATCGGTGACATTAGACGTAGACAGTCAAAACTTTTTGGGCATGTTGTGAGAGGAAATTCTTTTACTTCTTCTTTCGTTCGCTTGAAATATGTCTATAACTGCAATGCTGTCTCTTGTATGAATTGAACTGTCTTTTTCAGTTCACACAGCGGTCCATAGAGTTTATCTTCCACTGTCGTCTCTCTAGGCCAGAAGGTTTGCCTAGATATGTTATATTTTGGGCAGTCTTGGAGTATGTGCTCTGTTGTCTGCAACGCCAAACCACATGTGCACATGGCTGAGTCACCAATCTTGAATTTTGTATACATGTGGTTGCGTAATCTATTGTGCCCTGTTCTGAGGCGCAGAATAATGACTTGTTCTGGTCTATCCATAACGTGGTAGTCATCTTGAGCAGGTTTTAGTGGCTTTCTGACTGATTTGATCATTCTTTTCTGTTGGTGGTATGTAACGGGCACATCAGGCTGTTCTTCTTTGGCTCCTTCCTTAGCCAATTGATCAGCTCTGTCGTTCCCGGTTACTCCACAGTGGGATGGTATCCACTGTATGGTGACCTTATGCTGACTGCTAAGTTCAGAAAGTAGTGTCCTTAGTACTGGCAATTTCCCAGACAAGAGCGCCTCGAGTACTGATTTTGCATTTGTCAATAGCACCATAGGTTGTGTACCATTGCTGGTATTTAGTAATTTCTCTGTTGCTATCTTGATTGCCTCAATTTCAGCATCGTAGTTATGGCAGTACTTTCCTGTCGGTACTCTAGCTGTGTCCCTGGTATTATTTGGGTATTCTATGTACACTCCCGCTCCTCCATTTCGAACAGCATTTTGTGCTGACCCATCTGTGTAGACTCGGATCCAGAGGTCCTGTGGGTATTCTTCATCAAAGAAGCTGAGAGTGGCTGTTCTGTGCTGCACACTGTTCTGTTCTTCCTTGTCAAATATTCCTCTCACTTTTGTCTGGATTTGTAATGATAGTCTATGCTCATCTTTCCATGGAGTTCGCTCTGGAATAGTTGTTAGGGGGATACCAACTGTGGGCAGATCGGTGGTTTCTCTGCAGAGTCGTTTGGCCTAGTGGATAAAACTACTTCTTTTCAACCGCCCCATAGCTAGGTTTTCAAATCTGTTCTTCATAGGGTGGCCTGGCAAGCTGAGGAACTTTTCTGCTTGTATTAGCGTTTTCGTATCTCTGCGCTCACTCAGTGCTTGTGTCCTCCCCATCTTCTCCATTTCCACTAGAGGAAATGACTTGAGAACTTGGTGACGACTGGCAAGATGGAAGGGAAGAGACCAAGGGGAAGAACGAGAAGTAAATACCTGGAAGGCTTGGCCACATGGCATGGTCGAGACAGAAACACGGAGCTGATCCACGACTCTGGTGATCGAGTGAGATGACAGAACATGACCGCTCACGCTTATCGGCATGGCACATGATGGACGGATGGAGATGACACAGTATTGGTGGCGGATAATGCAACAGACCTACAACAATTGTTGGACACTGTAGTGACAGAGAGTGCAAAGAAAGGACTCTCCTTGAATACCAAGAAAACAGTAATAATGGTGATATCAAAGAAAATGGGGACACCAAAATGTGACATAGAAATAGAAGGAAAATTTCTTAACCAAGTGGATAATTTTAAATACCTAGGGGCATTTATAACATCAGATGGGAGATGTAAACAGAGATTAAGAGCATAATAGGGCAGGCAAAAGCCACATTTCAGAAAATGAAGAGTATCTTATGCAATAAGTCACTATCAATGAATGCAAGAAAGAGAGTGCTGAAATGCTATATAGAACCAGTTTTGCTGTCTTAAAAGCAACAGAGATGTGGTTTTTGAGACGAATGTTGCGAATTCCTTGGACTGCAAGAATAACTAACAACGATTGCCTGTAAGAGGCTAATGAAACTAGAACATTATTTACAACAATATGAAAGAAACAAACAGCTTTCTTTGGTCATGTGATGAGATGAAAGACATTGGAGAACATCGTGACAACTGGAAAGATCGAGGGGAAGAAAGGCAGAGGCGAACCAAGAGAAATGATGCTGGACGGATTGAGACTGTGGCACGGAGGAATAACATCAGAAGAGTTGATCCAGAACACCAAAGACCGAGATCTGTGAGGAGCCATGAACGCCTACGCCAGCTGGCAGGGCACTTGATGATGATGACTTTATTTTCTGTAGAAAATACCGATTGTGATTCAGGTTACTTTACTTGCTGTAGAAAATGCCGATTGTGATTCAGGTTACTTTACTTTCTGTAGAACATACCGATTTTTATTCAGGTTACCTTACACTCTGTAAGAAAATACCGATTTTTTTTTTATTCAGGTTACTTTACTTTCTGTATAAAATACCGATTTTTTTTTTTAAATCAGGTCACTTTACTTTCTGTAGAAAATGCCGATTTTTATTCAGGTTACTTTACTTTCTGGAGAAAATACCGACTTTTATTCAGGTTACTTTACTTTCTGTAGAAAATACAGATTTTTATTCAGGTCACTTTACTTTCTGTAGAAAATGCCGATTTTTATTCAGGTTACTTTACTTTCTGGAGAAAATACCGACTTTTATTCAGGTTACTTTACTTTCTGTAGAAAATACAGATTTTTATTCAGGTTACTTTACTTTCTGTAAGAAAATGCCGATTTTTTATTCAGGTTATTTTACTTTCTGTAGAAAATACCGATTTTTATTCATGTTACTTTTTTTTCTGTAGAAAATACCGATTTTTATTCAGGTGCCCTGATTCCGATGAGATATACGCGGCCATGTTCCTTCCAAACACATATGTCGTCTGATAGTTTAACCATATTGATGTTAGTACAAGTGTGATTTTAAAACATTGTATGTTCTTTGCAGGACGTTGCGATTAACCCCATTTTGAATATCCTAAGCAATGTTACGTTCAGTAGTTTGCCATTGCTTTCGGAGCGAGAAGTCAACCGTTAAGTATAATTGACCGATGTATGAGGATAAACCCGCAACCCCGCCATCAACGAACCGGTAGAGTGATCTTTTGACCAGATCGATTGCCCATGTTTTGTTAGGAGCCTCGTTGCTGGACTCCGAATACAAAACACAAACTACCTCTAAAGAGCGCGACGAATAGGGGGAGGGGGGAGGAGAACAATTATATACAGGCAAACGTTTCGACCCAAGTCTTCATTAACGAACGAGAAAAACAAAACAATTTAAACAGTTAAAATAAAACATATAAGCTTTGGTTTATTTACAGGCAGACATGCGAGCAGACTTGCAATGAGACGGACAAAACGGTTGGACAATCTGAGCGTTCTGTGGCTTTTGCGCGCATTTTCGAATGGTAGTTCAAATTTTGCCTTTATCGGCTTTAACTAACTAAAAGTCACGTTTGGCTGTTCGGAGTTTTGGGGAGATACATAACCGGTTTGATATACGGGGCTTGTCTGTATAAAATCAATACACCAAAGAGCAAGCAGGAAGATCTTGGAACCGTTAAGTGCCGCACTTAATGTACACTACCCTGTTGAGAAAATATTCATTTTGGCTATTTTATTATATTTGCATTTTAAAAAGTAGTTTCTTTTTAGGCCATTGTTGAATTACATTTCGCAGTTTTATATTATGTTACGACCTCTTACCACAGGCTTCATATGTTTAACATTAACTGTTCTTGTCATGTTTCCTATAAGCTATCGTCGGCGCCAATCTTCCTTCTGCCAGTTACCTTCTAGGGGACAGAATCCTGATCAATATTCCCTACATGCCCCGCAGTCTGGTTGTAAAACCGAGCACTCTCTTGTAGTCATCCTCTTATGGCAGTATTGGGAGTGATAAACTGTGTCCTTGAATGAGATTGCTATAAATGTGCTGTACTTGTTATAAAAATTATTGATCTGGCATACCCGAGGCTCTGTTAGTGAATATAAAAATAAGAATCTGCTGTTAAAATGTGTTGGGCAGGAAATATATATATTTCTGTATTTATTTGTTTGTCTTTTCTGTATTTCTACGCCTGTACTCTTAGAGGTGTATTGTAAGCATATGTGGTCGAGGACCTTTGGAATTGTTGGTATAGTGCAGAAGAGCGGGTAGGTCATCGCGGATTGGAGAGAATAGTGCTACAGAAGTGACCAGAAGATCTGGCCGACATTCAAAGCTCCGAGGAAAGGCCAGACGGACATATAATCAGAAGGCTACTGGCACCATTAGTATTGGGACTCTTCTCTGGCGGTTGCCTGAGCACGTATGGGAATATGCCGAGAGCTGTGATGTCGGTTCCTGACACAACTATCTCTGTATGTCTACGATAAAGTGTATAGGAAAATAGGATTTTGACGTCTTGCTTGAATGAAGAAAAACAGAATCTCTTTGCATGCAGCACACTTCAAGGTGTGTACAGGGCTCTTCAATTTTACTTGCGTATCCGAATTAAGGGCCAGATAGGATTAATAGAAAATGACTTGTTTCTTAAAAACTTCAATGAAATTGGGAACTACAATGAAGGTAGGAAGGTATGGATCTCCAACCCTTGTGTCTCTCGCGTTGGTTCCTCACTTCAGTAAATTGTTGTTTGTCCATATCTTGGTCTTCCCACTTGTATCATTGCCTACCACTAGATTGCCTGCCTCTTACCTTCAGCTCCAGTAAAGATTGTATAAATCGGCATGTCTTTAAATATGACCACAATAGTTTCACTGTTTCTTATTTATTTCTTACTCCCATGCTGTTCTCATATCCTGTTTCTCTAGAACTTTACAGACAGACAGACAGACAGACAGACAGACAGGCAGGCAGGCAGGCAGGCAGGCAGCGGTATTTTTTAAACTGACTTTGGCTCTTAGGTCGATCAGCCTAAATGGTTACCAAGAAATGTCTTGGGAAGTACAGGTTATATATATATATATATGTGTGCACATGGGGTACCATCAATCTTTATTGACGACGCCGAACTAGAGATAGTAGACCATTTTACATATCTAGGATCGGTGGTAAATAGCAAATTATCCCTAGATCAGGAAATCAACATCCGGATTGGTAAGGCAGCAACAACAATGAACAGGTTAAGAAAAAGAGTCTGGGAGAACAGGAAGCTTACTGCCAAAACAAAAGTCCTTGTCTATCAAGCCTGTGTCCTTAGTACTCTTCTCTATGGCAGTGAAACCTGGACAACTTACTCACACCAAGAGAACAATTTAAACAGCTTTCATATGCGGTGTCTGCGAAGAATTCTTGGTATTAAGTGGCAAGACAAAATCACAAATACTGAAGTATTGGAAAGATCAGGTTGTGTGACAGTTTATTCCATGCTCAGTCTTCGTAGACTTAGATGGATAGGACATCTTAGGCGGATGGATGATGGTAGAATACCAAAGGATATCTTTTTTGGTGAATTACAGATGGGTAAGAGATCTCAGGGTCGGCCTCTACTACGATACAAAGATGTGTGTAAGCGGGACATGATTGATACAGGCATTGATAATGCACATTGGGAGCAAGTCGCCGCTGAACGTGTTGAATGGAGGGCAAATATCAGAAATGGAATAAAGTCAAAGGAGAAAATTATTGCAGAAAAGTCACACACCAAGCGTTTGAGACGTAAGATGGTGCATGATGGTGGAAATGACCACGTGTTCACATGCACCCACTGTGAACGGACATTTACAGCGCAAATTGGCCTTATCAGTCACACTCGCTACCGCCATAGTTAAAAGTTATTATGCCTTTTTAAAGCACAAACTATCGTATGTCAAGACGGCAAGGTGCCAAATGTATGTATATATATATATATATATATATATATATATATATATATATATATATATATATATATATATATATATATATATATATATATATATATATGCATTCTCTTTTTTATAGATGTTAATTTCATCTTTGTGTTCTTAAATGTATTGTTGGCCATTCCGTTTCTCTGCAATTGTTATATCTTGTAAGCTAATTTCTATCTCTTTTTATTTCTCTCTCTCTCTCTCTCTCTCTCTCTCTCTCTCTCTTCAACTCTCTCTCTCTCTCTCTCTCTTTCTCTGTCTCCTTCTCAGTCTCTCTCTCTCTCTCTTTCTCTCTCTCTCTTTCTCTCTCTCTCTCTCTCTCTCTCTCTCTCTCTCTCTCTCTCTCTCCTGTATTCTATTTCCTTCTCTTTCTCTGATACATTATCTGTGTCTCTCGATTTTTATCTCATCCCTCTGTCTCTGTTTCATTCTCTTTCCTTCTCTATGCTTCTCTCACTCGCCCTGTCTCTTCCTTTCTCCTATTTCCTCTCTGTCTCTGTCTCTTTCTGTATTTCTTTCACTCTGTCTCTCTCTTTCTCTCTCTGCTATTTCTTTCTCTCTCTCTCTCTCTCTCTCTCTCTCTCTCTTTTTCATTCTACTATTTCTCTGTTTCTCTCTCTCTCTTTCTCTCTCTCTCTCTCTCTCTTTCTCTCTCTCTCTCTTTCTATCTCTCTCTCCCTCTCTCTCTCTCTCTCTCTCTCTCTCTCCGTGTCCCTAATTGAAAGTGAAACCTTGTTATATATCTTTATGAGAGGTTCGCTGGCGGCAGTATGACCGAGTTTTCCAGCACTCCGACAGAGTAGTCCAGGGGCATCAAGACGCAATATACTCAGATGACAACCACACGTTGTCTGCCCATATCTAGTGTACTCCTGTTATGTTTCCCGTCAGTCCCCTGGGGCATCCCTTAGTGTTTCTCTCTCATTAACACACAACTCGGCTGTCTCTTACACTGCCAGCCCCCGACACTGGCTGTCTCCGACACTGGCTGTCTCCGACACTGGTTGCTGTTAGGATATAAACAGTGGGGTGTACTGCGTGGACCGGGTATATTATGGTCAATACGCCATTTTCTTTTTACAGTGATATATCTATATGCATTCATCATGTGTCATACCGATAAGCGTGGGCGGTCATGTTTCGCCATCTCAGTCGATCACTAGAGTTGTGGATCAGTTATGTGTTCTTGTCTCGATCATACCACGTAGCCAAGCCATCCAGGTATTTACTTCTCTGCCTTCCCATTGTTCTCTTCCCCTCAATTGTGCCAGTTGTCACCAAGTTCTATATACAGATATATACATATACAGAAGCCGTGGTCGCATTATAGCTAGAGCACTTGCCTGTCAAGGCATTGATTAGTCTGGGTTTACTCCTCAAGCAGAGGCGGGATTATTTGTTGCAACCAGTACTGCTGGGGAGTTGACACATAGACTCGTGACAATGGATACCACACCAGATTTAGAATGTTCGGGGGATTTGTGTGTGTGTGTGAAGGACTGACAAGGACGGGAACTGATCACCCGATGTCAGGTACCGTGACCTAGAATACGTAAAACAACGGCATCATCTGCTATAGTACTATCTTTCATATCTATCTTTCATATCTATCTTTCATATCTATCTTTCATATCTATCTTTCATATCTATATTTCATATCTATCTTTTATATCTATCTTTTATATCTATCTTTCATATATATCTTTCATCTATCTTTTATATCTATCTTTTATATCTATCTTTTATATCTATCTTTTATATCTATCTTTTATATCTATCTTTCAATCTATCTTTTATATCTATCTTTCATATCTATCTTTCATATCTATCTTTCATATCTATCTTTTATATCTATCTTTTATATCTATCTTTCATATCTATCTTTTATATCTATCTTTCATATCTATCTGTCTATCTATCTTTTATATCTATCTTTTATATCTATCTTTCATATCTATCTTTTATATCTATCTTTTATATCTATCTTTCATATCTATCTTTTATATCTATCTTTCATATCTATCTTTTATATCTATCTTTTATATATATCTTTCATATCTATCTTTTATATCTATCTTTAATATCTATCTTTCATATCTATCTTTCATATCTATCTTTTATATCTATCTTTCATATCCATCTTTCATATCTATCTTTCATATCTATCTTTCATATCTATCTTTTATATCTATCTTTTATATCTATCTTTCATATCTATCTTTTATATCTATCTTTCATATCTATCTTTCATATCTATCTTTCATATCTATCTTTTATATCTATCTTTCATATCTATCTTTCATATCTATCTTTTATATCTATCTTTCATATCTATCTGTCTATCTATCTTTTATATCTATCTGTCTATCTGTCTTTCATATCTATCTATCTATCTATCTGTCTATCTATCTATCTATCTATCTATATCCCTATCTGTCTGTCTGTCTGTCTGTCTGTCTGTCTATCTATCTATCTATCTATCTATCTATCTATCTATGTGTCTGTCTGTCTGTCTGTCTGTCTGCCTGTCTGTCTGTCTGGCTGTCTGTCTGTCTGTCTGTCTACTAAGTCAGTCAGGATTTCACACTATGTGGAGCGGTGTTTATAGGCTTTAGAAAAGCATTCGATATGATAGATCATAATATTCTAATTTTTAAAAAAAAAACTAGAAACAATGAAAGTAAGTTTTAATATAATGACATTAATAAAATCATTTTTATTAGACAGAAAACAAGTAGTATCACACAATACATCTTTATACCAAGCCATTACCATTAATATTGGAGTACCTCAGGGGTCTATTCCTGGCCCTCTGTTATTTGCCATTTATATAAATGATCTTCCCTTATATCTGTAGTCGTCCTGCGATCTTTTTGCAGATGACTGCACAGTATATACAAACGCTATTGATCGTAATGTGTTGGAATTATCCTTGCAACAGGAAATAAATAATGTAGTTAACTGAAGTCATGCAAACCGCATGCAAAATAACATTTCTAAAACAAAATCTATGTTAATAGGAACCAGGAAAAGACTTCACACTCTAAACTCGCAGAGAACTCTACAGCTTCACATTGTTAGCATACCTATAGAAAGTGTAACCGAGCACAAGGCACTGGGTCTTATCATAGATCACAATCTATCCTTTAACTCTCATGTTCATGCTCTCGTTAAACAAATAGCCAAAAAAGTATATCAACTTGCCTAAATTAAAAATTTCCCTGACGAAAACACAAGAAAGATATTCTTCTTCGTCTTTGCGTTCATCCGGAGTGTTGTGTTTTTTTTTAGATGTGATTGTGGTGTGTTGTTATGCCCCCTTGGGCCGAAACCCTTGGGCCAACTCATCCGACTTTCGCGTGCGTTTGTGACCAGGTTAGCAATCTTGGGAGACTCTCACATTTGTGGTACCGTCCACATCCCAGCTTGTCAAGTTGGAATAGTCGAAGACTTCACGATCATCCCTCAAGGGAAGGCAGGGACAGTCCATGGCATTTTCCGTCATCCAAGGTTGCTTCCATAGTTGCAGGGCCGACACATGATGCCCGGGTGCTGGGCTCACCGAGGGAATCATCACGTCCTGCTCATGGCTGCTTTAATACCTCACTTCAATATATTGGGCATTTCGTTCGCCCCGGGCTGTTCCCGCACAAACCAGACCGGTCTGCAGTCGTTATCCACTCAGCGAGTTTTCGATTCGGACATGTGCCTGCCGTTGTGCCCGGGACAATATAGTCATAACTGTTCCGGGCACGACGGACATTCGGAAACTATCTAGTCAGAGCTGTTCCGGACACGAGGGGCATTCGGAAAACTAGGTAGTCAGAGCTATTCCTAGCATGAGGGACATTCGGGAGACTAGTTAGAGCTTTTCCGGCAACGAAAGACATTTCACTCGGACGTATTTGTAGTGCCAGTTTTTATTTTGCCACCCGTAGGTCTGCGACAGGAATGTGTAATGTCTCCAGATCTGTTTCCTTGTACAGTGAAAATATTTTCAGAAATGTAGAAGATATAAAAGGAATCACTTTTTTTTTTTTTTTTTTTTTTTTGGGGGGGGGGGGGGGGGTGTAACATCAATAACATTGGATATGCGGATGGTACAATATTGATTGCAAGCAATGAGCAGGATCTGCAACATTTAGTAGATGCGGTTGTTACACACTCTGAATAACTAGTGTTAGAATTAAATTGTAAGAAGAAGGGAATACCACAATATAATATACAAGTAAATGGGAATATTCTTAGACAAGTGAATCGATACAATTATCTCGGAACAGTCATAACATCTGATGGGAGATGTCTTTAAGAGATTAGAAGAGGAATCGTCATGGCGAAGGTAGCCTTTTGCAAGATGGGAAACATACTGACCAATAAAATGATGTCATTTGCAACGATTAAAAGAGTATTGAGGTGCTACATAGAACCTTTACTTTTGTATGGATGTCAAGGGTGGACAATGCGCAGACAAGCTGAAAAACATCTGATGGCCGTGGAAATGCGGTTTCTGAGGAAAGTCGCTTGAAAGTCGACAGGGTCGACTTCATTGCACCGGGTTTTATTCAATATCGCTCGGAAAGCGTCGCACAAAGCACGTACTCCGTAGCTCTAGCGACGACCCACAGAGTCTCCGAAAAATTTAACTCGTGAACCGAAGGACGCGGCCCGAAATCGAACCCACAACCTTTGGAGCCCGAGTCAAATGGCTTCTGAGGAGAATGCAAAGAATACCATGGACTGACAGAAAAACCAATGACCAAGTCCTACAATAAACAAATGAAAACCGTACACTGGTAAGAGAAATTAGACGTAGACAGTCAATAATTTTTGGACACGTTATTGAAAGAAATTAAGTTGGATAACTTGGTGACAACTGGCAAGATTGAGGGGACGAGAACAAGGGGAGGGCAGAGAAGTAATTATCTGGATGGCTTGGCCACGTGGTATGGTCGAGACAAGAACACTGAGCTGATCCACGACTCTGGTGAATGCTTGAGGTGGCGAAACATGACCGCAAACGCTTATCAGCATGGCACATGATGATGATGAAAATGGTATAATATGCGAGTCTAGTGAGAGTTGTGATAACGAAGTCTGGAGAATGTCAAGAAGATTGTGTATAATTCTACAGACCGATTTCGCCCATGTCTACCAAGCAAGTTATAAGAGGCGACTTCCCCCGGGAGGAAATAGAACTTCATTCAATAGCATCATCATATATTTCTCACTTTGAGCTAGTCTATAAGCCCCGTCATTATTTCATTCATTAGAAGCCAGCCTTGTATCGATCTCTTTAATTCCACGTTTGTCTTCATTGATAGATAGATACATACGTGTCTTCATTAATAGATATATACGTGTCTTCATTGATAGACACAAACTTGTCTTCATTGATAGATACATACGTGTCTTCATTGATAGATACATACGTGTCTTCATTAATAGATATATATGTGTCTTCATTGATAGACACAAACTTGTCTTCATTGATAGATACATACGTGTCTTCATTGATAGATCCATACATGTCTTCATTGATAGATACATGCATGTCTTCATTGATAGATACATACGTGTCTTCATTGATAGATACATACATGTCTTCATTGATAGATACATACATGTCTTCATTGATAGATACATACGTGTCTTCATTGATAGATACATACATGTCTTCATTGATAGATACATACGTGTCTTCATTGATAGATACATGCATGTCTTCATTGATAGATACATACATGTCTTCATTGATAGATACATACGTGTCTTCATTGATAGATACATACGTGTCTTCATTGATAGATACATGCATGTCTTCATTGATAGATACTGTCACTTGCTTTCCCGAGAGGAAGTTGGAATCAACAAGCACATCTTCAAACTTATTATCTGTTGGGATTATTGCCTGACTTTGGTCTACACTCCTCCCTTCTGTCTTCCCTTCCATATATCTATTTCTTTCACTCTCTCTGTTATTCCCTCAACACATACTCCGACAACAGTTCCTTTCAACGATAAATAAAAGATTTATTAATAAAAACTATGTCTGGTGTATGGATATTGTCTATGTAGTTGGTATGTTCTTCTAGTGTGGATGCCAGATAAGATGTTGATAGATAGTCTCCGTGTCTTCTCTCGTCTCTTCTCTCGGCTAAAGTACAGGACATTACATAGATACAACGGAACGGTCTCACCCTGAATGCTCCGTCTGCTTGAGTCTGTAGATATATCCGTTTTTTGTAAGGAAAAATGTTCACCACTGTATCAATGTACTTAAACCGATCACTATAGGCTGTCAGCTTAGACTGAATGTTCCTTTGCTTTTTTTTTTTATAGCGTTCTTAATTCCATCCTGGAAAACACATCGAGTTTCTAGTATTTTCTATTTTAGACCTGTAAAAGTTCTACACTGGATAGTTCTTAATTGGTATAGACACTTGGTATGCGCCTTGCAACTCTTCGATACTGAGTCATTTGAGTCTTTCTATTATGGTATAGGATCTCTATTTTCCGTTCTCTGTCCTCTTTTCTTTTTACGATGACACTTCTTTTCTTTCCTTTCTTATGCACAAGTGTCGGGCTTGATTATTTGAAAGTGCTTTCTTTTGGGTTATCAACGCTGAGTGATCTTTACCACAGCCATCTGTGTTATATCTTCGTTGATAAGTCCCGCACTGGTATTGGAACCTTATAATTATCCTTGTCTGAATTGGGAGTACTAATGCACAATAGATACACAAACGTTCCTCCGAACGCAGCACCACCCTTTTCATACTCCCTTGTCTCATGGAAACCAAGAATCACACTCAAATTCCACAAAGAAGTGGCCACTCTTTATAGGTCATTTTTGCCGCATAGTCCTTGACCTTGCTTGACACCTCAAGTCAATACTTCATTATCACCGTTAGTGGAAAATTACTGATCTGAAACTTTTCCGTTATTTTATAAAACCCTCATTGTTTTGTTCCTTCCCTCTGAGTCATCTAGACCGCAATATGCTGTGGAAATTTTCCTCAGTAACCCATCTCTCCCCCTCCTTCTCAGCCCCAACTCTGGCGGCTCTTTTAACTCTGTTCCCGGTCGTTCACCACCCGCGTAATCAGCGCTGACTCCCTCTCCACACACACCTGACACTATCTGGGTTTTTCAATCCTGTCTTTATCACCTGACCGCGATCCTGTCCAATAGTGCTGTCTGCCTTTGTCGCAAACCTATTTGTCCACGCGACAGGTTACCTATGCTGTCGGCGGGCACTTCCGTGTCTTGACCTATAAACACATGCGCCTGGTCACTCAACCCGACATTTCGTGATGTTTTTGACCAGTGAATTAACCTCGTCATCCTACACTCTCGTTGACCTGTGCCGCTGTAATTTCTACGTTAACACTTCAACCCGTTAACATTAGGGGTCATTGACTCCGGTCACACCGTTGTTGGTTATCCTTACTGTTTTGTTTGTTAACCCTTCTCCTACCTGGTTAGTCGGTGTATAAAGTCGTCTATCTGGGAATCATTAACTCTCAGTATTCCACGACAGATACATACATGTCTTCATTGATAGATACATACGTGTCTTCATTGATAGATACATACGTGTCTTCATTGATAGATACATGCATGTCTTCATTGATAGATACATACATGTCTTCATTGATAGATACATATATATCTTCATTGATAGATACATGTAGATGCATACGTGTCTTCATTGATAGATATTTACGTGTCTTCATTGATACATACTTATGTGTCTTCATTGATAGATACATACGTGTCTTCATTGATAGATACATACATGTCTTCATTGATAGATACATACGTGTTTTCATTGATAGATACATGCATGTCTTCAATAATAGATACATGCATGTCTTCATTGATAGATACATACATGTCTTCATTGATAGATACATTCGTGTCTTCATTGATAGATACATACGTGTTTTCATTGATAGATACATACGTGTTTTCATTGATAGATACATACGTGTTTTCATTGATAGATACATACGTGTCTTCATTGATAGATACATACATGTCTTCATTGATAGATACATGCATGTCTTCATTGATAGATACATACGTGTTTTCATTGATAGATACATACGTGTTTTCATTGATAGATACATACGTGTTTTCATTGATAGATACATACGTGTTTTCATTGATAGATACATACGTGTTTTCATTGATAGATACATACGTGTTTTCATTGATAGATACATACGTGTCTTCATTGATAGATACATACATGTCTTCATTGATAGATACATACATGTCTTCATTGATAGATACATACGTGTCTTCATTGATAGATACATACGTGTCTTCATTGATAGATACATTTTAAAAAAGCTTAAAAGTCGACACGGTCGACTTCATCGCACCGGGTTTTATCCCATATGGCTTGGTCTTTTTCCGCAGCGCGGAAAGCGTCGCACAAAGCACGAACTCCGTAGCTTTTAGCGACGACCCACAAGAGTCTCCGAAACATTAAACTCGTAAACTGAAGGGTGCGGCCCGGAATCGAACCCACAACCTTCGAAGCACGAGTCAAACGGCTTGACCACTTCGCCACAGAGACTCCCTGATAGATACATACGTGTCTTCATTGATAGATACACACGTGTCTTCATTGATAGATACATATGTGTCTTCATTGATGGACGCATACTTGTCTTAATTGATAGATACATAGTTGTCTTCATTGATAGATACATACGTGTTTTCATTGAAAGATGCATAGGTGTCTTCATTGAATGATACATACGTGTCTTCATTTAAAGATAAATAACTGTCTTCATTGATAGATACATAATGTCTTCATTGATAGATACATACGTGTCTTCATTGATAGATACATACTTGTCTTCATTGATATATAAATACATGTCTTCATTTAAAGATACATATATACATGTCTTCATTGACAGACAGACAGACAGACAGACAGACAGACAGACAGACGGACGGACGGACGGGCGGGCGGGCGGGCGGGCGGGCGGGCGGGTGGGCTGCTTTTGCGGTGCCGGCATAAGCAATGACCAACGTAGAAGGATGTTACCATTGAATCACTTGGAGCTACACCGCTTCCATGCATTTAAAATCTGATCTTTCGGGCGGGCGGGCGGACGGATGGACGGACGGATAGATCGATGGATGGATGGATGGATGGTTGGATGGATGGATGGATGGATGGATGGGTGGGTCGGTGAATACATGGATGGGTGCATGGATGGATGCATAGATTAATGCATAGATTAATGCATAAATGACTAGATGGGTGGCTAGATAGATTGCTAGATGGATGGATGGATGGATGGATGGATGGATGGATGGATGAATGGATGGATGGATGGATGGATGGATGGATGGATGGATGGATGGATGGGTAAATATATATTTTATTAATATTTGTCTTGCCTACGGTTCCTTTTTCTTCCCAAAACCGGGCCTTCAAGTACTCTATTTTATGTTGTTTTTTTTCATGTTTCTATCAATACATACGAAAAAAGTAATTCCTAGCAAAGGATAAAAGAAATTATCGGATTCGCGCGGCTCTCCTCGCAACGATTGCATCCTGACAAATGTCCGGAAATGCGAATAAAATATGTTGATTATTAATTCGTTCTATCTGCCCAGCAGAACATCCAGAAATATCAATTGTCGTGGGGCCCATCAAGGCATTAGCGGGGAGAAATAAATTCGCAAGTATTGATCTACGCTCATTGAAGATAAGGAATAAACGAAACTAATCCGACAACACACCAAACGGGGAAACAATTAAGATCATTTAAATAACATGAAGAATACATTCATAAATATTGATTTACACTTCTCGAAGACATGGGAAAGAAGTTTAAACAAGAAGACACACGAAGGGGAAACATCTGAGATCAATAAAATAACATGGGGAAATATATTCGCAAGTACTGACATGTTGAAGTCAAGAGAAAGAAGGTAACAGTTTTTTTTTTTTTTTAG
This sequence comes from Cepaea hortensis, assembly GCA_963921405.1. Classification (NCBI taxonomy): domain Eukaryota; kingdom Metazoa; phylum Mollusca; class Gastropoda; order Stylommatophora; family Helicidae; genus Cepaea; species Cepaea hortensis. The sequence goes on from OY992886.1 coordinate 81,111,496, forward strand.
TTCGCTAGTTTTGTGTACCAGGGATCTAACGACTTTCTCCGTAATCTCGTTTATCCACGTAGGGTAACGCAGCCCGCTAGAATTGGAAGCGGTTCTCGCCGCGTTGGTAACTTACGGGATAAGTGAGCCGGCCGCATAGAAAACAATGGCAAACTACTGAGTGTAATCTTGCCAAGAAATCAACGACAGGGGTAAAATGCTGGTGTTGACAACGATATCCTGTAAAGGATATGCGAAAAAAAAAACGGTTTTGTACTTAAGTGTAGCCCATGCTGGATTGCTTTTCGCTTGTGGGTTAGCTTACTATTAAAAGTGTCCCTCGCCATCAAGTGATCCCACACCCACTTCTGGGGTATTTGTAATTTACGTCCACAAGTCAAGGACGAGACATCAACATTTTAGTCAACCAGTGTCCCTCGCCATCAACACACTGGAAGTTTAGGAATAAGTGTTCTTATCCATTTGACCTTGCTGACCTCCGAGGTAAAATAAGAGGACGCTCTAGGCGAGAGAACTTGACAAGTGGTTCAGGTTAGTTGCATATCCTATACACTATGTCGCAGTCAATCCCAGCATTTATTGACGTTATTTACTAGGAAATTTTACTTTCAGTAGTTTGCGATTGCATTCCGACTGGCTTCCAGGTAGCTGGAGGATGATTTCAAACCCCTGGCTCAGTATGTCGGGTATTTTTGAAACTGCGTTTCACTATCCCTTTAATCACTCACGTCAGTGACAAGATGTGGGCATTTTGATATCTTCATATGGGTACTGCGCCTCGAACAAATGTATTCAGAGACAACACTAGAGTATCTATAGCAAATAAGAAACATGGAAAGTAACAGTACATGGCGTTATAAAATGAGACAGTAAAGCTATGCTGAGATTCTGCGGGAAAAGAAAAACTGTAAAGTGATATACAATACCTCACAGACACCATGCCAGTAGAATAAAATGATAGCAATAGACATTCCAATAGTAAGTAAACAAGAAAGAGATACTGCACAGTATGCAAGGTTTTCGCAGCGACTTCATGAGTATTCTAAGAAGATCGAGATGGGCTAGGCCAGGAGGCAATGGCTTAAATCTCTAAGAAGGTCAAGACTGACTATTATTTGGTTCATGTTTTAGCCAGGACACGCGGACTATTTGGAAACGAATGAGCACGGAGGTTTGCAGGCGTTGCTGCTGTGGGGAAGGGGCGGGCAATGGACCAAGCTTTCACCCTGAACGCCTTCAGAGAGGCAGGAGGGGTGAATGACTCCAGGGATGGGTGTGATTGTGCAGCTGTGACCAGACAGAAGAACATTAAGTCAAACGGGGTCAAGCGAGAATATAGCGGCGGGTGGGACGCTAAAGACTAAAGACATGCCACCCAACACAGAACGGGTGTCGTCACTCACTACACGATATAAGGAGAGGGTCTTAGGACTTATGGACTAATAGTTAATTCAGCATTAAGGATGATCTGTTCACTAACATTTCACACACACACACACACACACACGCACACACACATACGCATATGTTCTCGTACGCACACACACACGCACACACGAGTGTCTAAAAAGGTAAATGCCGTGTGTCTACATCAATTTACAATTGCGACTAATAATTTCAGCCGATGGGCTCGATGTCATGCGAACAGGTATTAGCCTACACGACATAAACTCATATAAAGGATATCGAGGCCAAATATATCTTGTGTCAATACGAGAGGCTGCCTTAACTCATCCTAGCCTTGTCTACCAGTCGACACTGATACTTGATATTTTATTATATTCTATTACATGAACTATGACATTATAGACGTCTAAGAAAAGCAATCAAAATTCAGGGACATCATACTAGCCATATCCGATGCTTCGGTTTCTTCAACCTTTGTTGAGGACAGCACACACAAAAATACTTGAAATATGAAAAGAAAATGCAATTTAATATTATTAACTTGGGCATATCATTTGCGGGACGTTACGATTAACACTCGACTCCTGGGCAATTTTACGTTCAGTAAACTGATTAGAGAAATTAGACGAAGACAGTCAAAATTTTTTGGACATGTTATGAGAAGAAATGGATTGGAGAACTTATTGACAACTGGCAAGATCGAGGGGGACAGACCAAGAGGAAGACCGAGAGGAAAATACCTGGATGGCTTGGCCACATGGCATGGACGAGACAGGAACACTGAGCTGATCCACGACTCTGGTGATCGAGTTAAATGGTGAGTCATGACCGCCCACGCTTTCCGGCATGGCACATGATTGATTGATTGATTGAGTTGACCATTGCTTTCTGAACGAGACGTCAACGTTGAGGTCCAACTAACCGGTGTAGGGGGTTGATCCCACTACCGACAGCGCACCAGAAGTTTAAGAACTTAAGCACTCTTATCTTATGGCCAGGTCGACTGCTGAAAGCGGTGCCTATTGGGTGCGAGTCTTGTGAGTTTCGTGAAGGCGCCTACTAGTACAAACAGTTAACGCTAAAAATAAGTACAGTCAAACCTCGGTTTTCGTCGATGATCCGTCCGAAACAATCGGCGAAATCCGAAACCGATGAAAACCGAGACAATTATTTCCATATGAATCAATGTAAATCCAATTAATTCGTTCTAGACACTCCAAAATACATATCAAAAACACATTTTATAGAGCATACATTTAGTGTTTAATACTCAGTCCCAAACGTATCCGAAGAACACCTTCGCAGTGCTTAGTAACACTGTGTATGCCAGTGATCCTGTTGAATTGTTCAAACCATCCTCTGCTGGCCTTCCAATTACTAAGTACATTAGCACTCATTTCGGGCATTTTCTTAATGCGATCGGCATACGACAATCAGGCCTTTTCACATAGGATTGCTCAGAAACAGAACCGCCATCTAAAAGTTTTTTATTAATCCAAATTAATAGTACGATTCGACATCTTCAGTTGTTTGCGATCTTGTTTTGTTAGCGCATTCTGGCCTTTCGCTACATTTTTTTTTTTTTTTTTTGCATATCCTTTACAGGACATCGCTGTCAACACCAGCATCTTTCAGCTGTATGTTGATTTCTTGGCAAGATTACGCTCAGTAGTTTGCCATTGCTTTCTGAGCGGCCGGCTCACATACCCCGTAAGTTACCGATACGATTTGAACCACTGCTAATTCTCACCGTCATCACGTTACCGACGAGAGTATACGAGATTACGGAGAAAAGTCGTAACCTCTAAGCCACGAAGCCGACTTTTCGCTACATTAACCTCCTGTATTGATTGCTTTATCACCACAATGGAACTTATCGTGGGTGGCGAATTCCCGTGCATGCGACCGATTACAATAATCTTAATCCATCCATCCATCATGTGCCATGTCGATAAGCGTGGGCGGTCATGTTCTGCCATCTCACTCGGTCACCAGAGTCGTGGATCAGCTCCGTGTTCCTGTCTCGACCATGCCACGTGGCCAAGCCATCCAGGTATTTACTTCTCGGTCTTCCCCTTGGTCTCTTCCCTTCGATCTTGCCAGTCGTCACCAAGTTCTCCAAGTCATTTTTTCTCATAACATGTCCAAAAAATTTTGACTGTCTACGTCTAATGTCTCTAATGAGTTTACGATTTTCATTTGTTTCTTGAAGGACTTGTTCATTGGTTTTTCTGTCTGTCCATTGCATTCTTTGCATTTTCCTCAGAAACCATATTTCCACAGCCATCAGATGTCTTTAACTTGACTGCTCATTGTCCATGCTTCACATCCATACAAAAGTACAGGTTCTATGTAGCATCTCAACACTCTTTATCTCTTTTCAATTTATATCTTTTTATTGGTCAGTATGTTTTTCACTTGCAAAAGGATACCTTCGCAATGGCAATTCTTGTTCTAATCTCTTCAAGGCATCTCCCATCAGATGTTATGACTGTTCTGAGATAACTGTACCCATTAACTTGCTAAGAATATGCCCATTTACTCGTGTATCACGTTGTGGTATTTCCTTCTTTCCAGTGACGACCATAATCTGTGTCTTCTTACTATTCAATCCTAACCCTAGATGTTCACTGTGTGCAACAACTGCATCTACTTAATTTTGCAGGTACTGTTCATTGTCTGCAATCAAGACTGTATCATCTGCATATCTAATGTTATTGATGTATCTTCCCCCAATGTTGATTCCTTCCTTATCTTCTATATTTCTGAAAATATTTTCACTGTACTGAGAAAAAAGATCTGGAGACATTACACATCCATGTCCCACACCTCTTTTAATAGACTGATATTGACCTACATCATTCATCAATTCTGATGGCAGCATGTTGTTTCCAATATATGTTTTCTACAAGTCTAAGGTCGTTCCCATCAATTTGTAGATCTGCAAGCATCCTTATCATGTTTATATGTCTCACTTTATCGAAAGCCTTTGTGTAGTCAATAAAGGAAATATAAAGATCTTTGTTTACTTCTATAGAACGTTCAATTACTGTTCTCAGTATATACACAGCATTTACTGTACCCTTCCCTTCTATTAACCCACATTTTATCCTCCTATTTCGGGTTGTATTTTCTTCCTAACTCTTTGCATGATAATTCTCAGCAAGATCTTCGTGATGTAGCTCATTATACTAAGTGTTCGATGCTGATCACATTCCAAGGCTCTTGATTTCTTCGGGATTGCAATAAATATAGAATTACATAATTCAGGAGGTATATCTCCAGTATCATATATTGCGTTCAGCAGTCTGGTGACATGGTATAATTCCATATTCTTCCAAGGCATTGATCATTTCTATTGTGATGTTATATCTACCCGGGGTCTTGCCATTTTTCATATGTTTAAGAGCATTCTGAACTTCCATCTTCAAATCTGAAGGTCCTTCATTATCATTTCGATGATCATATTGTTCTTCTCTTGTATCATCATAACAGGTCTTTCACATAATCTGACCACACATGTAAATTCTGATCTTTTTCTATTATGGTTTTGCCATCTTTGATTTTCAGCAACCCGTTGATGTGTGTATGTTCTTTAGTTAGTGATGTCATTAATTCTTTTGTGATTTAATTTGGTATTCCGGGTGTTGTGTTGGTTTTTAATTTCCTTGCAATTTTCCTCAAGCCATGTTTCTTTTGCCTCTTTGCATAGCTTCTTAATTTTCATGTGAAACTCTTCATACTTTTCCTTATTATTTTTGTTACTTCTTCTTATTTCCAAGAAGTTTAAGATGTCTTCCGTCATTCATTTCTTGCGTCCTATTATCTTTATTTTTGGGATGGTTGTTTATGCAGCTTGGTTGACTGATTTCTTTAATATTTTCCATTGGTCGTTGACATCTTGAAATAATATTTCCATATCGGACAATGCATCAAATGTGTTCTTTACGTGTGCGTTGAATTTATCTTTTATCTCCTCACTCTTCAGTGCCCGTAGATCAAATTTTGTGTTTCTTGGTGTATGTTTGACTTTCTTAAGATTAATCTATGGTCGCTGTAGCAATCTGCGCTTGGTATAGTTTTTGCAACTTTTAAGGCATTTCAAAATCTTCTATTGATGAGAATGTAATCAATCTTATTTTTGATCTTATGATCAAGACTACTCCATGTCCATAATCTCCTTGGGTACTGTCTACACCAGGTTTACACACAACGAAAAACAACGCCAAACTGAGCAAAAGAACGCGTCGGTCCCTTTGTTTTCGCAAAATTAGCAGAGAGATCACGTGAGCACTTAGACGAAATCCGAGGCAACCGGCAAAACCCGAGACACATTTTTCGTGGAATAAATCGACGAAAACTTAAGGCAACGAAAACCGAAGGCAACGAAAACCGAGGTTTGACTGTATATTAATATCAATGCATGGAAAGTAGAATTAAATACCAGAATCAATATAAGAGGGAAGCAAGTAGGGTACACAATAATATTACAAGCGTCTGTATCTGATCAGACGGCCTAATGCTCATGTCTACTTATTATTTGCATGTTTATTATTTCCCTCTTTGTGTATGATAAAATATATCAGTCTTGCGCCTAGGATGGTCTCACGGGCGACTCAGTTTCCTAAATATCAGTGTATTTATTTTACTGTCTGATAAATTATGCGTTCATAATTTTATTTTCTAGTCATCTGATCTTTCATTAACGTATTCATCTGTCAAATGTTGCGTTGTAAAATATGTTGTGTTATTATTTGTGTTGTCTGGCTGATGTAACTATTATATTTGTTCGGTTTTGCGATATCAGCTTTCACAAACATTGTTTATTCGGCACAGTTCTTCGTGATTATGTTTTATGACATATTGATCTGTGTTGATTACGGTGGAGTGGATTCTCCAGTTTTTGTTCGATAAATGCAGCACAATTAATCTCATTGTTGATAGATGCATATTGTAATTTTTCCTGATATATTCAACGTTCAAGATTTCAAGTATGATTCAATCAATTTTACTTATTTCATTTCTGGTAGATTCAATTTTCATAATTTTAATGTTCATAGATTCAACTTTCATGAATTCATTACTAGCAAGTTTATCTTTCACGATTTCCTGTCTGAAACATTCTGCATTTGTTGGTTAATTCATATAAGCTTTACTTCATAAATAATGTCATTGTTGCCATTCCACCAGTATTGAAAATGTATTTAGCGCCTTCTTTGAACTGCAGTAAAACCAGTTAGCGTTTGTTCAGAATGCACAGCTGTTAGGTTAGCTGTTTCATCCATTATCAATTATGTGTTCAGTAATTTGCGTATATTCCACGTTTAATATTTTATAGATCACTTCACACCATCGAAATGTTTTCAGGATGGTTCTTTTTGTGTTCGGTGTTGCAGTAGATAGGAGGTCAGCTATTCTGGGTATTATCTAGCTGTCAATTCGAGAAGATCGTGTGAAAAGACTTATTCTTGCCTAACTCCTCTTCTGTCATTTCGCTAAGTTCGTATTCATATCTACGTCTGCCTTTTGGCTCAAACAGACCAGGTTCGGCTCACGGTGTTGACAGTTAGCATGTTAAAAACAAAGAAAGGAAAGAGATGGTATACACCCCCCCCCCACCCCAGTGATCCTTGGGGTAGTGGAGCGAAGGTCTAGTCTGCTCGGATTATGCAGTTTGCATCTTTTTTTTTCTTTTTTTTTGCTGTTTGCTTCCTTGCTGTTTGCTTCTTTGCTGTTTGCTTCCTTGCTGTTTGCTTCCTTGCGGGTTTGCTTGAAGTGTTCGGTCTGTTGGTCTTTTTAGACGTTCATGACTTGTTTCTGACTATCGTTACACCCACAGAGAAATCTGTTGTGGTAGTTATCACACTCCACCAGGTGGGTTGTTTGAGAACGAAACTCCGCAAGCACAAAATAATATCCACGTTAGTAAGTTTCAGTAACCGCTGCCTGGGATGGAAACTATTAAAATTATTTTCAGTATCGTATTCGATATTTTTGAAAAAAAGAATATTTTCATTACTGTATTAGCTATAAATTAACTTCAGTACCATATTACCTACAACGAACGAACTAACTAACGAACGAACGAACTTTATTTTCAAAGGGTCACAAACTGGGCACGTAACCCCGCCTTACATTCGGCACTTCCAATCACTCATCTTTTGTTTATGACTTGTGCATGTTACATTCACATTGGGGAAAAAACAATTGTCAAATGGTTATTTTTTTCTATGTGAACAGTATCTTCAGTTTCATATTAGCTGTAAATGTATCTTCCTTATCGTATTAGCTAAAATATTATCTTTAGTACAGTATTAGCTACAAAAGTATCTTCCTTACTGTATTAGCATCAAACGTATCCCCAGTACCGTATTAACTACAACAGTATCTTCAGTACCGTATTAGTTACAACAGTATCTTCATTATCGTATTAGTTTCAAAAATATCTTTAGTATCGTATTAGCTACAAAATATATCCAGTATCAAATTATCTACCTAAGTATCTCCAGTACTGTATTAGCTACACATTTATCTTCAGTACCGTATTAGTTATAAAAAGACACCACACGAGTCATGTAGTCCTGGTGCATAAATTATCCTTTAAACGCCACCAGTGATTATCATTCCTTGGCGGTATTTCTCTCTTTTCCTATCACCATAAAATAAAACTTCCCGCCTGCCATTTTTGAGTTCTCCCCATCCAGGGGTAATCAAATTGCCGACTGTATGTATAATGAGGCTTATATCTGCATAACTGGCCGGTCATTATTTCCTTTGGCTGCCAAGAAAATGCGAAAACAGTGCATTCGCCCGGCCTACGCACGACAGACAACTTTTCTCTGTTGTGTCCAGCAGTGGATATTGTACGCGCCTTTGCAACTACTGGTCACTTGTTGTATAAAAATTGTTAAGGTTTTGTCAGCAAGACTTTAGTATATGCGAGTGAGTATCTAATTATCATATTATCATCATTATCGTATGCTAGGCCGATAAGCGTGGGAGATCATATTTTGCCATCTCAAAAATTTGCCAGAGTTTCGGATCAGTGTTTTTATCCTGTTTATAGATGGTGTCGAGTGCAGCAGTTATAAAGGCACTTACGTTTGCTGTGACATGGTTCGACTGACGAAAGCTTTTAATTTCTATAGATAGGTTAGGCAGCTTGGTGATCGAGGGCTGCAGGATGAAACTTACAAGGGTAGGTGTTACCTACAAAAGTGTACGACAACAGCCATCATTTGTCATGTTGTCATCTAATTATTCGTTTCGTTATCCTTTTCTTCAAATCGTTATGTTAACGCCATATCGCCATGTTATCTTCATTTCATCATGTTATCTGCATACAGTCATGTTATCATCATATCGTCACATTATCTTAATATCGTCATGTTATCTACATATCGTCTTGTCATCTTTATATCATAATGTTATCTCCGTATAGTCATGCTTTTCTTCATACCGTTTTCCTCTTCATTGTGTCATCATTTTCTTCAGATTGCCTTCTTTCTATTCATATCGCCATTTTTTTCTTCATATGGTCTTCTTTCTCTTTATTTCGTCACCCTTATTTTCATATCGGAACTTTTCTTTTCATATCGTCATCCTTCACATCTTATCACCACCTTTCTTGACGTATCACATTTATCTCTTCTTGCGGCCATGTTTATGTACACAACAATATCAGTCTCATCATATCGCCATCTTTCTTTTCATACTGTCGTATTAATCGTCATATTGCCGCCTTTCTCTTCTCATCACCATCTTTCATTATGTATAATAAACCGTATATTCATATCGCCATAATTCTCTTTATATCACCATTAAACTCTCCACATCGCCATCCTTCTCTTCATTATGCCAGTCTTCTCTTCGTATCGTCATCTATTTTTTTTTTAAATATCGTAATTCTTTTCTTTATACTGCCATCCTTCTCTTTCTGTTGCATCCTTCCGTTCAGTTCGCCATCATTTTCTACATATCACCCTCTTTTTCTTCATATAATCATCTTTTTCTCAATGGTGTCATCCTTTCTTCATTTTATGAGAAAATTGTGAGAGCAGAATATTGTGTCAGTCAGAAATAGCCCTTTGCTTCTTGTGGTCTCATTGTGTTTTCTCGTTGTAGAATCTTAGAATTGTTTACGAAAACTCACTCAAATGAAGGTTTCCCCGCAGTGGTGAAGTGAGTGGTCATTTCCTTAGTTTTCATGATAAGTTTATTTTCATGTAGAATTATTAGAGCTTGAAGACCAGACAAGCAATCGAAACGTATGTTTATGGCGACTGGTATTAACTATTGGTCTGTTCTGGCATGTGTCATGACCAGAACTATGCGTCTAAGGTTTTCCCCTGTCCTCCGCAATGTGTCCTGTATTGTCGTTACACTTGTGGACTAGATGTTCATTCTTTCTGACAAAATCTCAGGATGTCGTCTAATGTTTGCTGAGAGTAGGTTTAATCGTCCGTTGTAGCTGTATAGGCCAGCATAGCTTGGTATTGTCTGGCATTTGCTCTCCACTTACATCATTATCATTATCCAATGGCTTGTTCTGGGCAGAACTATCCTGTTTTTCGCCATTATCAGAGAAAGCTATGTATCGAATCTCACTACCCAAGAGATCAAGGGGCTGTGGGATATCATTTGAAACCAATTTGAATTCTCAGCAATATGTAGCAATCGAACCCGGTACTTTCTGAACCTAAGGCGGGCACTATAACTTCTCGGTCACGGCTCCCGCTGTTAAAGCTTTCTATTTCCCTGATAACTGTACATTGTTTCTCTTCATTCAGTGTGCCATGGAGCGTTAGGGACGATGTGTCCCCAAGATGTCAGGACACGGTAACTTGTTCTTTAGTGTTACTGAGTATGAGTTTCATGAGTAGTAGTTAGTTCATACTCAGTTAAGTTTGGGCATTGATCATGAACAGCTTTGATATTTGTATGAATGGCTGGCCATCATGTTATTGAGTTAACTGACTTATTATGTTTCAACTCTAGCACATCCTCTATCTATTATTCCGGAATCACAAATAACACACTTCGCACATACTTATTGCGATCGAACACGATGCTGTTTTAAACGGTATATTGTCATACTGACCCACAATGACAATCATTGTTAAAATACAAGCATTATCTACCTGTATTAAAAATGTTATATATATATAACACATTGGCCATCGCCTAATACGAGTCTGAGCCTGTCTGTATTCGACTACGGTCACCACTCCGAGTGTCATATTTAGGAGAGACCTTTCTCTCCTGGTCGCTTTTGGAACAAGGCGATCTACACTTTCAACCGTGATAAGAGCGTGAGCTTTAGTCACTCTTGGTCCCTGTCACAGAGTTCTCGCATCCCATGATCCAATTATTACTTGTCTTTATACGTTCCACACAGGATTCTTCCATGACGAGACAATCAGGAATGCTTCCTGATAGTATCATTGCCTGTGTAACACTCCCAATATGTGTATGACATCCTCTTGGCCTCTTCCATTAAACTGACTAAACAAGGAATGTTGCCTTGTATTTGTGTTGACATTAACCATCTCGCCTTGGTCTGTATCATGAACTGCCTTTCGTGTTCCGTTAATCGCCGGTTGTTTGCTAACTGAAGGTAATTACACACTGTAATTTATCACACCGAGCCTACACAGATTACACTGCTCGTTTCCACACTTGGCTGACATATTACTCAGAGGTATACAAATATGATAGTGCCTGTTGTTGATCACAAGTGTGTTTTCTTTCTCCGGGTGTTCTACGTTTAGTATTCTAAGCAAGCAGAACGGGTTGAAAGTGTTTAACACAGCGATCATCTTTGTAATGGCCGATACTAAAATCTCTGCATCATATAGATTATAATCAGTGGTATTTGTTCACTCCTACTTCCTCTTCTTTTTCTTTTTCGACTACTACTACTACTGCTGCTGCTGCTGCTGCTGCTGCTGCTGCTGCTGCTGCTGCTGCTGCTACTACTACTACTACTACTACTACCACTACCACTACTTCCCTTGCCGAAGCCTGGCAAAGACCACACAAAAATTCAGGGATATCGAGTAATAACCATGCAGAATACAATAGGCAAGCTGCTGGAGGAGTTAATTGAAAGAAAAATATCAAGCCAGCTGAGAGGGTACCGTCCAAAAAGAGAAACCTGGACCAATGGAGCAGTTTTACCCATGATGTCTATGAAAGTTTCCACTCAGACATTGAAACATTTGCTGCAGCGATTGATCTTGAGGACGCGTACAACAGAGTACCATTGGATTTTTTTAAATGCTTCAGCTACTTGAACTCATGATAAGTCCTTTCCTCCTTAGTTGGGTCGCTGCAGCCCTCTTCCAACGGAAAGTAGTCTTTAGGTGTGGCAATTGAACTTCAGAACCAACTACAATATAGCCAGGCCTACCACATGGATCACCATTATCACCAGTGCAGTTTAACGCCTACACTGTGAGAATCACTAGCGAGCACATCATGGGACCGGAAGGAAATTGTCGTATGCAGACGATGTTTTAGTGTATCGTCAGGGCAAGGATAGAGAACGGTTTGCTGTGGAACTACAAACCGAACTCAATCGCATAAGTACTTGGTGTGTTGAAGCTGGTGCAATGGTCAACCCAACAAAGGCAACAGTGACATGGTTCTCTTTGAATAACCATATTGTCAACACCCGAACGCCAACTGTAAATCTGAGTTTCAGAGACGGTGGAAAAAACGCAGGCGATGAATTACCCGGGGATATGATTTGATCGAAGCCTAGCTTATACTGAGCATGTAGACCAGGTGATAACAAAGGCCAAGCGGGGTTTGGCTGCGATGCGGGTGATGGCGGCGGCAAACTGTGAGCAGCGCCATCTATGTCTTCTTTACGAGGGTCTGGTCCTTTCTGTTTTGGAGTACGCGATGGCGATCCTGACTATCAGCCATAAGCAGATATAAAGAATGGAAAGGATAAAGAACGAAGCTATGCGCATTATTCTTGGATGTACAAGAGATACAGCATGCAGGGCGATGCGCTACCTTCTAGATTTTTCATCCATGAGGAACAGAATACAATTTTGCCAAGCACGTGCCTATCTCAAAGTCAACGCAAATACACAACATCCACTGCACAGCGAGATTAATAAGGTAAAGGGCAGCAGGTTAAAAAGTGGAAAGTCGTGGATGGGTCAAGCCGAAGATGTTCTTTAGCAGGTGTGTTCACTTGAGGACTTAGAACCTGGTGAGGAGTGGGTACAAATGCCAACAGAGTTCTGTACATCCTTTTCAGTGTGCATCCAACTAGACAGGAAATGCAGACAAGAAAATCCAGCTGCTGTGGAGGCGGAAGTACAGGCTCTGATCTTCGAGAATTCGTTAGAGGATGATGCTGTCATTTACACGGATGGGTCGGTCGTCCGAGGAGTGAGAAGCTCATGGGCCTTTGCGGCTCAGGCCGGAGGGAAAAGTGTGAAGGAAGAGTCTGGCGCTTTTGCTATGACCACAAACAGCCTGTCTATGGAAGTCGTGGTAGTAAGTAAAGGAATAACATGGCTCGAGACACAGATACTCAATTGCGCATGTGTCCTTAATGACTCAATGAGTATGTTCAGTGTGACAGAGATGGGGTGGGTCCGAAAAGAGTGGCTGCTGTCTCTGGAGCGGTCTCGGCTGGCAAAGGATAGTTTCATCTTCGTGCCAGGGAATGCGGGTGTCCAAGGGAATGAGCAGGCTGACAGGCTTGCAGGTAAGGCTACTGTGGAAGGCAGGCGAGCCTAGGACCAAGCAGACATTCTGAATGCTCTACGAGAAATAAGTCGTTTACGAGAACCAAGCGATGACTGGGAATCTACAACCATGGTCAGGCTGCGAGAGTAGCAAGTTAAAATAGGCGTGGCCAAACAAGAACACTGCGCAGAAAGCCAAAGAAGATTAATAAACCAACACAGAACTGGTGTCGTGAGTCGCTACACGCTACGGGATTTACTGAGGAGGGGATCCGAGCACTTATGGATTGAATGGTTCGATGTGCAATGAGGATGATCTGTCGACTAACTACTACTACTACTACTACTACTACTACTACTACTACTACTACTACTACTACTACTACTACTACTACTACTACTACTACTACTACTACTACTAATACTACTACTACTAGTATTTCTACTCCTACAGTTACTACTACTACTATTGCTGCTACTACTACTACTATTACTACAATGACTACGAATACAGCTCTTCTCCTTCTTCCTTTTCTGCTTCTTCTTGCCCATCCTCCTCCTCCTCCTCCTCCTTCTTCTTCTTCTTCTTCTTCTGCTGCTGCTTCTGCTTCTGCTTCTTCTTCTTCTTCTTCTTCTTCTTCTCCTCTTGTGATGTTCTTCTCGTGGCCTACGCCAAAGATATAAATGATTATTTATCAATACCACTTAACAAAATCAGAATCATAAATGTTGGCTATGAATGCTAACCGCATCTATAATTCGCATAGTTTGTATGTCGTAGTCGCATAGACTGTATGTGATTGCATGGGAATTACTACTAATTCTAATTTTAATTAGTTGCATTTTCTTTACAGGACGTTGCAGTCATTACCAACATGTTTTGCTATGTTAACTCTTGGCAAGTTTACGTTCAGTAGTTTACCATTGCTTTCTGAACGATCGGCAACCATACCATTTCGTAAAAAACTAACGCAACGCGGTCTGCTGCTAAATACCGTGCAGCTGTGTTTTCGAACGCGGGTATGCGGAATCACGAACCGCGTTCGTAACTTTTTCACCACGGAGTGGGAATTACTACAGGATGTATAAATTAATATGAATGGGAATTTATTTGAATGGCATCTGGTGTTACAGTTATGTTATCCGTCATGGAATTTACCCTTCGTATGAGATATTCTAACAGTGAAAATACGTTAAGTATGTGTCATTTCTCATTTTATTTAACCATCTTGATAGAGCTGTTTATCTAGAGGTGTCGTTTAAAAGACTTTCTAAATTTGACATGTTACGTATATTTTTTACTTGCTATATATATATATATATATATATATATATATATATATATATATATATATATATATATATATATATATATATATATACATATATATGCCGGTCTCTCTGGCTGAGGGGTTACACCACTTTCTCCGTAATCCCGTTTATCCACGCAGGGTCTCGCAGCGAGGCGAGAACTGGAAGCTGTTCGACCCGCGCTTGTGACTTGCGGCATAATGAGCCGGCCGCTCAGAAAGCAATGGCAAACTACGGAGCGTAATCTTGCTAAGAAATCAACATACAGCTGAAAGATGCTGATGTTGACAGCGATGTCCTGTAAAGGATATGCAAAACGTATATATATATATATATATATATATATATATATATATATATATATATATATATATATATATATATATATCAACCTCACATGAGATATTGAAGAACCTGTAAGGCTAGATTAGATGACACCTACAAGTACAGAAAAACATACAGAGAGATTGACGCATACTCACTTATGGGCACACACCCAAACATACACGCGTACAAGTGTGCTATCCTTCCGTCCTTCGGGCGGGAGGCGGGGGGGGGGGGGGAAGAGACCTGTCCACCTTGTTCAACCTGTATCCTCAGCCTTGGTTATAATTGAGGTGGTTTATAGCACGGTTTAATATTTTTGTGGTACTTTGTAGTTTATAAATGTTCCTCTGATACGTGACGGCAGGGTTTCTCTTTGTCGTCATTAATTTCTTCCTTCGCCGATGATATCTTTGATGCTTACTCCGTTCCTATTGCCTTCTCCTTTCTCTATGATAACATTATTAAGCTCTATTTTATTTTGTTAGTCATATTGATTTTTTTTTCTTTATTGTTATTTCTTAGCTGTTGGCGTTGCTAGTAGTAAAGCATGGTGTTTTACTGTTTCAGCTAAAGTATTATTCATTTATTAACTTCGTGTGATATATAACTCTGCAGGATGCACCTGGGGAAATGCGGCGAAATATGCCAGGCAATAAATCGTGCAACATATTGTTTGTGGCTTCTGAGTTTAAATTATTAGTAATCGTTTTAGGTATTATCTTTGTTTCTGATCCATACCATGGTACTGATTTAAAGCTAGAATGAAATATCCCACATTTAGTTCTAAGTTTCCTCTTCTGCTGCTGCTGCGTTCATCCGGAGAGATTTTCCGGACGTGATTGCGTTGTGCCTGTTTACAGCAGAGCTACGTTCCTGCGCCGTTAGGCCGACACTTCCGACTTCTGCGGGCATTTGCTTACCGGATTAACCTTCACGGGTAGTGTTAGGTTTAATTTCTTTGACTTCCACAAGTTTTGTACTTCTATGAAAGTTCCGCTTGCCTTTTGTTTTCTTTTTTTTTAATAACTTTTTCTATTCCCAATTTTTATCTACGTTGCAACCTAAATGGGTGTTTTATATCTGTCTCTGAAAGTGCGAATCTACCTATTTACAAGCACACATAAAAGATGACATATAAAATACTTAGTTAAGGAATAAGGTACTACCGTGAAAGATTTTCCCGTAAAATAGAAATGTTTAACTTTTTACAGCGGGAGTAAATAATTTCGGCCTTTTGGCCAACTATTTTACTAAAACAATATTTCAAAGTACTGCACGTGCCTTAAAAAGATGGAAAACCCCAATACAGTGCCATCTCTTCTGTAGCTGGTTTAGTGTGCCTGCCCTGTATAAAAGTTGTATTCTGCTCATCTGAACCTTGTGTGCAGAGAAAAGAAAATGTGTGTCCGCTGTTTCTATAAACTCTTCGGAATTCGGCCTGGTGTTTCGGAAGATGACATTCTAGAAGCGGATTACCCTAAATCTAAGACGAAGTTCCCCGGTGTGGATGTCCGGAATGACCAGTCGCGATATGGAGGTTTGACCAATGGTCGACAGAATATAGAACTGTCCGAAAGAATCAAGCAATTGCAGAAAGAAAGCCCAGAGAAAAACTTGCTGGTAAGTCGTATTTATGTTTTGTCAGTGGTGTAATGTCACTAGTGTTGTGTCACTAGTGTCGAGGTGTGTGTCTTGTTGCATACCACGATTATCATCACTGATCCTTGAGTTGCTGCTCGTGTGTCAAGTGTTTCATGGTATGAACTTTTTTTTTTTTTTTTTTTTTTTTTTTTTGGGGGGGGGGGGGGGTGTTAATTTACTCTTCTTCTTCATCTTCTTCTTCTTCTTCTTCTTCTTCTTCTACTACTTCTTCTCCTCCTTCTCCTCCTTCTCCTCCTCCTCCTCCTCCTTTTTCTTCTTCTACTCCTTCTCCTTCTTTGATTCTTTCTATCTTTACTTCTTTCTTTCTTCCTTTCTTTCTTCGTTCTTTATTTTTTTTTCACCATCTACTTGTTTCTTTCTGTTTTCTTTCTTTCTCTTTCTTCGTGTTTCTTTGTTTCTTTCCTTTGTTCCATTCTTCTTTTCTTTCTTTCTTTGTTTGTTTCCTTTTTTTCTTTCATTATTTCTGAAGTTCTTTCATTTTTCCTTTCATTTTTTCTTTTCTTTTCTGTACATTTCTATTCTGTTCTTTCTTTCCTTCTTTCATTATTTCTTTCTTTTCTTTCTGTCATTCATTTTTTGTGTGTCTTTCTTTTCTTCAATTTTTTTTCTTCTTTCTGCCTATTCTCATCTTTTTTTGTGTTTTTTGTTTTTTTTTTCATTCTTCACTTATATATTTTTCTTTCTTGGTTTCTTCTTCAATATCATTTTCATAATCATGATCATTTTCTTCTTCTTCTTCTTCTTCTTCTTCTTCTTCTTCTTCTTCTTCTTCTTCTTCATCTTTTTATCTTTCTCTTTCTTTTTCTTCTCCTACTCCTTTTCTTTCTTTCATTCTTTGTCTCTTTCTTTCTTTCTTTCTTTTCTTTCTTTTTTTTTCTTGCTTTCTTTCTAATTCTTGCTCGTTTCTTATTTTTCTTTCCCGCCTTTCGTTCTCTGTTCTTCTTGTTTGTGTGTTTGTTAGTTTCCGTTTCTATCTGTCTGTCTGCCTTTCTTTCTTTCTTTCTTTCTTCCTTTCTTTCTTTCTTCCTTTCTGTCTTTCTTTCTTTCTTCCTTTCTGTCTTTCTTTATTTCTGTGCTTGTTTCTTATTCAACATCATCATCTTCATCTTCCTTTTCTTCTTCTTCTACTATTACTAGTACTTCTACCACCACCACCACTACTACTACTACTACTACTACTACTACTACTACTACTACTACTACTACTACTACTACTACTACTACTACTAATCCTACTACTACTACTACTACTAATCCTACTACTACTACTACTACTAATCCTACTACTACTACTACTACTACTACTACTACTACTACTACTACTACTACTACTACTACTATTACTACTACAACTTATTATTGTTATTTTACTACTACTTCTACTAATACTACTTCTACAATTACTTCTTATTCTGCTTCTTATTCTGCTTCTTATTCTTCTTCTTCTTCTTCTTCTTCTTCTTCTTCTTCTTCTTCTTCTCCTTCTTCTTCTTCTTCTCCTTCTTCTTCTTCTTCTTCTTCTTCTTCTTCTTCTTCTTCTTCTTCTTCTTCTTCTTCTTCTTCTTCTTCTTCTTCTTCTGCTTCTCCTTCTGCTGTTTCTTCTTCTTCTTCTTCTTCTTCTTCTTCTTCTTCTTCTTCTTCTTCTTCTTCTTCTTCTTCTTCTTCTTCTTCTTCTTCTTCCTCTTCTTCTTCTTCATTTTTACTACTACTACTACTACTACTACTACTACTACTACTACTACTACT
Organism: Cepaea hortensis; assembly: GCA_963921405.1. Classification (NCBI taxonomy): domain Eukaryota; kingdom Metazoa; phylum Mollusca; class Gastropoda; order Stylommatophora; family Helicidae; genus Cepaea; species Cepaea hortensis. Next base: position 81,129,660 of record OY992886.1, read on the forward strand.
ACTACTACTACTACTACTACTACTACTACTACTACTACTACTACTACTACTACTACTACTACTACTACTATAGCTACTACGACTACTCCTTCTTCTTTTACTACTACTGCTATTAATACTACTATTATTACTACTACTACTACTACTACTACTACTACTACTACTACTACTACAACAACAACAACTACTACTACTACTACTACTACTACTACTACTACTACTACTACTACTGCTACTACTACTACTACTACTTCGTTTACTACTACTACTATTAATACTACTATTAATACTACTACTACTACTACTACTAGTACTACTACTACTACTAATTCTGCTTCTATATTGTTCTTACTATCAGTCCGTGCTTTGCCAGACGTCGTCAGTTTACGACGAGACATGTGCAGAGTGCATCCAATATGGTAGAATTTAAATTTTTACACATCCCCTCCATCCATCACTTGCGAGATCGACCTCTTGATCTGTTTACGGTGTGTCCAAGTGTTAGAACACTGTGTCGACCACTGCCTTGTGATCAACCCATGTGATTTGATGTGTTACTATTTTGTAGTTTAACACTTGATTCGTGATATCATTGTTTTATAGTTTAGCACTTGACTCTAATATGGTGTTTCATTGTTTAACATATGATTCGTTATATAGTTGTTTCATAGTTTAACAGTTGATTTTTGATATCGTTGTTTCATAATTTAAAACTTGATATTTTTTTTTTATTTCGTTGTTTCATAGTTTAACATATGATCCGCGATATCGTTGATTCTTATCGAGATTGGAAAGAACAAAGCGAAACTCTTTCAGTGAACTGAAACAAGCTAGGAAGGATGTGCAAGAGGCAGCCAGGCAGTGGACGATATGATTGGCGAGACCGTTTGTTTCTGATTGCGATTGGAAAGAACAATGCGAAACTCTCTCAATGAACTGAAACAAGCTAGGAAGGATGTGCAAAAGGCAGCCAGGCAAAGGACGATTGGCGAGATCGTTGTTTCTGATTGCGAATGGAAAGACCAAGCGGCAGGGTTCCACGTGCACGACGATGCTGGACTTGGGCGTAAAGAAGCATGAGGCAGGAGAAATTGCCAGAGATGGGGAATCTTATCAACGTGACTTAATGAAAGCGACGTTCTGCATATGACATACTACGTGATCCGCTTCACAATCCATACTGTTATTCAATATTTATTATAAGTAAAGTAAGCACATCTTCTATTTAAGCGATGAAGGGTATTGGTTATATAGTTAGTCTTTCCTCTTGGACCTAAGGCGGGCGCATAGGGCAGAAGTCGTGGCTCTCCGTGTTTGTGCGTAGCGCAAACATTTAGAGCCAGAAATCTGATTCTGTAACAACGGCGAGTTTTATGATGGCGGATTGTCAAGCCGCAGATCAACCGACTTAAGTCAAGCTAGAAGAAAACACGTCCCGCCATCCTGACCCAAGCTGGAAACTCTGCAAACCCTCCGATGGCAGCCTCGCACCACCGGCCCACCAGCCAAGCACGCGAATAAGAATATCGTCGCACATCCGGGCGGGATTCTGACTTAGAGGCGTTCAGCCATAATCCCTCAGATGGTAGCCTCACATCATTGGCTTATCAGCCAAGCACATGAACCATCAAATACTGTACCTGTTAATAAAATACAAATCATAAAATGGTCATAGCCCTATACTCCAATATACAAATCATAAAATGGCCCTAATTTTTTTATAATCAAATACACAATCATAAAATGGCCTTAATTATTATTACTGCTACCATTATTATTAATGTTCCCATTATTATATTTACATGCATTTGAAGAAATCCTATATGTAACAATACATATATGTAATCACACGACTTAAAAACAATAAGGCAACTGGGGCTGATGGAATTGCTGCTGAATTTATAAAGGCAGGTGGCCATGCATTACATCTACAGCTATATGAACTAATAATAAAAATCTGGAGGACAGAAGAATTACCCCATGACGGGAAAGAGTCATTATTGATACCTATCTTTAAGAAAGGAGACAAGTTCCAGTGTGAAAATTATAGAGGAATATCACTACTGTCCACAAGCTATAAGATACTATCCGCAGTATTACTAAATAGACTAAAACCATATTCAGAAGACATATTAGGTGACTACCAGGCGGGTTTCAGACAAAACAGATCAACTATAGATCAGATATTTATCTTACGACAAATAGCCGAGAAAAATTGGGAATATAAAAGAGATCTCCATAACATTTTTGTGGATTTTAAAAAAGCTTATGATAGTGTCCATAGGAATAGTCTATGGAATGCTATGCGGGAATTTGGAATACCAAGGAAGTTAATCAACATGACCAGACTATGCATGGAAGATACTTATAATATAGTAACATATAAAGGCAGGAAATCAGACCTTTTCCAAATAACATCTGGCTTGAAACAAGGTGATGCACTATCGCCGCTACTCTTCAATCTGGCTCTAGAGAAAGTTGTAAGGAAGATAAAGGAGGAATGTGATACATATAAATTAATTGGCAATGGATGAGTACTGTGGTCAACATCATATCCCGATATTTAATATAATCTTCTAAAACTGCAGAGGCTAATGAAACTAAAACATTATATTCAACAATAAGAATGAAACAAACAGCTTTCTTTGGTCATGTGATGAGAAGAGAGGCATTGGAGAACATCGTGACAAATGGACAGATCTAGGGGAAGAGGGCGAGGCAGACCAAGAGAAATGATGCTGGATGGATTGAGACGTTGGCATGGAGAAATATCATTAGCAGAGTTGATCCAGAACACTAAAGACAGAGATCTGTGGAGAGACATGAACACCTACAAGATCTGGCAAGGCACTTGATGATGATGATGATGATGATGGTGGTGGTGGTGGTGGTGGTGGTGGTGGTGGTGGTGGTGGTGGTGGTGGTGGTGGTGGTGGTGATGATGGTGGTGGTGGTGGTGGTGGTGGTGGTGGTGGTGGTGGTGGTGATGGTGGTGGTGGTGGTGGTGGTGGTGGTGGTGGTGGTGGTGGTGGTGGTGGTGGTGGTGGTGATGATGATGATGATGATGATGATGATGATGATGATGATGATGATGATGATGATGATGATGATGATGATGACAACGACGATGAATATGACGATGACGATTACGATGATGATGATGATGATGAAATCGGCAGATTTGTTCAGAATGTGAAAATAGCTCGCTATATTGGGTTGTCTTAATATTCACTATTCTGCATTTTGTTTTCTCTGTTTAGCAGTAATCGATTGTGTTAGTTCTAGACGTAATAATTTTCAAATCGGCAAACAATTCCATTTGATAATATTCCATTGGTCGATGACATAACCAAATATTTCATATTGGGTAAAAGCGTTGCGTTAGATTGTCATCTTCTACAGCTGTCAACGGAATGTGCAGTTTATTGTCTTGAGGTCAACAATTGACAGTAAATGTTTTTATAACGACGAAATACTCGGTCCTTCACTGTTGAATTTAGCCATTACAGTAAACACCCAGGGTCGTTTTAGTTGTCTGTGTTTCCACGGATTAAATTGTATTATAGTCACATATAATTACACATATTTAGACAGTTCATAAATAAGCACACGTGTAGTGTTTGGAGTTCTTAGAAATATAAGAACGACGTAGAGACTAGAGGCTACAACGAGGCACCGTCGTCATTTGAAGGTGACGTGTTCGAATCCATGTCGATAATTATAGCTTTCAATTGGAATGTTACCTAGTGGGTCCTCTAGTCTCTGATTCTTTCTTCTACTTCTGTGAGTACCAAACAATACGTGTGTGTTTATTTCTGAACTGTCTTAGTGGCCTCAAAGAGCTCACCAATTGGTAAACAAAATTAGGTTGTGTCAGCCTTTATGTAGAATGCGTAGTTCTGTTATATTTACGTTGGTGTTACCTTTCCTCTGGAGTAGACAAGGTAGACCGAGAGAGGGATCATGGTGTAAGGACAATAAATGGTCTCTACAAGTCAGCCCACGATTTACGCCATGGAGAGGTATAACATTCGCAACCGCCATGGGTTGTATTTGCTATGCCTTGTTTGAAGCACAATGTAATAAACTATATCGTCTGTTAAATACGGCAGGGTGCAGGTGAGATATATATATATATATATATATATATATATATATATATATATATATATATATATATATATATATATATATATATATATATATATATCATCATCATTATCATCAAGTGCCGTGCCGACTGGCTTAGGCGTTCATGACTCTCTACAGATCTCTGTCCTTGGTTTTCTGGATCAACTCTGTCGTTGATATTCCTCCATGCCACCGTCGCACTCCATCCAGCATAATTTCTCGTGGTCTGCCTCTGCCTTTCTTCCCCTCGATCTTTCCAGTTGTCACGGTGTTCTCCAGCGCCTCTCTTCTCATCACATGACCAAAAAAGCTGTTTGTCTCTTTCTTAATGTTGTATATAATGTTCCAGTTTCGCCAGCCTCTTTAAGGCATTCGTCGTTAGTTACTTTTTCAGTCCAAGGAGTTCGCAACGCAACATTCATCTAAGGAACCACATCTCTGTTGCTTCCATTCTCTTCCTAATTTGTTCATTTATATTCCAAGATTCACATCCATACAGCAAAACAGGTTCTATATAGCACCTCAGCACTCTCTTTCTTACATTCAATAATAGCGACTTATTGCATAAGATATTCTTCATTTTTTAAAATGCAGCCTTTGCTTGCCCTATTCTGCTCTTGATCACTGTTGTGCATCTTCCATCTGATGTTATAAATGTCCCTAGATATTTAAAACTATCCACCTGGTGAAGAATTTTCCCTTCTATCACTATTTCACATTTGGGTGTCACCTGTTTCTTTAATACCACCATTGTTACTGTTTTCTTGATATTCAAGGAGAGTCCTTTCTTTGCACTCTCTATTACTACAACGTCCAACAATTGTGGATTTGTTGCATTATCCGCTATCAATACTGTGTCATCTGCATAGCGTATATTATTTATATTATAACCTCCAAATATTATTCCTGGCTTTTCTTTGATCTCTCTCATTATTAGTTCGCTATAGAGGGAGAATAGATCTCGTGACAAACCACATCCCTGTCTTACTCCAACTTTAAGTGTTCATAATTTCCTTCTTTATTTCCCATTTTAATTGCTGCTGTTTGGTTCCAGTAAATAGTTTTTATTAAATATATAAGGAACAACTAGGTTTTACTAGGTTTTTACACTGTAAAACCTAATCTATAATGTATGATTTTATGTGTGTGTGTGTGTGTGTGTGTGTGAGTGTGTGTGTGTGTGAGTGTGTGTGCGCGCGCGCACTGTAAAACCTAGTTGCTCTCTATTTATGAACACATTATCCACTGTAAACCCTAGTTGTTCCCTATTTATGAATACAGTATCCACTATAAAACCTAGTTTTTAGTAAGGGGGCGGGGTTGAGTGGTCTCGAGGTATGGTGTCCGCCTCGAGTGTTGGAGGTCCCGGTTCAAGCCCCGGTGAGGGCCGGGATTTTTCCACGTGAACTCCTAGTAATAAAATTTCCCTCTGGTCTCTGAGTAGTGAGATCGGACGCCTGTGTGTATTATTGCGCACGTAAAAAAAAATCCCTTGGCAGTTGTAAATCGAAAAAGAGCAGCCTAACGCCGCTGCCCGGGCAAAATTTCGAGTTAAAAGTCTACCCAAAGTATTTCAGGATCCTCGCCGATGCTACGGAGTTCGTGCACTGACCTGAGATTCTCCGGACTCCGGCTTGATTTAGAAGTAGAACGAAGCACTTATGGGTTAAACCGTGTGCCGTGATGTTGATCCGTCGACTGAACAAACAAACAAACCTAGCTGTTCCTTATAAATGAACACAGTATCCACTGTAAAACCTAGTTGTTCCCTATTTATGAACACAGTATCCACTGTAAAACCTAGTTGTTCCCTATTTATGAACACAGTATCCACTGTAAAACCTAGTTGTTCCCTATTTATGAACACAGTATCCACTGTAAATCCTAGTTGTTACCTATTTATGAACACAGTATTAACTGTAAAACCTAGTTGTTCCTTATTTATGAACACAGTATCCACTGTAAAACCTAGTTGTTCCCTATTTATGAACACAGTATCCACTGTAAAACCTAGTTGTTCCTTATTTATGAACACAGTATCCACTGTAAAACCTAGTTGTTCCCTATTTATGAACACAGTATCCACTGTAAAACCTAGCTGTTCCTTATTTATGAACACAGTATCCACTGTAACACCTAGTTGTTCCCTATTTATGAACACATTATTCACTACAAAACCTACTTGTTCCCTATTTATGAACACAGTATCCACTGTAAAACCTAGTTGTTACCTAAGTATGAACACTGTATCCACTGTAAAATCTAGTTGTTCCCTATTTATGAACACAGTATCCACTGTATACCTAGTTGTTCCTTATTATGAACACAGTATCCACTGTAAAACCTAGTTGTTCCCTATTTTTGAACACATTACTCAATACAAAACCTACTTGTTCCCTATTTATGAACACAGTATACACTGTAAAACCTACTTGTTCCCTAGTTATGACCACAGTATCCACTGTAAAACATACTTGTTCCCTTGTTATGAACACAGTATCCACTGTAAAACCTAGTTGTTCCCTATTTTTGAACACATTACTCAATACAAAACCTACTTGTTCCCTATTTATGAACACAGTATACACTGTAAAACCTACTTGTTCCCTTGTTATGAACACAGTATCCACTGTAAAAATAAGTTGCTCTCTATTTATGAACATAGAATCCACTGTGAAACCTAGTTGCTCCCTATTTATGAAATCAGTATCCACTGATTGTTGAAGATCTTTCTAGCTGCAATGCCTAACATAAATATGAACAATTGAAGACATAAGCAGGATTTAAAATCGTTGAATGATCCATCACTAACACCATGTGTGCTAGCAGAAACAGACCACAGCGTCCAAGAAATAGTAAAATATATAGACAACATAAGTCTAGAATATACATGGATTGGAGATTAATATATTAAAGACCCCAAAAGCACGATACTTGACAAGGCAGTTGAAACTATATTCCAAAATAGAAATAAATTTCAGATGCACCAAAGCGTTATTAATAGTGTGTGTGTGTGTGTGTGTGTGTGTGTGTGTGTGTGTGTGTGTGTGTGTGTGTGTGTGGGTGGGTGGGTGGGTGGGTGGGTGGGTGGGTGGGTGGGTGGGTGGGTGTGTGTGTGTGTGTGGGTGTGTGTGTGTGTTTTTTTTTCCAAAACATAACAGGCGAGATAGATGTGAACATAAATAAAAGAATAACTTATTTTCAGCAAATGGAAATCGCTTAATCTTGTGACAGCTTCCCCGATTATTGTGGTAATATGTTTGTTGTTAGTTGCTTTATTTATTTTCATTCTTATGTCTTCTTCATCTTTACCCTTTTCCCCCACTGGACAATAAGCCCTCTACCAACTCATTCCAAGGCCTCCTATCCTTTGCGATTTCATGCAGCTCCGTCCATATCCTCCACATATTCTTCATTTCTGTTTCTACCTCCTTTCTCTGTGTGTTTAGTTCTTCCTCTGTTTCTTTTGTCCTGTGGATTTAAAACAAAAGCCTTTCTATATGTACTATACTCAGTCATACTTGGTCATTGGGTCACACCATTTTATTTGTTCTATTTTGCGCAGGCGTCAGTTAGTGAATGTTTGTGGTTTTTCTCTGTGTTACCATTCTTATGAATTAACTGTTATTGATTTATTACATGTTTCCTTAGTTTTTCAAGGTTGTTTAATAGTGTTATTAGTTTCGTACTTTTTCCTCTTAACTTTCAACTGGTGACGCTTCTTGCACTTTGTGTTTCACTCTGTTGTTGGTGGTGGTGGTGACGTTTGTGTTGTTGATAACAAATGATGGCAGATACGAACATAAATAATAGAGTATTTCAGCAAGCGCAAATCGTTCTACCATAATTTTCAATCGCTTACCAGTGGCGTTGACAAATGTAAAAGAGGAGACACAATTGTTCCCTCCTCATAAATGCTTTCTTACCGTCTTCCCAGATTTACAATTAATCTTGTTTTTGTCCTGGTACTGCCCTTTATTCAAAATTAGTAACGTCACTGGCGCCCACACAATAACCTTTTTGTTGCTCCAATGAAAACATATTTTCCACACTTTCCGTCTCACCATCTGCGCCTTGCTGGTTCATTTACCAATGGTAGCTATTTGTAAAATGTACAATCTCCCACGCTACCCTGTCTCCTTGTACAAAATTAATAACAAATAGCCCGTCCTACTTCAAACAACATGCCCACAATTAATGTGGTTGCCTCGGCAATTATTAATTACAAACTTGCAGACGTGAGCACTCGCATTAGAGTGATTTCCCCTGCCTTGGGGATGGCCGGAAGTGTATGTTGTTCTGTTAATCCAAACCAGACGTTTGTGGATGATCTATCTATCTATCTATCCATCCATCCATCCATCCATCCATCCATCTATCTATCTTATCTATCTTATCTACCTATCTGTCGGTCGGTCGGTCTGTCTGTCTGTCTGTCTGTCAGTCTGTCTCTCTGGATTATTCATCGATATGACAAATGTTTGCCGATACAATCGGCATTCCGGTGGAGCTTATTGGGAGAAATAAACAAATGTTGCCAAAACCTAGAAGCGAACACTTCTATCCTTTTGTTGAAATAGTGGAATATACAAATTGTATTCGTTCGTATTATCAGGACAACAAACTAGCGCCTATCAGTCATCATATAATGGTGGTGTCTGCAATCTCACGTTGTTGCTATCAGCAACTTCATTTTGATGCTATCAGCTACCACAGGGGAATATTATAGGATAACATGCTGGTGGCACAATCTACCACATCGGAATATTATAGAGTAACATTCTGGTGCTATCAGCCACCACATGTGTGTGTGTGTGTGTGTGCGCGCGCGCGTGCGTGCGTGCATGCGTGCGTGTGTGTGTGATTGTTTGTTTTCTCAATCAAAACATAACAGACGAGGTAGATGTGAATATAAATAAAAGAATAACTTATTTTCAGTAAATGGAAATCGTTTAATATCGTGGCAGCTTCCCCGATTAGTGTGGTAATATGTTTGTTGTTAGTAGCTTTATTTATTTTCATTCTTATATCTTCTTCATCTTTACCCTTTTTCCCCATTGGACAATAAGCCCTCTTCCAACTCATTCCAAGGCCTCCTATCCTTTGCGATTTCATGCAGCTCCGTCCATATCCTCCACATATTCTTCATTTCTGTTTCTACCTCCTTTCTCTGTGTGTTTAGTTCTTCCTCTGTTTCTTTTGTCCTGTGGATTTAAAACAAAAGCCTTTCTATATGTATTATACTCAGTACTAGTTACACTACTCTCAGGTTTCTCAATGTGTGCCCTATCCATCGCCAGCGTTTCCACTCTGGATTCGCTATTATGTGAGTAGTTCTTTGCCTTGGCCATTGGGTCACGCCATTTTATTCGTCCTATTTTGCGCAGGCGTCAGTTAGTGAATGTTTGTGGTTGTTCTCTGTGTTACCATTCTTATGAATTAACTGTTATTGATTTATTACATGTTTCCTTAGTTTTTCAAGGTTGTTTAATAGTGTTATTAGTTTCGTACTTTTTCTTCTTAACTTTCAACTGGTGACGCTTCTTGCACTTTGTGTTTCACTCTGTTGTTGTTGGTAGTGGTGACGTTTGTGTTGTTGATAACAAATGATGGCAGATACGAACATAAATAATAGAGAGTTTCAGCAAGCGCAAATCGTTCTACCATAATTTTCAATCGCTTACCAGTGGCGTTGACAAATGTAAAAGAGGAGACACAATTGTTCCCTCCATCATAAATGCTTTCTTACCGTCTTCCCAAATTTACAATTAATCTTGTTTTTGTCCTGGTACTGCCCTTTATTCAAAATCAGTAACGCCACTGGCGCCCACACAATAACCTTTTTGTTGCTCCAATGAAAACATATTTTCCACACTTTCCGTCTCACCATCTGCGCCTTGCTGGTTCATTTACCAATGGTAGCTATTTGTAAAATGTACAATCTCCCACGCTACCCTGTCTCCTTGTACAAAATGAATAACAAATAGCCCGTCCTACTTCAAACAACATGCCCAACATGTGGTTGCCTCGGCAATTATTACTTACAAACGTGCAGGCGTGAGCACTCGCATTAGAGTGATTCCCCCTGCCTTGGGGATGGCCGGAAATGTATGTTGTTCTGTTAATCCAAACCAGACGTTGGTGGATGATTCATCTATCTATCTATCTATCTATCTATCTATCCATCCATCCATCCATCCATCCATCCATACATCCATCCATCCATCCAAATCCATCCATCCATCTATCCATCCATCCATCTATCTTATCTATCTATCTATCTATCTGTCTGTCTGTCGGTCGGTCGGTCTGTCTGTCTGTCTGTCTGTCTGTCTGTCTGTCTGTCTGTCTGTCTGTCTGTCTGTCTGTCTGTCTGTCTGTCTGTCTGTCTGTCTGTCTGTCTGTCTGTCTGTCTGTCTGGATTATTCATCGATATCGATAAATGTTTGCCGGTACAATCGGCTTTCCGGTGGAGCTTATTGAGAGTCTCTGTGGCGAAGTGGTCAAGCCGTTTGACTCGTGCTCCGAAGGTTGTGGGTTCGATTCCGGACCGCGTCCTTCGGTTTACGAGTTAAATGGTTCGGAGACTCCTGTGGGTCGTCGCTAAAAGCTACGCTTTCCGTGCTGCGACGCTTTCCGTGCTGCGGAAAGAGACCGAGCCATATGGGATAAAACCCGGTGCAATGAAGTCGACCCTGTCGACTTTTAAGCGACTTTTTTATTGAGAGAAGTAAACAAATGTTGCCAAAACTTAGAAAATGTTGCCAAAACGTAGAAAGTTTTAAAGTATAAAGAAAGTTTTTTAAGCGACTTCTATCCTTTTGTTGAAATAGTGGAATATACAAATTGTATTCGTTCGTACTATCAGGACAACAAACTAGGGCCTATCAGTCACCATATAATGGTGGTGTCTGCAATCTCACGTTGTTGCTATCAGCAACTTCATTTTGATGCTATCAGCTACCACACGGGAATATTATAGGATAACATACTGGTGGCACCATCTACCACATGGGAATATTATAGGGTAACATGCTGGTGCTATCAGCTACCACATAGCGATGTTATAGGCTAACTTGCTGATTCTATCAGCTACCACAGTGAAATGTTATAGGCTAACTTGCTGATTCTATCAACTACCACATTGGGATGTTATAGACTAACTTGCTCATTCTATCAACCACCACATGTGGATGTTATAGGCTAACTTGCTGATTCTATCAGCTACCACATAGTCTTGCTCGTATCTAGGTAACTAAACTTGGGTTCATACAGGCAACAATAAATCTGTTCGTTATGAGATCGAATATTTATTGTATTTACATATACAGTATGCGTTGGCGCAATGGGTAAACAGACCCGCGCTCGATTACATCTCCCAACTAGTAAACATCACACACATAAGTATCATTTAACAGTCTAGCAAACTATCTAGCCTATGTCTATATATCTATTGATATCTATAGAGTCCCTCAAAGGCAGGCCCTGTTGCCTCTCTCAAGTCCATCTGTCCTCTCCCGGTCTCCGCGTGTCCTAACTCGACACGGGCGGTAACTCTGTCCGAGTTCCTCGTGGACCCCGCATTAGGCGGGCCACATCAGTGTCCACGGAATCATGGACTTGGTGACCATCTCTATCTAGAAGGTTCTAGATTACTTGGGTCCTGCTCGACTCAATGGTTTCCCTTGGGCTGGAATTGCAGCCCTTTACTAGATATGCAAGTGAGGCGGTGACAGGATCCCCCCTCCCCCGTGACATGATTTGTTGTTGGGAATTAGATCCGTTCTAATTCTGTCACCGACTCACCTACAGTTGGTGTTGTAGTTTGGTGGATAGTAACCTGGCAACCTACCTATTAGCACTAAAAACTCATGTATTCTACCATACAACACTTGTCTGATTTGGTGCAGAGATCCCTGTCTCTCGTGTGCTTAAATATGCTTATCAGACCGAAGTTACGTGGCATTTTAGTAGTTGTATTTACAACTTGCCCTTCTCATAGTACCCAAAATGGTACCCAGACAAATAACCCCTATATAATAGAGGGTTAACAAGACCGAAGTCTTGGCTAAATAAGTACACCTTCAAATCTTGATCTGTGTGTGTATTTCTATACACTTTTACTCCCGTATGTTATATAATGCTAAATATGTAGTTACCTTGTTCTTTTTATCCCCCTCATACTACAAGTGTCCCTGTTGGCTTGTTAGTGTGCTTTGACTAATAAGTTGATGTTTCTAATAAAGTGACTGTATTTTAACTTGATAGTGTTGAGTTTTAAGGTTTTAAGGACGAGCCCCCAAAAAGCCTGTCATAGTCTTGCTCGTATCTAGGTAACTAAACTTGGGTTCATACAGGCAACAATAAATCTGTTCGTTATGAGATCGAATATTTATTGTATTTACATATACAGTATGCGTTGGCGCAATGGGTAAACAGACCCGCGCTCGATTACATCTCCCAACTAGTAAACATCACACACATAAGTATCATTTAACAGTCTAGCAAACTATCTAGCCTATGTCTATATATCTATTGATATCTATAGAGTCCCTCAAAGGCAGGCCCTGTTGCCTCTCTCAAGTCCATCTGTCCTCACCCGGTCTCCGCGTGTCCTAACTCGACACGGGCGGTAACTCTGTCCGAGTTCCTCGTGGACCCCGCATTAGGCGGGCCACATCAGTGTCCACGGAATCATGGACTTGGTGACCATCTCTATCTAGAAGGTTCTAGATTACTTGGGTCCTGCTCGACTCAATGGTTTCCCTTGGGCTGGAATTGCAGCCCTTTACTAGATATGCAAGTGAGGCGGTGACAGGGATGTTATAGGCTAACTTGCTGATTCTATCAACTACCACATTGGGATGTTATAGGCTAACTTGCTGATTCTATCAACTACCACATTGGGATGTTATAGGCTAACTTGCTGATTCTATCAGCTTCCACAGTGAAATGTTATAGGCTAACTTGTTGATTCTATCAACTACCACATGGGGATGTTATAGGCTAACTTGCTGATTCTATCAACTACCACATGGGGATGTTATAGGCTGACTTGCTGATTCTATGAACTACCACATTGGGATGTTATAGGCTAACTTGCTGATTCTATCAGCTACCACATGGGGATGTTATAGGCTAACTTGCTGATTCTATCAGCTACCACATGGGGATGTTATAGGCAAACTTGCTGATTCTATCAGCTACCACATGGGGATGTTATAGGCTAACTTGCTGATTCTATCAACTACCACATTGGGATGTTATAGGCTAACTTGCTGATTCTATCAGCTTCCACAGTGAAATGTTATAGGCTAACTTGTTGATTCTATCAACTACCACATTGGGATGTTATAGGCTAACTTGCTGATTCTATCAGCTACCACATGGGGATGTTATAGGCTAACTTGCTGATTCTATCAACTACCACATGGGGATGTTATAGGCTGACTTGCTGATTCTATGAACTACCACATTGGGATGTTATAGGCTAACTTGCTGATTCTATCAGCTACCACATGGGGATGTTATAGGCTAACTTGCTGATTCTATCAACTACCACATGGGGATGTTATAGGCTGACTTGCTGATTCTATCAACTACCACATGGCGATGTTATAGGCTAACTTGCTGATTCTATCAACTACCACATGGGGATGTTATAGGCTGACTTGCCGGTGCTATCAGCTACCACATAGCGATGTTATAGACTAACATTCTGGTGCTATCAGCTACCACATAGCGATGTTTTAGGCTAACTTGCTGATTCTATCAACTATCACATATCTATGTTATAGGCTAACTTGCTGATTCTATCAGCTACCACAGTGAGATGTTATAGGCTAACTTTCTGGGGCTATTAGCTACCGCGTGTGTATGTTATCGGCAAATGTATCCCGGTACAATCGGCTACCACATGCTGGTTCTATAAACAACTATATACTGGATTTCCACACGCTGGTTTTATCAGGTGCCCACATAATCAATGGAAATCGGATTCGAGAACTCAGATAGGAATGTGGATGTTATCAGCTACCTCAAGCTGGTTCTGTCAGTTACATGCTGCTACTGTCAGCTATATGCTGGTGGTATATTGCAATGAAAGCAAAGAGATGCACGTTCTTAGGCTGCCTGGTACTGGACACTCACATTCACACAGTTGGACACTATATGGTATCTCCCCTTACCATCAACTGCATATGGGGGAAACGTTAGGAATCCGATTAATGTTCATGATGTCTTTATGGTTTGGTTTGGTTTGGTTTGGTTATACTTCCATACCTTTCTACATTCTATAGATCATACACGGAGATTTCCATACCTTTCCTCTACATTCTATAGATCATACACGGATATCTCCATACTTTTCTTCTACATTCTTTAGATCATACACGGAGATCTCCAGACTTTTATTCTACATTCTATAGATCATACACGGAGATCTCCATGCCTTTCCTCTACATTCTATAGATCATACACGGAGATCTCCATACCTTTCCTCTACATTCTATAGATCATACACGGAGATCTCCAAACCTGTCCTCTACATTCTATAGATCATACAAGGAGATCTCCATACCTTTCTTCTACATTCTATAGATCATACACGGAGATCTCCACACCTTTCTTCTACATTCTATAGATCATACACGGAGATCTCCATACCTTTCTTCTACATTCTATAGATCATACACGGAGATCTCCATACTTGTCTTCTACATTCTATAGATCATACACGGAGATCTCCATACTTGTCTTCTATATTCTATAGATCATACACGGAGTTCTCCATACTTTTCTCCTACATTCTATAGATCATACACGGAGATCTCCACACTTGTCTTCTTTTATATTCCTTACATCATATAAAGAGAATCTCATCACAGTACACGAACTCGGTAGCATCGACGAGGATTCTCTCGTGCGTGTGTCAGAATCGCTCATGCAATAAATATTCATTTGTGAGTTTGTTATCTGATTTTAAAATTTAGCATTCGGCCTGCTCTTTTCGACTTCCAAATGCCGAAAGATTTCTAACGTGCACAACATGCTCTGAGTTGTCCCCTTTATCGGGTTCTTCCGCTGAGCTACCATCCATCCATCATGTGCCATGCCGATAAGCGTGGGCGGTTATGTTTTGCCATCTCACTCGATCACCAGAGTCGTGGATCAGCTCCGTGTTCCTGTCTCGACCATGCCATGTGGCCAAGCCATCCAGGTACTTGCTTCTAGGTCTTCTTCTTGGTCTGTTCCCTTCGATCTTACCAGTTGTCACCAAGTTCTCCAATCCATTCTTCTCATTACATGTCCAAAAATTTTTGACTGTCTACGTCTAATATCTCTAATCAGTTTACGATCTTCATTTGTTTCTTGAAGGACCTGTTCATTGGTCTTTCTGGCTGTCCATGGTATTCTTTGCATTTTCCTCAGAAACCACATTTCTACAGCCCTAAGATGTTTTTCAGCTTGACTGCTCATTGTCCAAGCTTCGCATCCATATAAAAGTACAGGTTCTATGTAGCACCTCAACACTCTTTTTCTCGTTTCAATTGACATCTTTGTATTGGTCAGTATGTTTTTCATCTTGCTAAAGGCTACCTTAGACATGGCGATTCTTGTTCTAATCTCTTCAAGGCATCTCCCATCAGATGTTATTACTGTTCCGAGATAATTGTACCTATTCACTTGTTGAAGAATATTACCATTTACTTGTATATTACATTGTGGTATTTCGTTCTTCCTAGTGACGACCATAACCTGTGTCTTTTTACAATTTAATTCTAACCCTCGTTGTTCACTGTGTGTAACAACCGCATCTACTAAATGGTGTAGGTCCTGTTCATTGTCTGCAATCAAGACTGTATCGTCTGCATATCTAATGTTATTGATGCATCGCCCCCCAATGCTGATTCCTTCCATATCTTCAATATTTCTGAAAATACTTTCACTGTACAGGGAAAACAGATTTGGAGACATTACACATCCCTGTCTCACACCTCTCTTAATAGGCTGATATTGGCCTACTTCATTATCAACTTGTGATTCAGGAAAACCCACTTCGACTTCAGAGGTACTTGTAATTTACGTCCCAAAGTTAAAGAGGAGAAGACAACATTTTAGTCCAACTGACCAGTGTAGGGGTTAAACATCCTACCTCAGCATCGGCACACCGGATGTTTAAGAACGTGTGCTTTTATCCATTCTATCAGGCTGACTTCCTGAAACGTTGATTTCAGACGCCGGTGTTAAGTCATTCCTGACTGTTGAGTAACTACATGAACACACTTTAGAGCATGCAGTACGGATATATTTTTAAGCACTGCTTGAGTCAGTACAGAAAGCCCTACTTAGGACTAATGCTTTCGTTTTTGTGGCCGGATGGGCTAGTGTCCGGTGAAATAATAAATCGGGCATTGTGGCTGGTTCTGTAGCTTTCGTTGAGAGTCAATTAATGGCACTAGCGGACATTCTAAAGGTCTTTTAATGTCTTAATCAGACGGCTGATTTCCTTGGGATGGATGACACAACGGTCTGTCTCAGGATGAGAGACATTCGTGTCAAGCAGCGATTCACAAAACTTGAGGGTTGTGCAAGGGACACAAGAAAACACAAACACCGAACCCGATTTATCAGTCACCACACACCCTGAAAACAAATCTGAGACAGAAATCTGAACACCCGTAGACTTGTCCGATGTGCGATGATGATAGTCCATCTGATTTTTTAAAAATGTTAGTTGCGTATCCTTTACTGGACGTAGCAATCAACTCCAGCATATTTTTGGCCGTTCGTGATTCCTGGACAAGTTTACGTACAGTAGTTTGCCATTGATTTCTGAACGACCGGCAAACATACCATTTCATAAAAACCCAAAGTAAGGCGGTCTGCTGCCAAATAGCCCACAGCTGTGTTTCGAAAGCAGGTATGCGGGATTACGAACTGCGTCCATGTGATATTTCATTATTAAAATTTGTAGACAATGTGCAAACTTTGGCACGAACGAAAAATTGCCACATGTTGGTTTGATTTATTCAGTTTCTCAAATACATCCTTAAATATATGGTTAGAACCAGGTCTCTTTAGAGTCTATTGTGCTTCCATAGCGTGGGCTATGACCACTGTGTGCTTAGACCCAATTAACAATTGTTGAGCCAATGGCGTGCTTTGTCATAAGGAACTGCAAAATGAAAGCACACATCTAAACACTTTATACGCACGGGTATGCAGGTACATATAATAAGTGCAATACGTCCTTGTCCTTGGAAGTTTAAAAAACAAAGATAGTTCTAGCATGTCACATATAACCAATTTTAACATACGGCTGCGAATCCCGCACAATTAGTAAACAGGCGAAAAACCTCCCTGGAAGCCTTGGAGATGTGGTTTTATAGAAGAATGCTGAAATGTAATTGGACTCCCAAAAGGAGCAATCTGAACATTTTCAACGAGGCTAAGTCGCAAAGATAACTTATCATAAACATCAGACAGAAGTAGTCATCATGTTTGGCCACATTATGAGAAGACAAAGACTGGAAAATGTTGTAACAACCGGAAAGATTTGTAGTAAGCGAGATAGAGGAAGACAGCGTGAGAAGATTGTTGACAGTTTTGTGGCATTGCACTGACGTGGGTCAACACACGAATTGATCCATGCCGTCGGAGATTGTAATTTGTGCAGATGTGTGCACAATTAATTAATTAATTAATGCAGGTGCACTACGTTGTAAATTTATTAAGACATACAAGTTTAATTAAAACCAAAGAAAATCATGCATTCAATCGTTGGTCATTTCACTCCTACGTGTGTTCGTTAAAACGACCACAAAATGTGATGCCTTAATCAATCACCCAGGTGCCGTTTCTACAATAAAGGTTGGGCTGCAATAAATCTACAACACTGTCTATCTCTCGCCTTGATTGTATATTCTATCAGACTGTTGTTCGTCCATCTCTTGATGTTATCTTCCCACTTGTATCGTTGTCTCCCTCTTGCTTGCTTGCCTTCAACCTTACCCTCCAGTATGGTTTTATAATAGTGTTATGTCTCTTAACGTTGCCGAATTATTTAACTTGCCTCTTTATTATCTCTTTCATCAACTCTCTTTACATTCCCGGTCTTTTTAGAACTAATTTTGATTGTATTTGTTTCCATGAAATACGACATATTTTGCAGTATATCCACGTCTCCAGTGCTTCGATTCGACTTTCTAATCGCTTTTTCTTTGTCCAGGCTTTCTCTTTTTGATTTCTGTTTCACTTCTGCCATCATCTGTTATTATTACATGCCCAAGATAAGGGAAACGTGTTACTTGTTCTAGTATCTCCCCGCTTACTGTGATGTTCATTGATGGCTTTCCACTGCTAATTATCATCGTTTTCGTGTTGTTGTTTGTATGTCAATATCTAAGTCACATTCTGCGTTTACTAGGTTTCGAGACTCTTGCTCGTCTTAACGGTATATTCTAATGGTGTTTATTTTTATTATTTTGACATGTAAGCCTGTCGTTTACGCTTTGTAAAATAAGCGACGAGGTAAAGTAATCCCATTTACTCAACATCCAGAGATATCAACATGTTTAGTCTATTTGTTTCCACAACAAACGACATATGGGAGTAACACTGTCAGTATTTCGTATGGTGCTTTAACTCTGTCAGAGAACTCCCTGGTGCCCTTTTATGAAGCTGGGCTGGACCAAGATTTATATACTGGTCGCGGGGAAATTCAACATTACCACAAATGGAGATTGAGCTCTGAGTAATTTTGGCAGTAGACAAATGCATTAACTTCCACATTACGGCTTCTTTCTAACACCTATTAGTTACTGTAAGACAAATTTATTTAAGGAGTATATCAACAAAATAAAAAGTGTTAGGCAAGAGAGGTGGGGGAAAAACATGTATGTGCAAGGAGTAAACAGCTGCGCAATAAATAAAAAAAACACTTAATGAAAACACCAAACGACAGAGAAGATTAGAGAGTTGTGACCATCGATGTCTGGACCACACCAGGCACAGTAAGATGATGTTGCCCTAAATCATCTTCACCAAATTCTTAGTATCGGTGGGGTATTATTATTATTATTATTATTATTATTATTATTATTATTATTATTATTATTATTATTTTAGTAGCAGTAGCAGCAGCGGCAGCCGCAGCCGTTGTAGTTAATAGTAGTAGTTAGTAGTAGAGTTTTCTTCTTCTTCCTATTCTTCTCCTTTTTCTTCTTCTGCTGCTTCTGCTTCTTCCTCTTCTTGTCTTCTTCTTCTTCTTCTTCTTCTTCTTCTTCTTCTTCTTCTTCTTCTTCTTCTTCTTCTTCTTCTTCTTCTTCTTCTTCTTCTTCTTCTTCTTCTTCTTCGTCTTCTTCTTCTTCTTCAACATCATTATCTTCTTCTTCTTCTTCTTCTTCTTCTCCTCCTTCTTCTTCTTCTTCTTCTTCTTCTTCTTCTTCTTCTTCTCCTCCTTCTTCTTCTTCTTCTTCTTCTTCTTCTTCTTCTTCTTCTTCTTCTTCTTCTTCTTCTTCTTCTTCTTCTTCTTCTTCTTCGTCTTCTTCTTCTTCTTCTTCTTCGTTATCTTCTTCTTCTTCTTCTTCTTCTTCTTCTTCTTCTTCTTCTTCTTCTTCTTCTTCTTCTTCTTCTTCTTCTTCTTCTTCTCCTCCTTCTTCTTCTTCTCCTTCTCCTTCTTCTTCTTCTTCTTCTTCTTCTTCTTCTTCTTCTTCTTCTTCTTCTTCTTCTTCTTCTTCTTCTTTTGCTGCTGCTGCTGATGTTGCTGCTGCTGCTGCTGTTGCTGCTGTTGCTATTACTACTACTACTACACTACTACTACTACTACTACTACTACTACTACTACTACTACTACTACTACTAATACTACTACTACTACTACTACTACTACATTTATACTTCTATTTCTACTTGTACTATTGCTGCTACATGTACTATTACAACTACTATTACTAATTACTACTACTACTACACTACTACTACTAATACTACTACTGCAGCTACTATGCTACTAATTACTACTACTACTACACTTCTACTAACTATAGTTACTACTGCTACTTTTACTTATGATACTACTACTACTACTACTACTACTACTACTACTACTACTACTACTACTACTACTACTACTACTACTTTTTACTACTACTACTACTGACTACTGACTACTACCAGAACTACTACCAAAAGATCAACACAAAACACGAGACGGTCCTGCCTGCTATGACAAGGTTGAATCCTATATGGAAAAGAAACATCAGCTGTCCTACCCAGATCAACCTGTATTTGTGACACCTGTGTTAGAGTTTAAGTTCGTGCAGAAACAGAACGGAGCATCCAGGCTTTTGAATACAAATACTTTAGGACAGTTATGCACTCACGTTATTGGGAGCACAAACAAGTTTGGGGAAACGTTAGTGACAAATTAAATATATATGCAGATATCAAGACCCACTTGTGTCTGTGGGGAAACGTCGAAAGCTTGTCTGTTGGGGCTTATCACGAGTCATTGCACCCATTCAAATGTAATCCCCCAGGGAGCAGTTCAGCACAAACGGAGCAAAGCAAGGCAGAGGAAACCATGGACTGATACCGCTAGAGGGTGTGCATGGTGTAGCATTTGCACATTTGTACGTGGCGTGGCTTAGGTCAGAGAGTTATGGAGGATTCCAATTACTGATGCTTCCATCATGACACCCTTACAACGCACTTTCTGTAGTTACGGGATGAAATGCTCATTAATTACAGCACATCTTACCCTTCTTTTCTTATGTCATGTATTGACCGCACGAACTCCATATATAACAATATGCAAGATATTGTCTTCATGACTTCGTCCGCTGTTCGTAAGAATCGTTTCGCAACATTGCCACAGCGTAATCAATAAATCAATAGGGAATGGTTAGCAGAAGTACGTCTACGAACACATAGTTTTGTAAGGCTGAATAAATAGACGGGAAACGTAGATTGTAATAAGATTGGAAAACTTACATTAGTTAGGGATGGTCTCACGTACGTGGGATTATTTGCCGTTCTGTAATAACGGTATTAACTATACAAAAATTACGAATGTTGTAGGTAAATTATTATTTATGAGTCCCTATCATTGAACGTCAGATAGAGAATACTGAAATTGTGTCTAGAACTTGTTCAATAGCTTGGCAATGAGTTGTGGGACGTTAACGAACAATTTAGGAAGAGCTTGGGGGCAACGGAGATGTGGTTTATAAGATACATGTTGAGCGAATACCACGGACAACCAGAGTAACTAACAAGTAGTGCCTGTACAAGGCTAATGAAAGTAGATCATTATGTACAGATTTAAGAAGATGACAAACAGTGTTCTTTGCTCATGTAATGAGAAGAGAGGAGTTCGAAAACATCGTAACGAATGTAAATATTAGCAGTAGAAGAAGCAGGACAGACCGAGACAAAGATGCCTGATTGGTTTGGACGATGACATGGAGGATTATGGAGGAAATATCTTATCGACAGAGTTTCGTTCCGTCACGTGACAGATGTCTTTCACTAGAAGACTCAGCTTCCTGAAAACTCAGCATCCTGAAAACTCAATTAATCAGTTGCCGTCTCCACAATGAAGGTTGGCTGCAATGGATCTCCAATACTGTCTGTCTCTCGCCTTGATTGTCTCAGACTGCTGTTCATCCATCTCTTGATATTATTATTCCCACTTGTATCGTTGTCTACCTCTTGCTCGCTTTCCTTCAACCTTAACCTCCAGTGTTGTTTTGACAAGAGTGTTATGTTATTTAACATGGCCGATATATGTCACTTGCCTCTATTTTATTTCTTTCATCAACTCTCTTTTCATTCCCAGTTTTCCTGAAAACTAATCCAAGCTTATCCTAACATTTCACACATATGTTACGACTGTTAAACATATTTTCTCCCAGCAAATTCTTCTGGCTATTCTAAGATCTAATGCTGTCACTTGAGATGTATTTCCAGATGATCCTGTGGTGATCTGCAATCGCTATAAGAATTTCAGAGACACGGATGACCATCGTCATTTCCCACTATCTGTCTCTGTTTTATGTAATCAGTTTAGTTGCATATCCTTTACATAACGTCGCAATCAACCTCAGCATTTTTGGCTGTTTGCGAATTCTAGCTAATTTTACGGTTAGCAGTGTCCATGACCTTGTGAACGACCAGCACTCATACCATTGTATGATACCTGCGTAAGACGGTCTGCTTCCAAAATGATCACAGCTGTATTTTTAATGCAGTTTGCGGGATTGTAAATTTTTTTCTTGATCCATTCGCTACAGCGCCGATTAGGTATACAGGATGGCCCCGGTTAACGTCGGGACTGCGTTCTTAGATAACGTGACTTTAAGTGAAAAGACTTATAGCGAAACACTATTTTCCCTTAGAATTAAATGAAATACGGTGTATTATGTAATGTTTATGTTGATGGTTGTTGATATTTATTGGCTAAATATAGGTGAGTTGGAGGGCGAGTGGTAGAATTATTGGGAAGTAGAGGTTTCAAAACTATCATGAGCACTACTAGTACTGCCCTAACCAGCTTTCTTAGCTAGATCTTCACACAGAGACTTTGCTTTCTCTTGGATAGCCATCTTGCTCACAGGCATATTCCGTTGGTTCTGGTCTTCAATCCAGACGGCAAATAGTACTTCTATATTCTCCATGAGAGTACTTCTGGTACAAGTGATCTTGGAAGCACTCAAAGGGGTTACGTTTTTAGCACAAACTTTGATTTTGTCAGCACCTGCATGAATTGTCCTTACCTTGGATGGAGGTAAACCATGATATCAACAGCCCGATCGCCAACCTCAAAACGACGTAACACATCTAACTTCACCTCAAGAGTAACACTTATCCTGGTTCTCTTACAACCAGATACACTATCAGCACTTACTGTGCGCTTTAAACTCATAATTATGGGTGATTACAAGATAAAATCCCGGAAAAACGCACTGCACAAAATGTAAAATGGCGACGTTAACTCAGCTTAGCAACACATGTGACGACGTTATAGCAGAACTTAGCGATGTAATGTCTCATTGTGACAACGAGTTATAGCGAAACGAAACAAACCGAAGCGACGTACAGCGGGGTCTTCCTGTATTTAATTGTCACAGAACTATGCGCCTCACTTGTTCGTTCATTATCGAATCACGATCGGCATTTTTTTTTTCCCAGGGACACTTTTCAACTTAATGATTCAGTTTCCTGCACATCTCGAAATCCCATGTATATATGCAAAAAGTGTGAGAAGAAATATATTGATCAGAAAGCGAGACGTCTAGTACCAAGATGTAAGGATCAGCTGAGGTACATCACACAACATGCTGGAAACCTTTTGCTGATTACTTCACTTTCCTTGATCATAAAAATGTCGATGATGCATATGTCACTGTCATCTATTCGTGTTATTCGGACAATTCCATTTGGCTTCAAATGAAAAACATTTTAATTACGACTATTGGCTATGTCGATCAGACCGGAATTAATACTGTTGTTCATGACAAATTGCAAAACAATAGATACAGCCTTCCTGTGTGATATTCTTTTGTGTTTCTTGTCATTGTACTGTCTACCGTACACATTTTTCTCTTTATTATTGTATGATCTTGGGTATCGTATTTAGTAATATTTTCCATCTGTCGCATTAATATCAGTATTTTCATGGAAACTGGCGCACTGCCGTGAACAGTCATTATCAGTGAATGTAACGCACACTTGTTGTGCCAGTTCTGGGTTCCTGTTTATTTATACTGTGTAATGTGTTTAATTTTCTTGCTCTCTGATATGTCTTTCTAGTATGTATGTATGTATGTATGTATGTATGTATGTATGTATGTATGTATGTATGTATGTATGTATGTATGTATGTATGTATGTATGTATGTATGTATGTATGTATGTCTGTCTGTCTGTCTGCCTCCCTTGCCTGCCTGCCTGTCTGCCTGCCTGCCTGCCTGCCTGCGTGCGTGCGTGCGTGCGTGTGTCTGTCTGTCTGTCTGTCTATCTGTGTTTTAGTGGATGAGTGGCTGGGTGGCTGTGTGGATGTGTGGCTGGGTGGGTGATTATGTGTGTATGTGTGTGTATGTGTATGTATGTGTATACGTATGTGTGTATGTGTGCGTATATGTATGTGTGTGTATGCATGTGTGTATGCTTGCTTGCTTGTGTTCGCTGGCTATGAACTCCAGCGCAAGGTTCTGTATGTCGGATGAAGACATCCTGTTGTCCAACATCAGTGTGATGTCATACCGGACCTGAGGTGTGCGTTAGTATCCGTTGTCCCATGTCTGGCTTATTGGTGTGCAGACTGGTGGTTCCTCGCCGTGAAAGCAGACACTCTCCGACTTCGGAAGAATCAGCGATCCTACTACGTTAGCCAGGATCCCGAAGAGACCTGTTGCTTAGGACGCACGACAAGGACGTGTTAGTAGATCTTGGCCAGTATAGAACCTGACCCTGGTGACTTGTATGTGTGTCTGTATGTGTATACGAATGTGTGTATGTCTGTGAGTGACTATGTACGTATGTATGTATGCGTGGATGTATGCGTGCGCTAGCTATTGTACTACTACGACTCACATACAGGTTTTACCACTGTAACTAGCCTATCCTTCGACGTTCAAGTCACACTTTTGAAAAACCTTTATTCAAAGAGCGTATGCTCCCCTGCGCCGGTCTCCCTGGTCGAGGAGTTATAAGCTTTCTCCGTAACCACGAATACTCTCGTGGTTGACGTGAGCGCACCAGAATTGGAAGCGGTTCGAGTCGCGCCAGTGACTTATGAGAGTATGGAGCCGGTCGCTCAGAAAGCAATGGCAAACTACAGAGCGTAATCTTGCCAAGAAATCAACAATCAGCTGAAAGATTCTGATGTTGACAGCGATGTCCTGTAAAGGATATGCAAAACATTTATGCGCCCCTGCACTACTTGGCACAACCGATAGGGGGGTTAACTCGAGCTCAAGGTATTATGTTGTAGGATTGTCTCCCTTCCTTCCTGGCAGAAAGTCTTTGTATCAAGACAAATTGTATTCTTGGGAATTTCGCACTTACAATAAAATGGGTACCTGGATTTGTCTTGGAAAGTGCAGGCGGCCAGGTGATACTGACCTCATCACCCAAGAAGTGCCGACTAGTCTATAGAGAGATGGGGCTGGCACTATATCCCCAAACACGTCTTAAGTCGTGTAAAGGGGTCCTTCACGACTTCACCTTACCAGACTCCAGGCTTCGGTGGCTGGCCTACAGCTGATACTTACCCTGCACATGTCCAACAGTTGTTACCTATCAGGGCCTACACGTCCAACAGTTGTTATCTATCAGGGCCTGCACGTCCAACATTTGTTACCTATCACGGCATGCACGTCCAACAGTTGTTACCTATCAGGGCCTACACGTCCAACAGTTGTTACCTATCAGGGCCTACACGTCCAACAGTTGTTACCTATCAGGGCCTACACGTCCAACAGTTGTTATCTATCAGGGCCTACACGTCCAACAGCTGTTACCTATCAGGGCCTGCAATGTCAAACAGTTGTTACCTATCAGGGCCTACACGTCCAACAGTTGTTACCTATCAGGGCCTACACGTCCAACAGTTGTTACCTATCAGGGCCTACACGTCCAACAGTTGTTATCTATCAGGGCCTACACTTCCAACATTTGTTATCTATCACGGCATGCACGTCCAACAGTTGTTACCTATCAGGGCCTACACGTCCAACAGTTGTTATCTATCAGGGCCTACACGTCCAACAGTTGTTACCTATCAGGGCCTACACGTCCAACATTTGTTATCTATCACGGCATGCACGTCCAACAGTTGTTATCTATCAGGGCCTACACGTCCAACAGTTGTTACCTATCAGGGCCTACACGTCCAACAGTTGTTACCTATCAGGGCCTACACGTCCAACAGTTGTTATCTATCAGGGCCTACACGTCCAACATTTGTTATCTATCACGGCATGCACGTCCAACAGTTGTTACCTATCAGGGCCTACACGTCCAACAGTTGTTATCTATCAGGGCCTACACGTCCAACAGTTGTTACCTATCAGGGCCTACACGTCCAACATTTGTTATCTATCACGGCATGCACGTCCAACAGTTGTTACCTATCAGGGCCTACACGTCCAACAGTTGTTACCTATCAGGGCCTACACGTCCAACAGTTGTTATCTATCAGGGCCTGCACGTCCAACATTTGTTATCTATCACGGCATGCACGTCCAACAGTTGTTACCTATCAGGGCCTACACGTCCAACAGTTGTTACCTATCAGGGCCTGCACGTCCAACATTTGTTATCTATCACGGCATGCACGTCCAACAGTTGTTACCTATCAGGGCCTACACGTCCAACATTTGTTATATATCACGGCATGCACGTCCAACAGTTGTTGCCTATCAGGGCCTACACGTCCAACAGTTGTTACCTATCAGGGCCTGCACGTCCAACATTTGTTATCTATCACGGCATGCACGTCCAACAGTTGTTACCTATCAGGGCCTACACGTCCAACATTTGTTATCTATCACGGCATGAACGTCCAACAGTTGTTGCCTATCAGGGCCTACACGTCCAACAGTTGTTACCTATCAGGGCCTGCACGTCCAACATTTGTTATCTATCACGGCATGCAGGTCCAACAGTTGTTACCTATCAGGGCCTACACGTCCAACATTTGTTATCTATCACGGCATGCACGTCCAACAGTTGTTGCCTATCAGGGCCTACACGTCCGACAGTTGTTACCTATCAGGGCCTGCACGTCCAACATTTGTTATCTATCACGGCATGCACGTCCAACAGTTGTTACCTATCAGGGCCTGCACGTCCAACAGTTGTTACCTATCAGGGCCTATACGTCCAACAGTTGTTACCTATCAGGGCCTACACGTCCAACAGTTGTTACCTATCCGGGCCTACACGTCCAACAGTTGTTACCTATCAGGGCCTGCACGTCCAACAGTTGTTACCTATCAGGGCCTACACGTCCAACAGTTGTTATCTATCAGGGCCTACACGTCCAACAGTTGTTATCTGTCCTATTTGGTGGAGGAAATCTGCAGGAAGTTGCTTGTGACTAGTATTTGGCCTCACTTTACCAGCTGTCTCACTCAGTCAAACTGTTACATTCACAAAGTGCTGCGTTCATCAAGTGCTGCATTCACAAAGTGCTGCATTCAACCTAGTCAGGTCTGGATCTAGCGGTACTTAGCCACTATCTAAATTGTCAGCAATCAACATACATCTAATCACATCCTCAATATGACATTATAAATTAAATGCTGTACCTTTCAACAACAACCAACAAAGAAAATACATAAAAGAATTGTGATCCTAGGAAATTAAACAGTGGAGGGTAAAGAGTCTTGGTGCTCTACAATAGTTATCCACAACATAATTGTTTGCTCTCCATCCAATCTTCCATTATAAGGTGTCAAGGTTTAGACTAGCGGATGTGCAGTTTCATCTTCACCTATGCCTGTCCTCAGGGTCTACAGGTTGACTAATACCTTGATTGATTTGGAATTGACAACTATGTTTCCCGTCCTATTCTGTACCTAGTTAATTCTCTTCATCTTCTTCCATTAAAGTAAAAGGATCTCATACATTAAGGGTTTTGAATATCATTCCCCATTTGCAATGAGTATTTGCTTATAAACAATATAAGTATATTATGGTATCAATTCTTGTATAGTATTCAGATGAATTCTTTTCTAATCAAAAGTTTCAAGGCGAGTATATTCCCTCCTCTTCACCGTGTCAATAATATGTTTTGGCTTCATTTATCATCATCATCATCAACATTCTGTCATTATATCATTATCATCATTATATCATTATCATCATTATACCATTATCATCATTATATCATTATAGCATCATCATCATCATATCATTACATTATTATCATCTTCAGTGCAGTCATTATCATCATCATTGTATTACATTCATCAGGACACTAGACCATATGTGGTAACAGGAGTGACATGAAATACAAAGTGGGATTTTACTTAAGATACAAAACCAGATGCTTGTAGAACCCGTGATGTATAATATGGGTTGTGTCGGGATTAGAGTACAAAACCAGATGATAGTACCATGAATGATATTTAATATAAAGTGTTGTCATGCGTCGGAGTGCACTAAATGATTAATTAGTGTTTGGGCTACGCTGAACATGTTCTCTTGTGGTAGACAGGACCTTATACATCAAAGCTGCCTTCTATCATGAGATTGACTGTAAGCTTATAGTCCTTTTCAGCATGTTACTTCCTTCACTCATTCTCAGACATATGATTCATATGTGCATGGATGATAATTTCACTCTTCCATCAGAAATCATTCATATTTGCATGTAAGATAAGTAATTATACTTATGTGATTTCCCAATGATAACTTTAAATGTTAACACCTTAGACATGACAATGAAATCTCAATTATTCCAACTCACAATAATATCTGTATAGGTGACAATTAAGCATTTGTATGTGCTTCACTGATGTTAAATTCTCACATTCAAAGCCAATGACAGTACAATGGAATCTGAATCATTTTCATCCTTCATCAGAAATTATAATATTTCCTGGATGATGATTAAGCATAGTGATGTGTTTTTACCCATGATAAATTCACAGATTCAACAACCAATATTGAAATCACACATAAACCACTCCAGACATGCTCTCATTAATGACATAGACTGATGTGATCATTAAGCATACTTAGATTCACATAGGATGATTCATCATTTGTAGCAATAATGAACTTACACATGGATCCCCACATGCTCTCATAGAATTACGTGATATACTAAATCTACATCCATCCATCATGATCATAACCACACTTGCATGGCGGTTGATGAAGTATTATTATGTGGCACATGTATTACTTAATCATGTTTTAACAACAATGAAAATACGTTTGCCTCACCATGTGGTTGCTTTAACCCATCACACAAATTATGATACCTATAGGAATCTATTTGGTTCTCATGTGCTTCATTGAATTTTTAAAAAAACTCCTTGTCTTCATCTGCTTTGTAACAAAAATCTACTTAACTTATTACACATTACACTAATTTGTCTTTTCAGTGGTGGCACATATAACATAGTTTCTTCTTACTGTACTAAGGATTCTCCTTCTAAATCTTAAGTTCTCACCAACTTTAAAACACTGCTGATAGAGTTTACTACTTAAGAATGCATTGTACAACTTGATCTAACGCCTCACATTAAATAAATTGTTTACTAGAAGAAACAGAAACTCACTGGGTTTGTCCTAATATAAAGTTTAACTATGACTATGATGACTGAATATAATATTAATTTCTTAAGGACTAATCACGTGGTCTACAACACACTGACTTACCAACTATTCTCGGGAAATAGGCTCAGAGACTAGCTAATTATAAACTAATCTAAAACATTATCATTTTACCTTCATTCTAATGAAATGCTTCACAACACATGTTCCCCCACAAGATGTCAGGTCCTCAATTCGGTTGAGTTACCAAATAAACTGGCTGCTGTTCTTCTGGTCCATCTATTGTCTCTAGACTTTAATTTTCTAACGTGGTCCTAGCGAGTTGAGAAGCTACCATTTTACGCAGGCACAGTCGGCCGTTCTTCTAGTGGCAACGAGTTGTGAGTTGTACACTGAGGCCATGGAACCGGTTGTTGCTGCTTTTATCTCAGCTTTATTCGTTCCAAGTTTTGGCTTTCCCGAGAACCATGAGTCTGTCCTTGTAAATTTTAGGATTGTAGAAATACGGAACAAACTAGCATTGTTGCGGTGTTCACCTTTAATTGTTGTACGAAGAATAATTACAGCACTTTTACGGTTTGTGAAAAATTATATAACAGCCTGCCATGTACAACAGTTGTTACCTATCAGGGCCTGCACGTCAAACAGTTGTTACCTTTCCATATCCAGTGTGATCTTTGCCGGTTAAATGAAACTTTGAATGAGAGTTTAACCGTTCTGGGAGGAAGCTTACTTCAACTATTTTATGAAAATATAAATACCATAATCTCACTGTCTCATTTCGCATTGAAATTCGCCTGTAATGATCGTTCAACACATTCTAGTTTTGCATATTTTAGGTGCACCCAGGCTTTTACTAGTCCATCTCTTGATGTTGTCCACTTACATGTAACAAGCAAATATTATAACAATACGAGAGACAAGATACGATGCTTTGTACTGTGTGATCATCTTTTCAATTTATATTGTTCAAGCATGCTTTATGTTTAGTTATGATCTCTCATAATTGTGTTTGCAATGTAGCTATGCGGGGTCTACAGTACTTATTTTTTTCTTTTGCATATCCTTTACAGGACATCGCTGTCAATAGCAGCATCTTTCAGCTGTCAGTTGATTTCTTGGCAAGATTACGCTCAGTAGTTTGTCTACAGTACTAGTCCTGCGTATTAGTAGAATGTGTACAGTACAGGAGCAGGGAAGAAAAAGCGAGTGTAATTCAAGTTAACGGTAGTTAACTGGCGAGCACTTGAAAACTAGGGAAGCCGAGACCTTTAACGAATAGTGATGATGGTTCACCATAAAGAAGGGAAACCACTTAGAAACACTTTGACAGAAGCAAGACGTCAAAGTGTTTCGAAGCAGTGAAAGATTGTCGAATTAAGTTATGTACTGATTCTCCATCAAGAATCGGAGATGTATCATCCAGCTAGTGCGGCTGAGCGAATATCCAGCAGGAAAGCTTGTTGCAGCTCACCGAATTAATGGCAGCCCAGCGACACTGCACACCAGTCGCCAAGACCAGACTGTAAGTTTGACCTTAGGTTGGTAGTCAGACATTTGTATATGAATTTAATAGTCGCCATAATGAAACGATTGTGACTACTCTTCAAATTGATTAAATTTATCCAGCAGAAGTGAATGTGTATTTGTCAATATTACATCACACGCTCTCCCACATATACGGGACCATGTGAGTCATGTTCTGCTGTAACATTTGTCTACAATAAATTAAGAGTACCAAGGACGTCAGTATGTGCATTATTCATCGTATGTTGATGTTCCTGTTAAATCTGTCAGTGAGTCTGAGACAGCGAGCTACCAACAAGCACATTGGCAGTGTTCATGTGTGTATGTATGTATGTATGTATGTGTGTGTGTGTGTGTGTGTGTGTGTGTGTGTGTGTGTGTGTGTGATATCTATCAGTGTCCAAGCACATGATATATACGATATTATTAATTAACTTAGGCCCTGTGTCTACCAGCCTAAAATGGGTTATAGTTAGTTGCACGTCCTTTCAGGACGTCGCAGTTAACCCCAACATGTTTGGCTGTTTGTGATTTACTGGCAAATTTACCTTTCAGTGGTTTGCCATTGTTTTCTGAACGACCGGCACCCATACCATTGTATGAAAACAAGCGCAAAGCAGTCTGCAACCAAATGTGTTTCGAACTCGGTGTGGGAGAATGCGGTATTACGTTCGTAACCCCTTCGCCACAGTGCCAGTCTAAAATGGATACCCGGAAGTAATGGTTTGTGAAGGAAATGAGGCCGACGGGAAACTGACGTCATTACCCCTTGATTTCCGATTGGTCTGTCTAAATATGGGGGTTATGACCATATGCCTGAAACACCTCACATCGTGTGAAAGGGTCCTGTCATCTTTATTTGTAACTGAAACCAGCCTTTCGTAATTGGTAAACAAGAAACTGTTGTTGTCTCTTGTAGTCCTGTTTTAGTAAAGCTCACAATCTACTTCTCGTTTATTTGGGTGATTCATTCATTGCCTTTCGTAATTGGTAGACCTTTACTTAGTAGCTAAACCACTAAAGAAATGATTATTGTTGTTGTTGTTGTTGGTGTTGTTGTTGTTGTTGTTGTTGTTGTTGCAGTTGCTGCTGCCGCCGCCGCCGCCGTTGTTGTTGTTGTTGGTGTTGTTGTTGTTGTTGTTGTTGTTGTTGTTGTTGTTGTTGTTGTTGTTGTTGTTGTTGTTGTTGTTGTTGTTGTTGTTGTTGTTGTTGTTTTGTTTTGTTTTTTATTTGTTGTTGTTGGGTTTTGTTTTGTTTTTGGGAGGGGGGACTTTTTCGCTTGAATTGAACTCAAGCGTAGTCCATACACGTGCTGCGTGCACTGGACTGATTTTTCCGTGCGGATTAGTTTTCTCTATTACCAGTACCCCTCGCCATCGGGCGAACCTAATTCGACTTTTTGAAGTAATTGTAATACACGTCCCCCAGTCAAGTGACAATAACGAAGATTTCCTGGCGTTAACAACGTTGCAAAATCCATGCTTGCGTGATATATCATATTGTTTCCTATTTCTGTTGTTCTTTGTTTTCCTTCTAATCTCTAGGATAGTGAGGCCGGATACTTAGAAATCGCAAAGAGTAGGTCGTAAAGCCGCTACTCAGTTACAGTTGTTGGGGAAAAGTCAACCTACCCGCGGGTAGATACAGCCCGTTATTTGGAATGGCATCTGTCAAGAGGAAGTAAAATTGAGAAAAATGCATGCCGAAGTCGGACACACGAACTCTGAGGTGCATTAGTTTGTGTGACGCAACTTCCTTCTAAAGAGGAACGGAAAAGAGGAAGTGTATGATTTCACCGTCCGGCGAGTCATCATCATAAAGAACTCTGCCGTTTGGAGTTTCCCTTTGACTCCCATACAGTTACAGTAATAAAATTGGATCTAAGGTTTAACTGACTCAGTCCATTAGCCTATATGGGCAACAATCACCTTCGGATTAATAAGCCTGTGAGGGTAAAACAGTGGGCAACTGCTTCTGGCTGACTCAATCGCAGGACTATCATCCTGAGCCGGTTATGAACCCTAACTATAACTTCTCCTTGAGGTTGAACGGGGTAGGGGTAATGGTGAAATCGAATCCACCTTATTCAGTGCCAAAGAATTTTTTATCACAAATGTGACTTGCCATTTGGACAGAAGGGCGATATATCTCCATACTAACCATCGTGTGAATATTAAAGAGGGTTGGCAATTAAATTCTATAAAACAAAGAAAATTTATATATTGTGAACACTTGAAACGCCATGAAAGCTTGGAGAGAACAATAATGGAGGGATATATGCTTGGGATGAGAGGAAGAAGGCCAAAGAGAAGATGGGTGTAGGATATCTCCAGATGGGTGTATCGGACGAGGGACATCTTGCTTGTGATCGAGAAGTTTTTCGGAAGGTTGTTATGGGGGATAGATTCTGCAAAGGATGTTGGTACTGTTATGAATGAACCATCGTTATATTTGTTTCATTTCGTAGTATCTTCTGCAAGTGTAATGCCTAGTGAACGAAAATGTGCATTATAATACATTTCATTTCATACTGCACCATGTTTGGTCCAGCTCTATTATTTTGTTTGGCACTGAATCAGTTTAATGTAGTAACTGTTTAGAAGGGAAGAGCAAACATTCTATTTCAGTGGAGCCGAATCTGTCCATCCGTCCGTCCCTCCCTCCCTGCCTCCATCTACCCCTCCATCTATCTCTCCATCTCTCTCTTTCTCTCTCTCTCTCTCTCTCTCTCTTCTCTCTCTCTCTC
This sequence comes from Cepaea hortensis, assembly GCA_963921405.1. Classification (NCBI taxonomy): domain Eukaryota; kingdom Metazoa; phylum Mollusca; class Gastropoda; order Stylommatophora; family Helicidae; genus Cepaea; species Cepaea hortensis. Next base: position 81,163,360 of record OY992886.1, read on the forward strand.
TCTCTCTCTCTCTCTCTCTCTTTCTCTTTCTCTTTCTCTTTATCTCTTTCTTTCTTTCTTTCTCTGTCGGTGGGTCGGTCAGTGGGTCGGTCCGTCTGGCGGTCCGCCCGTCTCTATTTATACGTGTGTGATATATGTGTGCGAGCATGTGTGTGTTTGTCCGTATATCTATCTGTCCGACATATCCGTCTCTGTCAGTCCGCTCATCTGTCTGTCACAAACATACGCTCACTGACACAGACACTCAATCACCCAGCTGAATATTGACGTGGCACTCGTTATTCTGCCTGCCATTATTGTCCTGCTCGTTTGAATCTCTCCAGATGAGGAAATATCGATCAGACTTTTACAATAACCGCACCAGTGTTTGGCTTACAGCAAAGTCCAGGCTGGACGAGCTTTCGAAAGTCATTTGTGTGTGAGTGTACGTGGAGCGACTCAACTGCTGCTGTCGCTGCTGCTGCTGAGTGTGGGTCAATTCTGGCCAATTACACATTCATCTATAGTTTGCTGTACAAGGCTGATGTATAGTTTCCTGTGTAGCAAACAAGGTGGATCTATAGCTTAATGTGTACCACATAAGATTGATCTATAGCTTGATGTGTAGCACACATGATTGATCTATAGTTTACTGTGTACTACACAAGGTTGATCTATAGCTTATTGTCTACCACACAAGGTGGATCTATAGCTTGATGTCTACCACACAAGATTTATCTATAGCTTGATGTGTACCACACAAGATTTATCTATAGCTTGATGTGTACCACACAAGATTTATCTATAGCTTGATGTGTACCACACATGATTGATCTATAGTTTACTGTGTACTACACAAGGTTGATCTATAGCTTATTGTCTACCACACAAGGTGGATCTATAGCTTGATGTGTACCACACAAGATTTATCTATAGCTTGATGTGTACCACACAAGGTTGATCTATAGTTTGATGTGTACCACACAAGATTTATCTATAGTTTGATGTGTACCACACAATATTTATCTTTAGTTTGATGTGTACCTTTCAAGGTTGATCTATAGCTTGATGTCTACCACACAAAATGTATCTATATCTTGATGTGTACCACACGAGTCTGATCTATAGCTTGCTGTGTACTATACGTCCATATGTTAAATACGACTTAGCCCGATCAGGAGTCCTTTATTGTTGTCACAGGGTTACTCCATTTATCTCTCTGTGCTGACTTCTACCGATAAAACTAACGACATGATCTGTTAGTAGCAAAGATCATTGTATCGTGCAGGCTAAGATATAAGGTAGATAAAGGAGGAGCAGGAGAAAGAATGAAGGAAAAAGATGGATATAAGAACTAATTTTTTTTTAAAGGGTCACAAAGAAGAAAACGATACTGTGTGAAGAGACGTGGGGGATAGTACTGCTGATACTACTGCTGCTACTAATGTTCGAGATGATGGTGGTGGTGGTGGTGGTGGCTATGCGGTTTATTACACCAGTGCCTGGTCATTGTCTGTCAGGTCTCTACCCATTCCAATAGTACTTTCTTCACGTATCCCCCGCCTATGTTCGCTATGTTCTGGTTATATGCCAGAACTGCTATTAAACCCCTGCTGACTCACACTGGTATCCACCGGCAGAACGAATCTGTCTAGAAATAAATGCAGTCTGGGTGTGCTACTTTTGGAGTCGTGCCATGTTTGGGAGACACAACAGGCTGGACATTAGTGACGTCTCACTGGAGTGCCCAGACTGTTGTCCTGCGCGATGTCTGTTGCCTGTGTGGCTATAATGTAGCGTCAGCTCTTTATATTTATGGGAGCTGCGGTATGACGACTCACAGACGGCCTAATGGGCGTGTATTTGAAGCCAGGCTTGTCCATGTGACACATTTTTTGTCTTATCCCATCCCATCCCATGTTAATTTATGCCTGTCCCATCCCATCCCATCCATGGGATTTCCATTATAATATTAATATGGAATACAGTTCAATTACAATTATGACATTTATGAAAGTTTAGGTTTAGTGTCTACTGAAAAGGACTACATGTTTAAAGAGACAAGTAAAACGACAGAATTTATTAATTTTAATATTCAAGAGTATTATATTTTTAAAAGAGTTATCTAAATATGACAATTCGGTGTCATTCTGACACTCTCATTCTGTTTCCGGGTCACTCTGCTCATTCAGCACGTTATCAATTTCCTACTGATCGACTGTTTCTAATAATTCAATTAGGCCAGCTAATCCCTGAACCAAAAATCCACACACGCTACCAAAACTAACCCCAAAAAAAACGCATCTCGCCAGCACGTTAAATTTCCCGCAAATAGTCCTGAAAAGTAGCCCAATTTGGCGTGAAATCTGCCCAACTGGCAACACTGCTTAGCAGTGCGTATTACGTATTTTTGCTACGTAGACCTACAACCTTTTTTCAGTCAAGTCACACTTTTATAATTTTAATTGCTGGTAACACATCAAAATGTAATCTTATATAATAAAAGACTATGTGTATTTATTTATCCGGTGTCCCACCACAAGATAAAGAATAGATAAAAATATATAAAGGGAAAAAAAGAAGGATAAAAAAGCTTTAAAAGGATTTTTTTTAAATAACAAAATTAAGGGTAGCTCTGACGTAGATCAACTTGCTATGACATGGCTACTGTCCCATGGGAAATACAAATGCGTGCGGTCCCATCACATCCCATCCCATGGGACCTTTCCCATGGGAATAGCATTCGCATTACCAAGCCTGTGAATCTCAATCGAGATAAAGATGTTTTTATAAGAAATTAACTCAGGCTCGCAGGTCGACCAATCATAAAATGGGTACCAGCATACGTTCTCGGCAGCAAAGAGGGATACTGGCTATACCTATCGAGTACTGATTGGTTTATAACAATATCAGACTAGCACCATATACCAAATACGATTGAACGCCTGGGAACAGGGTCCTTATTTCTGTCACAGGATTATGCATTTACATCCCATTGCTGCCTTGTGCCGATACGGAAAAAAAATAACGAACACAGACTGCTAGTAGTAAAGATTATTTTATCTTGGAGGATAGAAAAGACGATGGAGAGGAGAAAGAGGAGTAAGAGGAACTTTATTAAAAAGGTGCACGTGTGTGGAGTGGCAGTAACTGAAACTGTTTATATATGCTAGAATCGTCGATAAGCTTTATGCCATTAATTAAACTCGCAACCTTGCAGATGGACCGAAATAATCTTATATGAGAGCACAATGAATACACAGGACAGAGGGTTTCGGAGACTCATTGTAGCCGATTAGTAATGCGGAGATGGCCCTTAATTGATTTATCGATTCAGAAAAAGTGTCTCTAGTAAAGAAATTATAATAGTAAAATAGTATAATAGTAATTCTTGTAAAAGCGGACGCGTTGGTCGAATGGTTAAAAAGCTGTGCTGATAATGGCATGAACTGGTTGAACGAGGGTTTGATCCACGGGCTTACCTCTGGCTACTGAAGAGAAAGACCGGCCACCTATCCCTCCGTACACTCAAGCCTACAAAATGTAAAGGTTAAAAAAAATGTAAAAGGTACAACTGTAAAAAATATGATAAAATCCATACATCAGTTTCAGTAAAATCTAAAAACAAACTTTCAGGAATAAATTCACTTAAATACCAAGCTCTTAACTTGTTACAGCCAATGAGGCATAGCATTGATTTTTTTATGTAGCAGTTCCCGTTAGTTCGATTGTCTGACATGTCGTCTCTACCCTACCTCGGCTCTCACTCTACACAGTCTCCTGGTTTTTATTTAACGATGTTGAAACCACAAGCTAAACTACTGGGTTGGGAAACCACAAGCTAAACAACTGGGTTGGGAAACCCCAAGGTAAACTACTGGGTTGGGAAATCTCACGCTAAACTACCGGGTTAGGAAATCCCACGTTAAACTACTGGGTTGGGAAACCCCAAGGTAAACTACTGGGTTGGGAAATCTCACGCTAAACTACCGGGTTAGGAAATCCCACGTTAAGCTACTGGGTTGGGAAACCCCAAGCTAAACTACTGGGTTAGGAAACGCCAATCTAAACTACTATGTTAGGAAACCAAAAGCTAAACTACTGGGTTGGGAAACCCCAAGATGAACTACTGGGTTAGGAAACGCCAATCTAAACTACTGGGTTGGGAAACCCCAAGCTAAACTACTGGGTTGGGAAACCCCAAGATGAACTACTGGGTTGGGAAATCACAAGCTAAACTACTGGGTTGAGAAACCCCAGGCTAAACTACTGGGTTGGGAAACTACAAGCTAAACTACGGGTTGGGAAACCCCAAGCTATATTACTGGGTTGGGAAACCTCAAGCTAAACTACTGGGTTGGGAAACCTCAAGCTAAACTACTGGGTTGTGAAACCCCAAGCTAAACTACTGGGTAGGGACACTCCTAGCTAAACTACTATGTTAGGACACCCCAAACTAAACTACTGGGTTGGGAAGCTTCAAGCTAAACTACTGGGCTAGTAAACCCCAACCTAAACTACTGGGTTGGGAAACCCGAAGCTAAACTACTGGGTTTAGAAACCCCAAGCTAAACTACTGGGTTAGGAAACACCAAGCTAAACTACTGGGTTAGGAAAACCCAAGCTAAGCTACTGGGTTGGGGAACCACAAGCTAAACTACTGGTTTGGGAAACCCCAAGCTTAAACTACTGGGTTGGAAAACCCTAAGCTAAACTACTGAGTTGGGAAACCACAAGCTAAACTACTGGATTGCGAAACCCCAAGCTAAACTACTGGGTTAATAAACCCCAAGCTATATTACTGGGTTGGGAAACCTCAAGCTAAACTACTGGGTTGTGAAACCCCAAGCTAAACTACTGGGTAGGGACACTCCTAGCTAAACTACTATGTTAGGACACCCCAAACTAAACTACTGGGTTGGGAAGCCCCAAGCTAAACTACTGAGCTAGTAAACCCCAACCTAAACTACTGGGTTGGGAAACCCGAAGCTAAACTACTGGGTTTAGAAACCCCAAGCTAAACTACTGGGTTAGGAAACACCAAGCTAAACTACTGAGTTAGGAAAACCCAAGCTAAGCTACTGGGTTGGGGAACCACAAGCTAAACTACTGGTTTGGGAAACCCCAAGCTTAAACTACTGGGTTGGAAAACCCTAAGCTAAACTACTGAGTTGGGAAACCACAAGCTAAACTACTGGATTGCGAAACCCCAAGCTAAACTACTGGGTTGGGAAACCCCAAGCTAAACTACTGGGTTGGGAAACCCCAAGCTAAACTACTCGATTACGAAATCCCACATTAAACTAATGGGTTGGGGAGCCCAAAGTTAAACTATTGGGTTAAGAAACCTCAAGCTAAACTACTGGGTTAAGAAACCCCAAGCTAAACTACTGGGTTAGGAAACCCCAAGCTAAACTACTGGGTTGGGAAACTACTCGGTTAGGAAATCCCACGTTAAACTACTGGGTTGGGAAACCCCAAGTTAAACTATTGAGTTAGGAAACCCCAAGCTAAACTACTGGGTTAGGAAACCCCAAGCTAAACTACTGGGTTGGGAAACCCCACCATTGGTAAGTGCGAAGGTATGTTTGTTTTAAATGTTGCATGGCCTTTGCAGGAGGTTGCGATCAACCCCAACCCCGGATTGATTTACTAGTCAATGCACTCTCAGATGTATACTGTGAGATAACAGATAAATTGTCATGGCCTTAAGAGAATGTCGCTGCAGGTAGTGGTCAGAAGATCTGGCCGACACTCTGTACTTCGAGGAAAGACTAGACGGACACATTATAGCTGGCACCATTAGTAATGGGAACTCTTCGCTGATCGTTGAAGATAAAGAAGGAACACGTACGGAAATGTCCCGAGTGCTGTGATGTTTGATTCTTGACAATTGAGGTAGGGGCGGGAGACAGGGAGGAAAGCAGACAGGAGGGGGGGATAAGGGAGGAAAAGTCAAAGGTGGAGAGAGGGGAAGGGAGAGAAGAAGAGAGGGAGAATAAAAGAAAGATTGAGTGGAAAAGAAGGAGAAAATTGAAGGAGGAAACAGAAGAAAATTAAGGAGAAGCAGAAACAGAAGCAGTTGCAAGAGAGAGGCGGAGAATTCCATTTTAGGGTAACATTTTGCCTCATAGCAATAGTTTCCGAGAAATCCAATGATACCTCACTCCCCCAAGATCTCCAGACAGTGGATAGGGTGCGCCAGCTTATCGGACAAGATCGCAAAATAGGAGGTTGTAAATCCCTGAGCAGCTTGTCAGCGTGACGAGTAGGCCTTTTAAACCGCAGCCCTGACAAACTTTCGAACTTTTCAAACCTACTCAGAAGAGAGTAATCGCAGTACAAGGTATGTGTTGACGAGTGTCGTTAAATCAGATGTAAGTATTGCAGTGCTGAATGTAGATGTGTATCCCAGAATGCATACACATTACAGTTCTAACCTGCCGAAGTATTTTTAACTGATTGGGCGTCAACGGATGATTAATCGTGTTCCCGTATCTGCATGGACTTATATATCGCCGAAATTTTGGCTTTGCGTTATAATGCCATGTTTGCTACAATTTTAACAACTTTTAAGCCATAACTGTGACACACATCTACTTCCCATTTTCCGTCATTCATTTTTGTTTGGGCCAAACCTACTGTTTTGTTTGGCAAATAATCTGTAACGGGCGTTATGTGCAGCTTAGACGTGTAAAAATAACATACATTGGAAACAACAAGTTGCCATGAAGATTGATAATGAGGTAGGTCAATATTAGCTTGTTAAGAGATGTGTACGACAGGGATATCTAATGTCTCCAGGTCGTTTTTCCCTATACTATACTGGCACCTTGCCGTCTTGACCAACTATAGTTTCTTACATCATGTTTCATAAGCACCCAAAGTCCGGGCTGAATTGTAGAGACCATGTGTTGTCCATGCAGGATGATCCCTCTCTCGCCCGGCCTAGTTTACCCCAGAGGAAAGGCAAAACCATATATCTGAAACATCTATACTCTTTACAGTGAAAATATTATTAGAAATTTAGAAGATATGAGAGGAATTGCCATTGGGGAGCATAAAAGCAGTAATAGTAGATATGCTGATGATATAGTATTGAGTGCAGATAATAAACAGAATCTGCAACATTTAGTGGATGCGGTTATTATACAAAGTGAACACTTAGGGTTAGAATTAAATTGTAAGAAGACAGAGATTATGGTCGTCACTAGGAAGAAAGAAATACCAGAGGCAGGGGGAGACCAAGAGATAAGATACCAGATAGTTTGGCATCACGGCATGGAGGAATGTGGGTATCGGAAATTATTCGCAGCACAAGAGACAGAAGGATATGGACATGCATGATCACCGACGCCACACGGCATGGACTATAAGAAGATAGTAAAGGACTATTGTCCTTGTGGTCGGCGCTGTGGTGAAGAGGATGCGAACACAATTCGTAATCCTTCATACCGCGTTCGAAACACAGCTGCTGGCGATTTGAAAGCAGATCGCCTTGTGCTGGTTTTCACACAATGTTATGTGTTCTGGTAGTTAGGAAAGCAATGGCAAATTACTGAACGTAAAATTTGAAAAGAAACTACAAACAGTCAAACAATACTGGAGTTCACTGCGACGTCCTAAAAGGTATATGCAACTAACTATTCGTGACGTGTAGGGTATATGATGTTAGCCATATATTTGTATACACCATATTTTTATAGTTGGATTAGTCTTACATAGAACCAAATTTAACATAAGGCTGCACAATTAGTAGACAGGCACACACAAAAATCCATGGAGGCATTGGAGATGTGATTTTATAGAAGATTGCTGAAAATTAATTGGCCAGCCAAAATGAGCAATCTGGACGTTTTGATGGAAGCTGAGTAACAAAGACAATTTATCACAAACATCAGGTAGAAGAAGGCAGCGTGTGAAATTTCTGGACAGGCTTGGCACGAAAGGGAGGCAACACACGAATTGAGTCATGCCGTCGGAGATCGCAATTTGTGCACGGGCATGATCGCCCACGCCAGACAGTAAGGAACTGGAGGATGATGATGATGATGATGATGATGATGATGATGATTTTTTTATAGACCAATTAGCACTGGAGAGGTGATATTGTGCATGTCACGGCGATCGCTTATACTTCCAAGACATGTCTTTTGTCTCCATTTCAGGTTACGTTCACCTGGCGGAGCAGGTCAATTTTAATCATGCACATTGATGAGAATTCAAACCCAGGACAAACGGGTCGGCATTATTAGAAATGGTAATTGTCTTTCCAATTACAGAACAACAGCGGTATCTAAAATCGTATTCTCTTTCACGAGTGTGATTTTTATCTTCAGTATAAGAACAGAAGCCAGCGCGTTGGTGTAATGATGAGGGTTGAAAAACATCTGATGGCTGTGGAAATGTGGTTTCTGAGGAGAATGCAAATAATACCATGGACAGGCAGAAAAACCAATGACAAAGTCCTACACGAAACAAATGAAAATCGTAAACTGATTAGAGAAATTAGACGTAGACAGTCAAAATTTTTGGCACATGTTATGAGAAGAAATACTTCAGAGAACTTGGTGACAACTGGCAAGATAGAAGGAAAGAGAACAAGGGGGAGACAGAGTAGTATTTACCTGGATGGATGACCACGTGGCATGGTCGAGACAAGAACACTGAGCTGATCCACGACTCTGATGATCGAGAGAGATGGCGAGACATGACCGCCCACGCTTACCGGCATGGCACATGATGGATGGATCACGCTAACAGTGGTATGAGGAGTGCTGTCGGGCGAGAGTTCGATGCTTGCGCTTGAAGTTCGCTACGGAACCGAAACTCTGGCCACCTGTGCTTCCATGAACACAGACCTGCAAGATGTGCTGCTGCCAGCACTGCATATATCCACCGGAGGCTCCTGTTAATGGATTAGTTTATTGTTTTTGCTGTTATACCAACAGTATCTACAATTGTGCTCTATCTTTAACATTATGTGTGGTTTCCAATCTTCTGTATACCAAGAGTATCTAAAATTGTACTCTTATCTTTAAGATTATGTGTGGTTTCCATCTTGTGTATACTAACAGTATTTAAAATTGTACCCTTATTTTTAACAGTATGTGTTTTCCATCTTCTGTATACAACAGTATCTAAACTTGTGCAGTCTTCAACACTATGCGTACTTTCCATCTTCTGTATCTTCTTCTTCTTCTTCTTCTTCTTCTTCTTCTTCTTCTTCAGCATTCCGAGCCATTGAGGTTCTTTGCTGCAGATACAAGCCGTCTCCATTCGTCTCTCTGATGGACCTTCTCTTGCCATTCATTGATTCCAACAGTATTTAAAATTGTACCCTTATTTTTAACAGTATGTGTTTTCCATCTTCTATATACCAAGAATATCTAAAATTGTGCAGCCTTCAACATTATGTGTGGTTTCCATCTTCTGTAAACCAACAGTATGTGTTCTACTGTTTTTAGCATGTATGATTTTAATCTTCATTATTACAATATTTTCTAAATTTGCACTCGTTCCCCTTGAATTCAGTATTATTTGTCGTTTCAGTCTTCTGTATAATAAGTGCCTAAAATTCTTTCCTATCTGCAACCGTGTGTGTGGTTTCAATCCTCTGTATAACAGTGTCTAAAATTGTACTTTGTATTCAACATTATGTGTAGTTTCACTCCTCTATATAGCATAGTAACTGTCTTTAGCAATACAATGTCGCATCGCCTCCGACTAGGCACCCTGCAACTATGATATTCCCAGATGATGTACAAATATCCTGGCTCATCATTTGTGTGGTCTGTCAGCGAAAGAAGACATTGATTGATGGTAGCCGCAAACATCGGGGCTATGACAGTTGGACGGTCGTGCAAAAATGGTGCCAGAATATTTTAATTATCATGTTGTATTTTTTCATGTTAAATTTGCTGGTTCTATTAATGACATCATGATTTTGACATTTGTGGCAGAGATATCAATTGCAAGGTAGAGGTGATGGGTCGGGGGGGGGGGGGGGGACACTGAGATCACATGAGAAATAAATTCATGGATATTAATTGGCACTCATAGAAGACAAGGAAAGATGTCGAGATCAGAGAACGTAGTTAAACATATAAAATTTAAAAGATTAATTAAAAGTCTTGTCCATTTTCGTTCACCTTCAGATGTCATTACGAATAAATCCAAAGAACGCAACAGTTATATTAAGCGTGTTGACAAATGGGATCCCGGGTCAAATGTTAACAACCTGCCTCTATGTGAATTCGAAGCTAAGATCATCAGACCGGCAGGCAGGTGTCTAGCCGCTACTCCCCTCTACTTTATCCCTTCACTATTTCAGCAGACAACATAAATAATCAGATTTGTCCCAAATAAGTTTCTTGGTATGGGTCTGTAATGTGATAGAGTCATTAAATTTAAAAATAAATTTAGTTGTATGTCCTTCACGGACGTAGCAGTCAACCCCAGCATTTTGGCTGTTCGCGATTCCTGGGCAAGATTTACGTTCAGTAGTTTGCCATTGCTTTCTGAACGACCAGCACCTATACCTTTTTCGAAAAAACCAGCATTGCTGTGTTTCGCACCCGGGTATACGAGATTGCAAATCGCGTTCGTAACCTCTTCGCCACGGAGGCGGCGAATCATTACATTGTGGAAGCCTGAATGCACGGATGAATTGACGACAAGTTTGTCCTCACTTAGCGAGACGCCGAACACAAGCTTCAAACCCAACCCTAGTCCGGCCGAGCTCATAACATTATGCTTAAGGTATTGATTAAAACGGAAGTCACTGTGACAATAATTATGATTTTCTGCCACATGGTGAGATCTGAAAAAATCTCTGTGAAGTCTTTGATTGGTTGTAAAAGTTGTGGTAGGGGCCAAGAAAAAGATGACTTGACCGCACTCAGAGCTCCTGGTGCAATTAATAGCCCCATTTTGTTGAGTGCACTGACAGAACCTCACAGACGTAATGTGTGGGTTGAGAAGCTTTTGTTATTTGAAGGTGGCAAGTTCGGATGAAGGTTCTTCAATCCTCTTCTTTTCTCTACCATTTTCCCCATCTATTATACTAGTTCTTGTAAATAAATTTCAACTATTTATCCACCAAGAGTATCTGGTTCAAATCCAGGTATGCTTACAATTATTTTCTCTCAGAGATGAGCTAAATAGTATCATTATCATCATCAACACCATCAGCAGCATTATCATACAGCACTGTTTCCTCAATATATGTGGAAGGTAATGGATCTCCGCCGGTCTCTCTGGCCGAGGGGTTACAACACTTTCTCCGTAATCCCGTTTATCACGCAGAGTCTCGTAGCGGGAGAAAACTGGGAGCGGTTCGTCCCCCGGTGGTGACTTGCGGGATAACTGAGCCGGCCGCTCAGAAAGCAATGGCAAACTACTGAGCGTAATCTTGCCAAGAGATCAACAGACAGCTGAAAGATGCTGCTGTTGACAGCTAAGTCCTGTAAAAGGATATGCGAAATTTTAAAAAAAAAAAAAAAAAAATGGATCTCCAGCAACTTCGGACCTGTACCTTCATTGTACATTTTGCTAGGCTGTATCTTGACCATTTCTTGATGTTGTCTATCCTCAGCCTTCGCTGTGCATTCTGCTAGGCTGTATCCTCGTCTTATCTTAATAATCTCTGCCTATGTATATCTTTGACGTTCTCTGGCTCTATTGCCTTTAACACTCCCCTCCATTACGGTATTCAGAAGTTTATGTCTTCTATATAACCAAAGTACCTTGTCGTTCTCATTTTTATTTCCTCCATCAGTTTCCTTTTCACATTGAGTTATTCAAGAACTCCCTTAAGAAGCCTATTCTATAGGCATGCTGCGCGACTGCCTGTTTAAAAGGCCATCCAGTCTCATTTATCAATGAATTCTATTCCCTAAAATGTATCCTGCTTAAAAAAATTTCCGCGTAAATGATGGGATAAAATGCCACAAGGATCGTATTTTTATATCCACGTATCTCCATCATTTGTCTCCATCACATTATTTCCACTATTTATCTTTTTGTTTTCTCCAAGCTTACTTTATCTTTGTGACAACTCCGCCTGAGCTGTTTCCACACCCCCCCCCCCCCCACCACTCTCCCCCACCCCACCAAGGTATCTAAAGATATCAGATGCCTAGATTTACAGGCAAAAATCAATCACGTAGCCACATTGTTTGTTTTTAGTGGATGTTTTCCGAGCATGTCTAACCAGTCTTGATATAAGTAGCGTCTGGCCAGACACGGGAGGTTCTTGGGGGACCCAGGAAGAGATAAGTGTATCAGTTAGCGGATATTTCGTGCCATAGCCAAACCACGCGTTGCTAGTTCCGTTTGTTTGTTTTTTCTGTGCAAGGGTTGTTGCCTGGTATTGTACATTACATTTGACAAACTGCCTATTGTGGTGTGTCTCGCCCTAGATATATATGTATAGTCTAACGAAGACTTTGTTTCTGTCTGCATCATCCCGGCCTAATTGCTGGGGCCTCGGCGTATTTGAGCAATCGTTTATAGTTCGTCGAATACAATAAACTAAACAAACGCCTTTTCTTTGTTAACGTTATACCCGCAATTTAGCAGGTTTGAGAGATGGTCGAGGCTGGACGTTTATAGCCTGTCGACTGCACGGCGTTTCCGTGACTGATTAACTTCTTATATCTGATAATTGGTTCAGCAGCAAAGAATGCTTAGTTTATTACTGTTTTAAGAAGATCATCAAAGTCGACCGATTACTTAAATACATTGAACTTTGGCAATTAGACATCTACAATCAATGTTGTGCTGACACAAAGACTTCGTTGAGAATCTGCTATTAACGTTGTTATGGGGTGGGGGTGGGGGAGGGAGGGGGAAGAGGAAGCAAACGCCCCACATTCGAATAGTATCAGTGACAATGTATGTTAAGATTTCAGCCAAAATATAATGCATCTATTCACTTCATACTAACTATATATATATATATATATATATATATATATATATATATATATATATATATATATATATATATATATATATATATATATATATATATATATATGTGTGTGTGTGTGTGTGTGTGTTTGTGTGTGTGTGTGTGCGTGCGTGCGTGCGTGCGTGCGTGCGTGCGTGCGTGCGTGTGTGTGTGTGTGTGTGTGTGTGTGTGTGTGTGCGCGCTGACGAGATGTAGTGAAATATGTCAGGCAAAAATGGTGCAACCTATTGTGTGTGTCTTCTGTGACTTCGCGAAGGGAAGGCATTGTTTTGTATATTGTTTGTTAGCGTTATAAACATCTATGTCTTCTCATCATATAGTTCTTTTATGAATTATGTCTATCTATTAACTACTATATCATGTTTCCCCATTACTATTGTGCCATACCTCGAATTTAAACATCCAGTTTACATAAATAAATAGGTTC
>OY992886.1:81181741-81204241 GCA_963921405.1 Cepaea hortensis
ATGTGTGTGGGTGGAGGATAGTGGGTGGTGTGGGGGATGTGTGTGATGGGTGCGGGGAATGTGTGTATGGGTGGGGGTGAGTAGGGGATGTGTGGTGGTTGGGGGAAGTATGTGGGGGGGGGGGGTGTGGGAGATGTGTGCGTGGATGGGGAATGAGTGGTTGAGGGTGTGTGAGTGGCTTAGGGATGTGTAGGTGGGTGAGGGAGTTGTATGTGTCGGGGTGGGATGTGTGAGTGGGTGGAGGATGTGTGCGGGTAGGGGTATTGTGATCGAGAGATGTTTGGTTGGGGTGGGTGGGTGGGGGTGTGGGTGCGTAGTGGAGGATGTATGCGTGAGTGAGTGTGTGTTGGTGGACGGGTAGGGAATGCGTGTGTGGGTGGGGAGAGGTGTGTGGTGTGTTGGTTGGGGATATTGTGTGGGTGGGGTATGTGTGTGTTTTGTGGTGTGTGAGTGGGGATATGTGGGGTGGATGGGTAAGGGTATCTGTGTGGGTGTGGGTGGGAATATTGTGTGGTATCTGGGTGGGGGATATGTGTGTGGTGTGTAAGTGGGGATGTGTTGGTGAGGGATATGTGTGTGTGTGTGTGTGGTGCGTGGGTTGGGAATATTGCGTGGTAGGGGGTGTATGTGATGTGCGGGTGGGGGATTGTGTGGTGGGGGATTGGGTTAAGGCACGTGTGGGTGGGTGGAAGTTGTATGTGTGGGTGGTGGGGTGTGTGTGAGTGGTTTGGGGATGTATGGGTGGTTAGAGAGATGTGTGTGTATGTGTGGGGGGGGGGGGGGGGGGTAGGGACATGTCAGTTGGTGGGGATGTGTGTGTATGGTTTGGGGATGTGTGAGTGGATGTGCGATATGTGGGTTGGTGGGGGATTGTGTGCGTGGGTGGGGAATATGTAGTCGATAGAGATGTGGCTGGGGGATGGGTGGTTTGAGGTGTGGGTGGGGAGAGGATGTGTGGGTTAGGATGTGGGATGTGTGGGTTAGTGGGGGAATGTTTGTGGGTGGCGAGAGTGTTTTGGTTGGGGGATCAGGTGAGGGCAGTGTGTGTGGGTGGGGGATGTGCGCGAGGGGGATGGGTCGGTTGGTGGGGTATGTATGTGTCCCTGGTGTGCGTGTGTGTGGGTAGGTGGGGGTGTGTGTGTGGGTGGGGTGATGTATGGATAAGTGGGAGATGGGCCTCATAACATGGTAATAAGCCTTGTTTATGTTTACAACATTCATTTCACAATGTTTATTTTTCTTTCTATGTAAATGTATAATGCTCTTGATGAATGAAAGACGAGTGATTGGAAGGGCCGAATGTAAGACGGGCCTGCGCGCCCAATTTGTGACCCTAATAAAGTTGATTTGATTTGATTTGATTTCTATCTATCTATCTATCTATTTATCTATCTATCTATCTATTTGTCTATCTATCTATTTATCTTCTATCTGTCTGTCTGTCTGTCTGTCTGTCTGTCTGTCTGTCTGTCTGTCTGTCTGTCTGCCAACCTATCTGTATGTCTGTCTGTCTTTCTCTCTCTCTCTTTCTCTCTCTCTGTTTCTCTCTCTCTCTGTTTCTCTCTCTCTCTCTGTGTTTCTCTCTCTCTCTCTCTCTCTCTCTCTCTCTCTCTTTCTCTCTTTCTCTCTCTCTCTCTGTTTCTCTCTCTCTCTGTTTCTCTCTCTCTCTGTGTTTCTCTCTCTCTCTCTCTCTCTCTCTCTCTCTCTCTCTCTCTCTCTCTCTCTCTCTCTCTGTCTGCTTGCCTGTCTATCTATGTTTCTGCCTATACTACTACATACTTGTATCTAACTCCTTACTATGACAGCGTTCGACTGGTTGCTGCAACTTACTATTTGCTTCTTCGATTTCTTGTCTGAGATGTTATATTTTCTAGGAAGCCTTTCATTTTATTATAAATAATCAAGTGCACCAAAATATATTTATTATCTAACCATTTGGCTTGACATAGTCACGACATATTGGAACATAATTGCGGGGGGGGGGGGGTGGTGGTGGTGTCATAGTAAAAGAAAAATGTGTATTGTGTTTTAGAAATAATTATTTTCTGATAGCAAAAATGTTTTACAGTTATCTACTGTAAACGTACATGAAGCAGATACCTTAGATCGTTATCATGTCGGTACGTTATCTTAAAGATAACTTACTTAATGTAGTGACTAGCACGCCTGCATATCGACCCAGTGGTTATGTGTTCGAATCTAACTCCAAGCGTAGATTAATTATTTTTTTTAATTGACCAGGTCGACCCAGCCCAAAATGTGTAACAGGAAGCGTTCTGGAAAGTAAAGGCTGCTAACATTATGTTGACCATATAATTCATCGAATACTCATTAGTCTTTTTTTTTATGTACGGGGCTATCACTATAGCAAAAGTAGTTGTAGAGGTTTACGTGTGCCGGTGACATTGTGGTTAGTGTAATGCCCAAAAATGCAGTAATCCGAGTTACACTGTCTGTGACCCGAGTTAATCTATCAGTGACCCGAGTTATTCTACCAGTGACCCTAGTTAAACTGTCAAACCCGAGTTAATCTATCAGTGACCCCAGTTAATGTAACAGTGACCCGAGTTAAACTATCTGTAACCCGAGTTATTCTACCAGTGACCCGAGTTAAATTATCTGTGACCCGAGTTATTCTACCAGTGACCCGGCGTAATCTATTAGTGGCCCAAGTTAATCTACCCAGTAACCCGAGTTAATCTCTACTAGTGGCTCGATTTAAACTATCTGTGACCCGGTTTAATCTCTACTGGTGGCTAGAGTTAAACTACTTGTGATCCGAGTTAATCTATCAGTGACTAGAGTTAATCTCCATCAGTGGCCAGAGATCGTGCTATCTGACGCCCGAGATAATCTACCAGTGGCCTGAGTTGATCTATCTGACGCCCGAGATAATCTACCAGTGGCCTGAGTTGATCTATGTGAGGCCCGAGATAACATACCTGTGGCCCAAGGGCATCTGTCTATGGCCATAGTAAATCTACCGTGATCCTAGTTAATCTATCAGTGGCCCGAGTTAATATCTTAATTTTGAAGTTTTCCAAAATGGTCTTCATTTTAATTTCCGTGTGAAGTTTATATAGGTTTCTGGGGGGGGGGGGGGGGGGCCATGTACTCTACAGCATAGATCACAGATTTCCGAGTATTGTGTTCGGAAGATGATTGTTCACAGATTTATGGGTATACTACTTTATGATGATAGTTGATACTTCACAGATTTCCGTGTATTGTGCTCCAAGGATGATTGTTCACAGATTTCTGAGTATACTACTTTATGATGAGATGATAGTTGATAGTTCACAGATTTTTAGTACAGTACCCCAAGAAGCTAGCTGATGTTTCAGAGATTTCTGGGGATACAGCTTCAAAATGCTAGCTGATAGTGCACATATTTCCGAGTACTGTGCTCCAAAGATGAGAGCTGATTGTTCACAGAGTTCAAGGGACAATGCTAGAGGTTAATATAAATACAACTGGTTAAACTGAAGTAAAATGTGAACACTGAAAAAACATATTTTCTTGGAGTCTCCAATGAAGGACGTCGCTGAAGCTGCGAAGTCCGTGCTTTGTGGGAACAATATGGGATTAAACATGGTGCAATGACGTCTATCCTCTTGTCATTTACACCCTTTTTAATACTGCTAGAGGCGGGTAGCGGCTAGTTCTTAGATTGCCAAGTCGATTGCTTCAAACTAAAAGCCGCTGGTACACGTCCAGGTACAGGGTGTAATTTTAATGTCTGTGCAGTGTTTGAAAATATTGCCGGTCCAAGCTTTGTATTTACCCTCAGTAAAGTTCGGAAGGGAGGCAACATAATAGGTAGATACAAAACTTGGACCAGAAATATTTTCAAACACTGCACAGTCATTAAAATTGCACCATGTTTAATGCCCCAAGTTCAATACCAGACTAAGGATAGATTTTTTTTTCTCAATCATACACGCCTCAGTAGTCAGTCCAGCCTCGTAAATTGGCACAACAGATGTCTCATAGAAGAAAAGATGACGAGAAATAAAGCTAATTCTCCCACACCGTAACACCCTGACCTTATAAGAAAGCAAAGAAGACGCTAACATTATTGCACTAGTCCACACACAGCTGTCGGTTTCGTGTCCTGTATTTCAATCATTACAGTAAAGCAATCGATTGGCCTTATAATTAGGTATACATATTATTGCCAGTACACATATGTAGGTATTGATTTTATGCTTTCACGATCGTCTTATATCACCTGGAGGATAGACTAATCGGTGTCAACGGTCGCCGTAAACAGCCTGTCGTTTATTTGCTGTTCTCAAACTCATGGTAGGGAGTTGTTTTGTGGTTAAATAGACGGCTACAAGAGATCTTGTGTTAGCACATTGTGATTGCTTTTATACCGTCGGGAGATTACAATTCCTGTGGTCTTGTCACTTTTCTTTGCTGGATGTTGTTTTTATAAGCAGACAAACGAACTGTGTGTTTCTTTTCATATACGGATTTGATACTTGTCTTGCTTATTCTGTGTTTAACGTGTGTATTTTTTTTTATCAGTTATAGAAGTTATTTGCGGTATAGATAGAGCTTTATTAAGAATAGTTTTACAATGTTAATATACGAGTTTAATCATGGGTGCAGCTGCAACATAACCCATTCGCCTGCTGAGTTGGTGGTCAAGGTTTTAACCCGCATCGAAAGAGTTCACTGAGTTCGTATATAGCTTCGAGGTTCACTGAGTTTATATATAACTTCGAGGTTCACTGAATTCATATATAGCTCCGAGGTTCTCTGGGTTCATATATATATATATATATATTCGGATTTACTGAGTTCATATATAGCTCCAAGGTTCACTGAGTTCATGTATAGCTTCGAGGTTCACTGAGTCACATAACCACGTAGCTCCGGGAATCGCCGTGGCTAGCACGTCAGCCAGCCCGTCCGATAGTTATGTGTTTGAATCCCCATAGAGGCGAACATGTAAACGTCACCTGGGCTCCCAAACCAACCCAGCCTAACACTGGTACCAGGAACTGTCCGGGGAGGTTAAGGCAGCTGGTGGGATATTAACCACATCTTCCATATAGTATCAACTGGTGTATACAAATACGGGGCTAGCACCGTATACACAATACTCTTCCAGGCATGCTACAGGGTCCTCTTTGTTTCACTCTAACATAAGTCCAGGGTTCACGGAGTTCATAAATAGCTTCTGGTTCACTGAGTTCATGTATAGCTTCGAGGTTCACGGAGTTCATATATAGGTCCGAGGTTCACTGAGTTCATGTATAGCTTCGAGGATCAATGAGTTCATATATAGCTTCGAAGTTCATTGAGTTCGTGTATTTCCTCAAGGTTCGTTGAGTTCATATGTAGCTTCGAGGTTAACTGAATTCATGTAGAGCTTCGAGATTCACTGAGTTCATATACAGCACCGAAGTTTACTACGTTGATGTATAGCTTCGGGGTGCACTGAGTTCATATATAGCTTCGAGGTTCCCTTAGTTCATGTATAGATTCGAGTTCACTGAATTCATTTATAGCATCAAGGTTCACTGAGTTCATGTATAGCTCCGAGGTTCACTAAGTTCATGTACAGCTTCCAGGTTCACTGAGTTCATATATAGCTTCGAGGTTCCCTAAGTTCATGTATAGATTCGAGTTCACTGAATTCATTTATAGCATCAAGGTTCACTGAGTTCATGTATAGCTTCGAGGTTCACGGAGTTCATGTATAGCTCCGATGTTCACTAAGTTCATGTACAGCTTCCAGATTCACTGAGTTCATATATAGCTTCTAGGTTCACTAGGTTTGTGTATAGCTTCGGATTCACTAAGTTCAAATATAGCTTCGTGTGTATATATATATATATATATATATATATATATATATATATATATATATATATATATATATTGTGCGCTCTAGAGAGGGCAGAGAGAGGCAATCAGGCAGAGAGATTGAAAACACGTCTGATGGTTATGGAAATGTGGTTTCTGGGGGGAAATTCAAATAATTGGGAGACAGAAAAGCCAATGACCAAGTCCTACAAGAAACAAATGAAAATCGTACACTATTTAGAGAAATTAGAAGTAGACAGACAGTCAAATTTTTTTAGACACGTTATGAGAAGAAATAAATTGGGGAACTTGGTGACAACTGGCAAGATGAGGGGAACCATACAAGTGGTAAGCAGAGAAATAAATACCTGGATGTTTTAACCGCTTGGTTTGGTCGAGACAAAAACACAGAGCTGATCCACAACTCTGGTAAAAGTATGAGATGGCGAAACATGACCTCCCACGTTTATCGTCATGGTACATGATGATGATGATGATGATGCTTCACTGAGAGATGAAAAGCAGAAGTCAAAACACAGCACTCACCCTCTTCAGGAAAAGAATAAAACACCTGACCTCTCAACATCGAGAAGCCACGTGTTTTGTTTGCATTTATTATTTATTCTGCGTCCGTATGTGCTGCAATCAACTGATTGACATATGTTTGGCTTTTAAATAGCCAAAGGCACGCAACATTAACATGACACTTTGGAGTCATGACGACAGCGGTCCTCACCAGCTAGAATACCAGGACGATAGTAATTTTTTATGTTGTCTTAAAATAGAGAACACTTCTGACGATCGGAAACCTTAGCTGCTAGTGTTGTTTCATCGGGGGATCCTGTTTTTGTTATTAGTTATTTCTATCAAGTAAAGTGACATAATGATTTGCACAGAAATACCAATTATTGGGGAACCACTGAGGAACTTTAGACGGCGCATAAACAAATTGACAAGTGAGGATTGGTGCTCATACACGAAAAGAAAGAAGCAGTATTAGAGGACCCCCTGGAAAATATAAAAATTGGCATCCTGGTGTGGTTATAGTAACTTTCTAACTTTATTTTAATGGCTACTTCTTTCTTCTAGGAGGGGGCTTCAAATGAAAACGTTAATAATGCGATAGAAATTACAATAACCATGTCATAATCGTGTAACCTGTCAATATTATTATTAAGGATTCAAGAGGGTTAAGCACGAGACATCGCAGTGCAGACGAACACATTGACGTCATAATAAAAGTTTAAATATGGCCGCTACACTTTTGACATCCGTTTTATTTTTGGTCAGTGAACGTGTGAAATATATAGAAATTCATATGCTAATGAAGGTCAAGTATGGTGCTGCATGCCTGTCGGGCCTGCAAGTATATGAGTAGAGTAGAAAGTTTCAAAACGGCCTGACTTCTGTGACAGACTTTTCGGTCTGGTGTATGAGTGGATACATTCGCGACCAAGAAAATTGTTTTTTTGTTTTTTTTTAATAGGAATCAAGGCACTTTATCGGCGCTGGAGGACTTGCATTAAACTCAGTGGTGACTACATGGAAAGAAAATTATACATTCGTTCATTACTTTCTCAGAATATATTCACTCACCGATAAAAAAAAACAAAAAACATTTAAGGTTTTCATTTGAAGATCCCTCGTATTTCTTCTAAGATAGCCAAGTAATAGTTGTCAATTTGTAGACATAATAATAGTCTTGCTAAAATTGTCTCCTTTCTCCGAAAATGGCGATTTACCTGATAATATTTCAGAATTAGGAAACATACACACAGAAAAGGAGTGGGGATGGAATTCTACGCTGTCCTGCCAAGACAATGGACTGAGTTCAAACCCCCCACCCCCCTCCCCTCCCCAAAGGATGAAGGATTCTTGTTGCCCACTAGTTAAGCTCTACTGAAGACAGAAAGAATCTCATATATTGCGTTCTAGACAAATGCCAGAATTGTCTGGGTATTGAGAGGCAGAAATCTGGCCACACTACCTTATTATACCGTGGCCTGGATTATGCTAAAGCCAAATGCAAAACAATCTATTCCCTTAGAGAAATTAAACACTGACGGAACTAACAATATGTTGCACGATTTATTGCCTGGTATAGTTCACATGGCACGGCACGGAAGGGAGGCAACACACGAATTGATCTATGACGTCGGAGATCACAATTTGTGGATTGATTGATTGACTGGTTGATTGATTTAGGAACCGACATCACAGCATTCGGGGCATTCCCATAAGCGCTCTGTGAAACATGTTTCACATTATGTGTTTTAATTGTTTCACTTTAAGTATTATTCATTTATTCACTTCACATGATATATAACGATGCAGTATGCACCAGATGAGATGCAGCGGAATATGCCAGGCAAGAAATCCTGCAACATTTTTTTTTTGCTTCTGTGTTGAAAGCCAAATGCCTCACGCCACAACGGCAATATATGCCATCGGGCTGTCTGTACTAAGAACATAATTTTTTTTATGTGTGTGAATCCTTGGACATTTCAATTGGAATCTCCTTGAATGATATGAACGAGAAAACTGTTAAACTTAGACAGTATTTGTGAGAAGTGAATGTGCATAATCTCGGAGAGAAGACTGCGAAATTTATGACAGTATTTGTGAAGTGACTGTGTATGATCTCAGGGAGAAGACTGAGACATTTATGACAGTATATGTAAGAAGTGAATGTGTATAATCTTAGGGAGAAGACGGATAAATTTATGACAGTATTTGTCAGAAGTGAATGTGTATAATATAAATAACTTACGTTATGCTGACGTCACCGTCTTGATAGCATCAAGTCAAAACGATCTACAAGAATTGATAGATACAGTGGTTGTCTTGTCCCCCACACTTTTTCTAATCTTCGTCAATGATCTAGTTGCTAATCTACCGTATGGAATTAACGCAGCAATGTACGCTGATGACCTGGTTCTATGGAACACAAATTAACATGCATCAGTGGACACCAGATCGCTACAAAGAGCTGTAGATGCATTTGTTGCATGGGCAAATAAATGGTGTGTCAGCATAAACACTGACAAGTGCAGCACGTCTCTATTTACCCTCTCTCCAAAACAAAAGGCAGGGATCATCCTGATAAATGGAATGCGCCTCAGAACAGGACACAATAGATTACGCAACCACATGTATACAAAATTCAAGATTGGTGAATCAGCCATCCGCACATGTGGATTGGCGTCGCAGACAGCAGAGAACATACTCCAAGTCTGTCCAAATTACATGTCTAGGCAAATATTATGGCCTAGAGAGACGACAGTGGAAGATAAACTCTATGGACCTCTGAGTGAACTTAAAAAGACAGTTAAATTCATACAAGAGACAATATTTTAGTTATAGACATATTTCAAGCGAACGAAAGAAGAAGAAGAAGAAGAAGAAGAAGAAGAAGAAGAAGAAGAAGAAGAAGAAGAAGAAGAAGAAGAAGAAGAAGAAGAAGAAGAAGAAGAAGAAGAAGAAGAAGAAGAAGAAGAAGAAGAAGAAGAAGAAGAAGAAGAAGAAGAAGAAGAAGAAGAAGAAGAAGAAGAAGAAGAAGAAGAAGAAGAAGAAGAAGAAGAAGAAGAAGAAGAAGAAGAAGAAGAAGAAGAAGAAGAAGAAGAAGAAGAAGAAGAAGAAGAAGAAGAAGAAGAAGAAGAAGAAGAAGAAGAAGAAGAAGAAGAAGAAGAAGAAGAAGAAGTGGTTGTAGAAAGTGAAATAATGGGTCTTAGTTTGAATAATAGAAATACAGAAGTCGTGGTGATATCAAAGAAACAGATTGTGCCTAAATGTGCAATTAAAATACATGACGTTATTTTGGAGCAAGTGCAGAAATTCAGATATCTAGGCACATGGATAACATCAGATGGAAAATGCATCGCTGAGATAAATAGCAGACTAGGACAAGCAGAAACTACATTCTGTCAAATTAAAAACATTTTGTGCAATAAGTCACTGCCTTTGAAAGTCAGGAATAGAGTTCTTGCATGTTATATAGAACCAGTTTTAACATACGGCTGCGAGTCCTGGACAATTAGTACACAGGCGGAAAAAAAATCCCTGGAAGCTTTGGAGATGTGGTTTTATAGAAGAATGCTGAAAATTAATTGGACAGCCAAAAAAAAGAGCAATCAGGATGTTATAAAGGGAAGCTTAGTCGCAAAGACAACTTATCACAAACATCAGAAAGAGGCAGTCCTCGTTTTTTTTTTTTTTTTCGCCACGTTATGAGAGGACAAAACTGGAGAGATAGAGGAAGACAGAGTGAAAAGATTATTGACAGTCTTGTGTCACAGAAGGGAGTCAACACATGAATTGATCCAAGAGGTCGAAGATCGTAATTTGTGGATAGGTATGATCTCCTACGCCAGCCGGCAAGGCATTGGATGATGATGAATATGTATGATCTCAGAGAGAAGACTGGGAAACGTAAGACGGTATTTGTGAGTTGTAAAGGTGCATGATCTAACAGCGAAGGCCGGAAAATGTATGACAATATTTGTGAGAAGTGAGTTACGGGAAAACACTGACATAATTGTGGTAGTTTTGTGTTAACGAAAGTGAATGATCCTTGTATGGTCTGAGGGGAAAGATTAGGAAACGTATGACCTTAATTGTGTCTAGCTAAGGAAAAAGACTGGAAATCGTATGGCGGTATTTGTATGTAATACAGGTGGAGGATTCTAGTACAACCTACGTGACAACCTACGCGAGAAGACTTGAAAATGATGACTTATTTATTTGTTTGTAGTGAAAGTGTATGATCTAAGAAAGAATACTGACAAACTAATGACGGTATTTCTGCACATTGAATCTGTATGATATAACAGAGACGATTTCAAAACTTATGACATTAATTGTGTATAGTGAAGGTGTATGATCTAAGGGAGAAGACTGAGAAACTTATGACATTAATTGTGTATAGTTGTGACAAGACCGCCGGGGCTTGGACTGGTTTGCCACGATAGATACTATCCCCTGCCTTTGCTCCAACCACCTCAATAGCACTCTACGTCTACCAGGCCCCACACAAGCCGGGACAGCTTAACCTTCCCTCCCTCACCTAGGGTTCCAAACCCCAAGGGGGCTCGGACCAGACACCAGTCATATCACTGCACAAAGTCATAGCTAAGAGAACACAAATTTAATTCTGAACTACGTCAACCACAACACAGAGAAGGATGGCTGGAAGCCCGACTAGAAGAACTATGTACAAGATCAAAGACGCAGATGAGTATTCATCATGGAGGCGGACGATAGCTCGTGCGGTTGTCCAGTCGTGGTAGCGACTCACCCAGGCTCCTCCAGTGGACTGGAACTCCAAGGTCTGCTGCCTCTCCAAAGTTCCCTCTTCACCCAGAGAACCAAGCAAGGGCTGATCAAGCGCAGTACCACTGCCTGACTGACACTGCACTGATGAACAAGGATCCTTCCTTGCTGTCGTACTATTTCACTCGTCACACTCCTGATGCAGTCTGGGCCGACCCTATAACATTAGCGGTCTCCCACTTGCAGACAAAATACATGTAGCGCCGTCTCAAAATACACAAGAGCCAGGTCACTCTTCTATCTCATCAGTGACCCACACACTGATATGTCACTTACACAATACGCGGTTGCTCCACACGAACACACAATGTCACTGGTAAAGTCTATCAGGTGACTAAACACTTCACCTTAGTTCCATGTCCTTGGACAATAGATCTTCACACAGTATCCTGTAACTACCCTGATCCATGGGTAGTAATCACAATCTAGCATACACTGTCAACAGTTCATCACGTTGGCATGAGGTAGCTCCCTACCGTCACAAACATTGTCCACAGTTCATAACGTTGGCATGAGGTAACTCCCTACCTTCACAACCATGTCACTCAGGTGTTTCCACCAATGTTGTAATCAATGTCCTAGTTCACTAGACCACATGTTGGCTTCATAAAGGTAACCAATGTAAAACCACTATGTAAGCATCAACTGATACATGGTGTCCCATAACCCAGCCGGGCCAGAAGCATATAACACAGGTCATGGTGACCGGTAACAATGATCACTCTGCACAACTTGAAAGGTCACTACCTTGCAATTACCAAGGTTTACACAGAGACTGAATGTCACCAGTGCTTCACTGGCTTGAATCACCAGACGTTTCAGTGTTGGATCCTCTCAGGATCGGATGACACTCGTCGGACTCTTGACGGAGGTCCTAACCTAGACCTACCGACTTATTCAGCACTCAGCTCCTTCCAACATTGATCTCGCAGACTCAGACAACCACTCCCAGTATGGCCTCAATCAACTTCTGGATAGGCACTGGAATGAGTGGGCCCATAGAGCTCATGGTGCCGCTCTTGAATCTTCTTCTGTATAGTAATAACAGATCCTGAAACACGGAGAGGTTGGTGTGAGTACTCAACTACAACAAAGACTACCAGCATCTCCACCCTGTCACCTGCCTCTCAGACATTCCTCATGTCTACCAACATGAGTATGAAATCATCACATCATAGATCTACCTAGTCACTATAATATATAGGCATAATGATGGTAGAAAAAGCAATAGCACACCTGTTCAGTCAAGTAACACTTCTGGGCTACATATAACCCCTAGCACCAGAGTCGACTGTATGACTCTGTCAAGCATCCTTCGCCTGGTGCCAGTCCAATCCGGTTTCATCTTCCATCCTCAATCAACATATACACTTACTTTCCTTTCAGTGTAGGGATTACTGTATCGAGAAGGTGTCCAGCCGGACCTCTCCTTCCTGACAGACTCATCAATTCATCAATCCCTTCACCCATGGACTGATGAATTACACACATTAATAACTATATGTCCATAATGAATTATACTCCTGATAATTCATTACTATAGCATTAACTAAGGAGAACTCAGGACTTGTTACACTTAAATAACAAAATCATATCACAGCCATAGTGTCAGGTCTGGGATCCCTGCCCCAGATCCTGAGTTGCCCTTGTATTCACTGACTATCTTTCAGGTCAGTCATACCTGTGCCGGTCGAGCACAGCTGTGGTGGCCATCCACCACTACACTTTCCCACAGCTACTGTGGGTCTCGTGTACCTTGTCCCGTGACTACTTAAGTCACGTCATCCAATGTAGCAAACCTCCAGACTCCACTACCAAACTCTGGCTCCACCTTTTTTTTTTTTTGGGGGGGGGGGGTTATGCCCCTCCCAACTACTACCTCACGGCAGTACTCCAAGTACTCCATGAACCGAGTCAGGGTTCCAGAAGAGTAGAATATTAGAGACAAACGGTTAGGTTCAAACCTCGATCTATCTAGACACCTCGGCCTCGAATTACGGAGCGCCGCATCACCCTCGATCGGGTATGTTCATCCATCGGATATGCACGATTGCATTGGGTCGGACCTATTACCGATCGGGTTGGGGTTACCGGCCTACCTCCCGCTGCCTAGACATACGTAAGATGGAACACGCACGGTCATCCTTGCGGACGGACATCACACCAAGCAGTAACAATAGTATCATGAATACTTCTTATCAATTGTTATCCTACCGATGCCACGCCATTCGGCTTACGCGGAATAACACTGCTATCTGCACACAGCAAATACACCACTGCTGATTTCACCTTGATTCCTCGAAAAATCACCCTCACTGATAGAACACGTACGTTACCTTTCTAATGTCACGAAGCACATTACACATTTCTAATAATAAGCTATACCTTATCATTTACAGCGTCTAGCATGTTGATGTCATGACGGACAAACTGTCGCCTTGCCTGCGTAATGAATAAACCAAACCCGTAACTGCTACACACTGTAAAGCACATCGTTCGGCCTATTTTATTTACACATCACTCGCGGTGGAACACGGCTTGTTCCGTCAGGTAACACATTACATGGCTGATCGATAAAGCCTACTTAAAAATGCAAACCGCCAACTGTAACGGATAACGCTACGCGACAACTCAATTTTACGACGGCAATTAATTCATTCCGGGAATCAGCACGGCATTACGACAACAATTAAATCATAGAATAAGTACTCAACTAACCTGTGATTGAAGAATCACAACCTTGACTGTAGATGTCCGCACTGGCCGCGAATATTGACATCAAACTTACAACAGCCTGTTGGCTGCGATCTGTCTACGCTGAGGTTTGGTGGGCGACTGCTCACGACAAAGTCAGTGCGCCTTCCACTCGCCTACACGGGCCGCGTGACTTTCATGATACATGAAGAAAACCAGAGTCACGATAAATTCCCCCACCTCGTGCTGCATGTAGCACTAGTGAACTTAGAGATCTCTACCACGTACGCACTTGAGGGAACCTTCTAGATTTCTATAAATAACTAGAATAGCTCCGCCCCGCACTATTTTTCGATGGGGAATCCCCTATTAATTGATATTAATTCAAGGTAGACCAACGCATCGCACTCCCTTCAAAGGGGTATTATGAAGAGATCTGTCGATCTTTATCCGTTTCGTCACAATAGTGAAGGTATATGATCTAAGGGAGAAGACTGAGAAACTTATGACATTAATTGTGTATAGTGAAGGTGTATGATCTAAGGGAGAAGACTGAGAAACTTATGTCAGTAATTGTGTATAGTGAAGGTGTATGATCTAAGGGAGAAGACTGAGAAACTTATGACATTAATTGTGTATAGTGAAGGTGTATGATCTAAGGGAGAAGACGGAGAAACTTATGACATTAATTGTGTATAGTGAAGGTGTATGATCTAAGGGAGAAGACTGAGAAACTTATGACATTAATTGTGTATAGTGAAGGTGTATGATCTAAGGGAGAAGACTGAGAAACTTATGTCAGTAATTGTGTATAGTGAAGGTGTATGATCTAAGGGAGAAGACTGAGAAACTTATGACATTAATTGTGTATAGTGAAGGTGTATGATCTCAGGGAGAATACTGAAAGACCTACAGCGGTATTTGTGTTTAATGAAGATGAATGATCTTAGGATGATCTAAGTGAGAAGACTGAAAAACTTACGACGGTGTTTGAGTGTAATAAAGTTGTATGATCGTATGTTTCAATTGTTCCTACTATTTGCGTTGCCTTTTCCAATTCATACATAGCTGTAAAATGCCAGGTGTCGATTCTAGAGTTTCTCATAACTAGTAGAAAGGTCGGCGATTGAGAATCCTTGCAGCTTACTCTTTATCGCGTAATGATTGTTCTAGAAGTGCCTTCTACCTTGTTGGCTGACTGAGTTATTCTTCTTTTCGTTTCTTCACTCTTATTCATGATCGGTTGGATTTAGCAGCTAAATTATTTCTACTGAGTTCAGTAGCCATTCCCTCGCCAAGCCACCTTAGTCTTCTCTTACGGCGCGCATGGTAGATTGCAATGTCACTATTCGTTTTGCCTCCCTTGTAAGCCCTGGTAGCATATTCTGGAACACACGGGACAAAAGAAATTGAGAGAGACTCAAAAATCACATGGAGAAAACAATTAGAGACAGAGATGAATAATACAGGAAAGACGTGGAGAGGGCTGCAAGAGATATTAATTTTTAGAACGACTTCCGTGGTTGGTTAAGGGCCCATTTGGGGATAAAATGTAGAAGAAGAAGGTGTATTATCTATGTATGCTATTGCAGGGGAGACTGTGACCCCTATATTTTTTTGTCGTTTTAGTCGTTGGATCAACATCACGGCACACGGTTTAACCCATAAGTGCTCCGTTTTCCTCCTAACTCAAACCTGAGTTTGGAGAAACTCAGCTCAATGCACGAACTCCGTTGCATCGGCGAGGATCCTGAAACGCTTTGGGTAGATTTTTAACTGGAAATTTTGCCCGGGCAGCGCCGTTAGGCTACTCTTTTTCGATTTCCAACTGCCAAGGGATTTTTTACGTGCGCAACAATACACACGGGCGTCCGATCTCACTACCCAGAGACCAGGGGAAATTACTGGAAGTCCAGGTGGATTTTTTAAATAAATCCTGGTCCTCACCGGGGCCTGAACCCGGGACCTCCAGAACTCGAGGCGGACACCATACCTCGAGACCACTCAGCCCCCTGTGACCCCTATGGGGATATCGATGTGCGATAAAATCATTTACACGCACTTAAACTTCCTATACCTTACTATTCTAAGCCTTGAATCCTTGTAGGGAGGAGAAACAATAACATTCTAGAGAAGACACGGATGAATTACGGGGTGAGACATCAATCAATGAACACACACACTTGGATATACCTTGACTGTGCAGTCTAGACTCTAACATGCGTGGGACTGTAGCTAGACAGTGCACATTGATTCGCCTGTTTATTGAATTATTGATTGTAGTCTTATTCCAGTGTTTTCTTTTCTCGTGGATTTACTTTACCCCTTCATACGAGACGTCTGTGTCCGCTGCTATAACACTTGTTTTATTTCTTGTTCTGCTATGGAGATTTATACATGAAGTTCAGTGGTGAATAAGTTAGGGTTTTCGGGTTGTTGTTTTATTTTCTTATGAAACTTCAGTGAATGTTTACATTATATATATATATATATATATATATGTATATGTGCAGCGCTAACCAAGCCTTAAACCTTGATCGGCAACTGGTCTAGACTGGAAGCTCCGAAAGACGGACAGTTACAGCACTAGAGTCTAAAATGTTGATGACTTCTCGTTCTTGACTTGGGGACGTAAATTACAAGTAACCTTGAAATCGGAGTGTATTCGCCTGATAACGAGGAACACCAATCCACACGCAAAAATCAGCCCAGTGCACTGGAAGTAGTAGCACGTGTATTGACTACGCTTGAGTTCAAAGCTAGTGAACGCAATAAAAATACATTATAACTGAATTCTTCTGCATTGTATTGTACATATGAAATCGCAGTTGATTGAGAAATACAATAATCACTTATGTAGTGTATTTAATTTCCAATGATAAACGCTGGACTGGTTTGTATATTATAATTCTGAGAGCTGTTTCGCTATCTTTCTTCTTTCTTCTTTTGTCCCTCGCTGTCTTTTGCCGTTAGGCGTTGCAGGTTTGATTGTTTCCGATCTATGGCTCGCTCGGTCGCTTGTTATGCTGAGATGTTGTAGGTTTTAAGGGTCTTAGTGACTCCGTCGATCCATCTTCTCCGTGGTCTTCCCCTGCCTCTTGATGTTTCCATTTTCAATTTGTATGCTCTTGCTACTGGCTACATTGGGTTCATTCTCACTAGATAACTGAAGCAATTAAGACTATGATTTTCAATTACTTTAATAACTGCTGTTGCTCCAGCTGTTTTGTAGATCTCTTCGTTTCTAGTATAGTCCCTTCTTGATTTGTTCGCTGCATTTCTCGGGTATCTCACTTCACAAGTAGTGAGTTTACTTTCCAGTCGCAAATATTCTACATATGTTGTAATGTCGTAAAGGAGTAGCTTGTTGGCCGCTCGTATACAGTACATGTATTTTTTCAGTGAGACACTCGTCATCTGGAGACGGCAGGTTCGAACCCTGGTGTGACTACTATAGCTTTCAATTTATTTATTGTCTAATGTGTTCTTTATTCGCTGCTTCTTTTCTCTAATTCTGTTTGTACCGAATATTTCTCTGCTTCTACAAGTATAGATCAATACATTTTAATGTATTTCTCGTGCTATAATTTCGTAAAGACAAAACGCCACACCGACGGATCATGACGATCACATAGTACAGATCACACAGAGATCATGAATTCACATAGTACAGATCACATAGAGATCATGAATTCACATAGTACAGATCACATAGAGATCATGACGATCACATAGTACAGATCACACAGAGATCATGAATTCACATAGTACAGATCACATAGAGATCATGAATTCACATAGTACAGATCACATAGAGATCATGAATTCACATAGTACAGATCACATAGAGATCATGAATTCACATAGTACAGATCACAAAGAGATCATGAATTCACATAGTACAGATCACAAAGAGATCATGAATTCACATAGTACAGATCACATAGAGATCATGAATTCACATAGTACAGATCACACAGAGATCATGAATTCACATAGTACAGATCACACAGAGATCATGAATTCACATAGTACAGATCACAAAGAGATCATGAATTCACATAGTACAGATCACAAAGAGATCGTGAATTCACATAGTACAGATCACATAGAGATCATGAATTCACATAGTACAGATCACAAAGATATCATGAATTCACATAGTACAGATCACATAGAGATCATGAATTCACATAGTACAGATCACAAAGAGATCATGAATTCACATAGTACAGATCACATAGAGATCATGAATTCACATAGTACAGATCACAAAGAGATCATGAATTCACATAGTACAGATCACATAGAGATCATGAATTCACATAGTACAGATCACACAGAGATCATGAATTCACATAGTACAGATCACACAGAGATCATGAATTCACATAGTACAGATCACAAAGAGATCATGAATTCACATAGTACAGATCACACAGAGATCATGAATTCACATAGTACAGATCACATAGAGATCATGAATTCACATAGTACAGATCACACAGAGATCATGAATTCACATAGTACAGATAACACAGAGATCATGAATTCACATAGTACAGATCACATAGAGATCATGAATTCACATAGTACAGATCACATAGAGATCATGAATTCACATAGTACAGATCACACAGAGATCATGAATTCACATAGTACAGATCACAAAGAGATCGTGAATTCACATAGTACAGATCACACAGAGATCATGAATTCACATAGTACAGATCACATAGAGATCATGAATTCACATAGTACAGATCACATAGAGATCATGAATTCACATAGTACAGATCACGCAGAGATCATGAATTCACATAGTACAGATCACACAGAGATCATGAATTCACACAGTACAGATCACACAGAGATCATGAATTCACATAGTACAGATCACATAGAGATCATGAATTCACACAGTACAGATCACATAGAGATCATGAATTCACATAGTACAGATCACACAGAGATCATGAATTCACACAGTACAGATCACATAGAGATCATGAATTCACATAGTACAGATCACATAGAGATCATGAATTCACATAGTACAGATCACATAGAGATCATGAATTCACATAGTACAGATCACACAGAGATCATGAATTCACACAGTACAGATCACATAGAGATCATGAATTCACATAGTACAGATCACATAGAGATCATGAATTCACATAGTACAGATCAGCAAGCGATCATAACAGCCTTGATTAATTGTACTGTAGTTACCCCTGAGTGTGACTGGTGAACGAGTGTTAAGTTATTACCACAATAACACTATACCGCTGTTATATAACTTATAATATTCAAGGTTCTCGCTGTGTTATATAGCTGTATGTTTTTAGTTTTATGGTCGTATTATCCATAGTTCCGGCTGTGTTGTTTACCTTTGTGGATCTTGCTAGTTTTATGTAGTCTCGGGTGCATATTTTAGCTTTGGAGGTAGCAGGTTTGTCAATGTTAGCGTTGCTCGTATAAGCTATTTGGAGTCTCTGTGGCGAAGTGGTCAAGCCGTTTGACTCGTGTTCCGAAGGTTGCTGGTTCGATTCCGGGCCGCGCCCTTCGGTTTAGGAGTTTAATGTTTCGGAGACTCCTGTGGGTCGTCGCTTAAAGCTACGGAGTTCGTGCTTTGTGCGAAACTTTCCGTGCTACGGAAAGAGACCGAGCCATATGGGATCAAATCCGGTGCAATGAAGTCGACCCTGTCGACTTTTAAGCGACTTTTTTTGTATAAGCTAAAGATACCGGTAATCTTAACGCTGTTACTACTGCATTTGTGCCTGGGTCCGTGGCGAATCAGTTATGGACACGGTTCGTATTCCCGCATACCGCGTTCGAAACACAACTGTGGGCGATTTGGCCGCAGACTGCCTTGCTTTGGTTTTTTATGAAATGGTATGGGTGTCGGTCGTTCAGAAAGCAGTGGCAAACTACTGAACGTAAAACCTGCCAAGGAATCACGAACAGCCAAATAATGCTAGGGTTGACTGCCACGCCAAGTAAAGGATATGCAACTAGCTAAAGTTGAGAGACGCGATAGAGCTGCACATATACTAGATCACAATAGTAAGACGTGAGTATTGTCTTTTCCCTGAAATCTCTTTCATCTATATCTATAAAACAGAGTGTATGTGACTTTGTTTGTGTGTATTGGATGCGTTCGATAACGGTACATCCGATTGAGATGAAATTTTCTACACGTCTTCCTTTCATTCCTGTGCAACCGACTATAATAGTTTCTTAGTGTAAAATCTTCTACTTATTTAATAACATTTACTTTTTCATTTTTCATTATATATTTCTATATATCAGGGGGACTTCACTCTAGAAAAGTTATTTCAAGGGGCATAACTTTTAATAACATTTCTATATAATTTATAGTCATATTGTTGGACTTACTTGCACTATTGTTAAACTCTTTGTCTATAGTTATTTTCAGGCATATAAGTTATAATAAATAATGATATAATCTTTAAGGCATTTTCAAAGTTTTCATAAAAATAATGCATAATGCATAACATTGTAACCCATCTGTTTCTGCTTAAAGAACTTATCAACTGTCATGTCGGTGATTAAAAACAGTTTTCATTAAAAATAATGAATGGTGTGTGGAAGGACATTCTTTTAAGTTACTGTGCGCCAGGAGCTGGGCGAAACCACGCCGGGTCAGATAGATAGACAGACAGACAGATAGTCGGGAACGGAAGCTTATTTGACTACTTATATGAATTAAATGACATGCTCCCCACCAGGGGCTGGGTGAAGCCGGGCCGGGTCAGACAGACAGACAGTCGGGAACGGGAGAGCTTATATGACTACGTATATGAATTAAATGAGATGCTCCCGACCAGAGACTGGGTGAAGCCGGGCCGGGACAGACAGACAGACAGAGAGACAGACAAACAGATAGTCGGGAACGGGAGAGCTTATATGACTACGTATATGAATTAAATGAGATGCTCCCCACCAGGGACTGGGTGAAGCCGGGTCAGCCAGACAGACAGACAGACAGACAGACAAACAAGCAGACAGACAGACTGATAGATAGATAGATCCCCTCCAGGGCCTGGGCGAAGCCGGGCCGGGTCAGCTAGTTCATTTAATAAGTCTGAAACTGCTCCACGATTGTAGAGGGTAGGAAACAGTTGCGTCTGTCAATGATTGAATTCAGACTGCCGTGCTGGTAAGAGGGGACACTGCCCATGTTGTCACCATGACTGTATTTAGCACTATGGCAACTAATATAATGATGATATCAGCGAAGTCCATCCCAGTTTTAATTATCCGACGTGGAAATATCTGAACGTTTGCTTATACAGATGGATTGTCAAAATGGGGACTTTCGCCTGTATAGAAGGATCGGCAATACCAGGACGTTAATTTCTATAGATGAATCGGCAATATCTGTACACTGGTCTATATAGATGAATCGGCAATATCTGTACACTGGTCTATATAGATGAATCGGCAATATCTGTACACTCGCCTATATAGATGGATCGGCAATATCTGTACACTGGTCTATATAGATGGATCGGCAATATCTGTACACTGGTCTATATAGATGAATCGGCAATATCTGTACACTGGTCTATATAGATGAATCGGCAACATCTGTACACTGGTCTATATAGATGAATCGGCAATATCTGTACACTGGTCTATATAGATGGATCGGCAATATCTGTACACTCGCCTATATAGATGGATCGGCAATATCTGTACACTGGTCTATATAGATGGATCGGCAATATCTGTACACTCGCCTATATAGATGGATCGGCAATATCTGTACACTGGTCTATATAGATGGATCGGCAATATCACACTGGTCTATATAGATGGATCGGCAATATCTGTACACTGGTCTATATAGATGGATCGGCAACATCTGTACAGTCGTCTATATAGATGAATCGGCAATATCTGTACACTCGCCTATATAGATGAATCGGCAACATCTGTACACTGGTCTATAAAGATGGATCGGCAACATCTGTACACTGGTCTATAAAGATGGATCGGAACTATCTGTACACTGGTCTATAAAGATGGATCGGCAACATCTGTACACTGGTCTATAAAGATGGATCGGCAATATCAGAACGCTCGCCTTTAGACTGGATCCGCAAGAATATCTGGACGCAATATAAAAGCAATAGGTAATGGGAATGGCGAAATCATTTTAAATCGATCATCATCAATCATCAAGTGCCCTGCCAACTGGCGTAGGCGTTCATGGCTCTCTTAGATGGATAGGACACACTGGGAGGATGGACGACAGTAGAATAACAAAGGAATCCTGTTTGGTGAATTATAGATGGGTAACAGATCTCGGGATCACCCTCTACTACTGTATAAAGATATGTGTAAGCGGGACATGATTGGCACGGGCATTTAAGTGCTTTCACCTTGGGAGAAAGTCACCGCTGAGCTCGAAGCATGGAGGGCAAAGTTCAGAAATGGAATAAAGATTGCAGATCGGTCAGGCATTGAGCGTGTGAGACGTCAGATTGTACGTGATGGTGGAAATGACCATGTGTTGACATGCATCCATTGTGAATTAATATTTACCGTGCGAATCGGCCTGTTCTATCACGTTCGCTAATGTCATGGGTTGCAGTTATGCCTTTTTTAAGCAAAATGTCA
>OY992886.1:81206741-81251603 GCA_963921405.1 Cepaea hortensis
TAACACCACTGACAAACTATTTATTTTCAAATCACATGAGTATTCTATATTAAATTTCTAAACATGTTTGGCCTAGCGTAAATTACTTGTAAATATCGTTACTTCGGCTGATTTCCTGGCGGAGTTGACAACGAACTGCGCTGGTAATATCATGGCAACGGCCTGACGCGGGGTCAAAACGAGGGAAAGATTGCTCAACTATTCATACATTATCTTGATCTAAAATGAGGGAAATATTGATCAACTATTCTTACTTGAGCTCGGCCTAAATAATGTGAAAGCGCTATGATGTCACAGACCCATGGCAAGAAACTACTTGGGGACAATGTATTTGTTTACAGTTACTTCGGGAGCCTCGGTAATGCCCTGGCTAGCACCCTGGCCTGTCAGCCCGGTGATCCTGTGTTCGAATGTTTATCGAGGCGGAGATTAATTCTAAAATGTACTTTGTTCTCCCTGGTTGACCCAGCTTATAATGAGCAAACTGTTCTGGGAAGTGAAGGCGGATGGAGTTATATTGGTGTATCATCAGCAGCCGGACAGAAATGACGCTGGGTGGCCTAAGACGGTGGCAACATCAAGAGAAACAGAGCGACAGAAATGACGCTGGGTGGCCTAAGACCGTGGCAACATCAACAGAATCAGAGCGACAGAAATGACACTAGGTGGCCTAAGACGGTGGCAACATCAAGAGAAACAGAGCGACAGAAATGACGATGGGTGGCCTAAGACGGTGGCAACATCAACAGAATCAGAGCGACAGAAATGACACTGGATGGCCTAAGACGGTGGCAACATCAAGAGAAACAGACCGACAGAAATGACGCTGGATGACCAGGACGGTGGCAACATCAACAGAATTGATCCAGAACGCCCGAGACCCATGGAGATTCATGAACATATAGCCATTAGGCAAGGCACATGATGTTGATGATGCTACCTCTAGTGTTAATTCCGAGATTGATATTTTATCTCGAAAATCAGGTCTGATTACAAAATGTGTGCATATTTTCTCACAAAAACTAACGTTATATTTCGTAACTGTACTGTTACTTGTACGTGCGGTCTGGCAAATCGATGACATCAAATTACATTACAAAAGTGCACACCTCCCAACATAGATGTAACAGGGAGTTAGTATTCAAGCCTTGAATCGATTACAGATGCATCGATATTATTTACACCTTTTGATGTGACAGATGTGTGACAGAGATAATATATCATACATGATTCAACAATAGGCATCTGAGGCCAGTTAATCAATAGGCGTATATTCAGAAACATGCAATGTATATGCGTATTGTATATTGCTTATATATGTTGGATCAATACAGCCAGGACAATGGTCACTTTGAAGTATAATTTAATATAATGAGTAAATCTTTCTAGTGTGTGTATGTAGCCTTATTGGTAACACTATGGGTACATCTTTCTAGCTTATGTAGCCTTGTTGGTAGCACGATGGGTAAATCTTTCTAGTTTATTTAGCCTTAATGGTAACACTATAGGTAAACATGTATAGTTTCTGCTGCTTTGATGATAACACTATGGGTAAATCTTCTAGTTTATGTAGCCTTGATAGTAACACTAGAGGCAAACATTTAATTTCCGTATCCTAGATGAACACATTTGTGGTAAATCTTTCAGGTGTATGTCGTCTTGATGGCAAAACTATAGTTAAATATTTATATTTCATGTTTTTAGATGGTAACACGAAAGCTACATATTTATATTTTTTGTCTCCTCAATGGTAACACGAAAGTTACATATTTATAATTTTTGTCTCTTCAATGGTAACACGAAAGTTACACATTTATATTTCTTGTCTCCTCAATGGTAACATGAAAGTTACACATTTATATTTCTTGTCTCCTCAATGGTAACACGAAAGTTACACATTTATATTTCTTGCCTCTTCACTGATAGCACGAATCGAATGTTACATATTTATATTTCTTGTCTCTTCAATGGTAACACGAAAGTTACATATTTATATTTCTTGGTGCCTTGATATTATCATTTGAGGTGACCATCCCCCCCCCCCACCCAGTGTTCTTTTGTCGTAATGGTAACACTGTGGAACCGCGAAGGAGTCCACTGCGTTAGCATATTGGCCAGAAAGTCCTGGGTTCAAATAACTTCACGATCTTTCCTGATCTTGTTCCTCCATGGTCCGCCTATCCTCATAACAAGGCTATCTGAATATTTTCAGGGATTTAAGCCGGCGCCGTGGCCATGGATTTACGAACGCAATTCGTAACTCCGCATACCGCGTTCGAAACACATCTGCGGGCCATTCGGCAGCAGACCGCTTTGCTTTGGTTTTCATACAATGGTATGAGTGTCGGTCGTTCAGAAAGCAGTGGCAAACTACTAAACGTAAATTTGCCAAGACATCACATACAACCAAAAAATGCTGAGGTTGACTGCGACTTCCTGTAAAGGATATGCTTTAAGTGTGTGTGTGTGCCGTGTGTGCGTGCGTGCCTGCGCGTGCGTGCGCGTGCGCGTGTGTGAAGCAAGAGGATTTACTTTATTTCACAAGTTGTATCCAAAATTGGTTCAGTCTTTTTCTGCCCATTGGGTCGCGCAGAGCACAAAGTCCTCAGCTCCAGCGAGGATCTCCGAGACTCTGCGAGAAAACTGCACTCGTGAATCAAATGACGGAGTCCGGACACGAACCCACGACTTTCGCAGCTTGTGACAGGCTGTTTAACCTCTTGACCGCGGAGGTCCCCTTGTTACCTCAAGAAAGGCATAACGACCAGATGTGCAAGCGCTGTAATCCATCATGTTACGGAAATCGCTGATGTTCCTTAAGTTGCTCTTACCTGCAGGTTAAATTATATGCTGAATAATTTAAGTCCATTCATCAGAAGGAGAACGTCTTCTACGCGATTTAAAGCACGCTAATTAAGAGGTCAACGTTACCGAGTTGATAAGAACGTTCGCTCTTAGACTTATGGTACGCTGACGGCGAGATAGGAGACTGTTTCCTATACCGGTCAATTGGACTTACGCGTTGATTTCTCGTTCAGAAAGCAAACTAGACTGTCTAGTAAAATTGCCTAGAAAATCAAACTATGGTTGATGTTGATCGCGACGTCACGCAAAATACATGCAACATGTTTCTTTCTTCTTCTTCTTCTTCTTCTTCTTCAGCGTTCCGAGCCATTGAGGTTCTTTGCTGCAGATACAATCCGTCTCCATTCGTCTCTCTGGTTGACCTTCTCTTGCCAGTCGCTGATTCCAAGTGCTTGTAGGTCTGTATGTATATTATCTCTCCACCGTCTTCTTGGTCTACCTCGGGGTCTACGGTCATTTATTTCTTGAGTGTAAGCGAGTTTTGTTTCCCTATTATCACGTTTCTTTAATCTAGATATATATAATGGAAGTTGTGATCGTGAATACAAGTTTTCAATAAATTAGACTGAGGAGATACTGATGGATGAAACTGTGGAATTGATTACATGAAGGGGAACATGCAGCAAGAGTGCCCAAGATATGCACAAACAGAAGACAATATCAAGTCTTATAACATCAGTGGCTATGTATTTAATAATTCAATCAAAGTATTATTCGTTTATTCACTTCATATGATATATAACTGCAATATGTACCTGCCGAGATGGAGCGAAATACGGCAGGCAAGAAATCGTGCAATGTATTGTTTGGGGCTTCAAACGCATGTTCGCCTACCCTACGACAGCTGCATTTGATGGCAAACTCTATGGAAGTGTCTACAACCTCAAGTTTGCTGCCGCTTTATTTAGATAAATTCGGGTTGACATTTGAAGCTGTAAGAAGAAGAAGTAGCAGTATACACATGCAACACTCAACAGGGATACACAGCTCAACTGGAACTATCAAACTCCATATTGAATTCACGATGAATATTGAATAAAACACACAATGATCATTCAGCCTTCCAACAGCCCACTTGACAACGAATGTCCAACAGAGGTTTTTTGTCCTATCTTCATTCTTTTTCTCTTTGTCGTGAAATCGTTAACACTGTCTTCCACCTATCTCCTGATAAGACGACGCCTTCAAGTACTGATAACATGATCTATTCCTGTCTCCGCAGTAATTATTCTCCTAATATGGCAGTACATTATTCTGACTTGCCCAACGGCGGATATTCCCTGACGATGCATAAACATATCTCCGCTAGCAAGGATCCCCGTGGAATCGACCTCTTTGCTGTACTTTGTCGCTACGCTTCTTCTATCGCCTCATTTCTTTACGTCGCCATAATTTTTTTTTTTTTTCGAAAAGGACAGGGGGGGGCAGTGATGTCCAAATTGAGATTTAAATTCAAAGGTATTGATCGGTATTCATAGAAGTAGACTAAATGAGTTGATATTAGGAAAACTTTAGACATCATGAAAATTGAAAATCTACAGTGACCACATCGGGATTCGAACTTTAGGCTTCCAAATAGTAACTGAACTTTGCTGAAGAAACATTCGTTCTTCGAGACACTGATAACTTGACACCCCAGTAAATGTCTTTATCCTTCTTCTTCTTCTTCTTCTTCTTCTTCTTCTTCTTCTTCTTCTTCTTCTTCTTCTTCTTCTTCTTCTTCTTCTTCTTCTTCTTCTTCTTCTTCTTCTTCTTCTTCTGTTTCTGCCTCTTATACCCAAATAATAAAAAGGGTTTTAAAAACAGGCACACGGATCAACTTCATTGCACCTTGTGGTATCCCATATGGTTCGGTCTATATATTAACATTATACATTGTACTAAATGGGGATATGTATGTGTATAAGCAAAACAAAGCGAATTTATGAAGTTAATGGAGGATATTTTGTCATCAGTGCATGAAAATACCCGACCCATATACTAACCGGGACTTTTTCAAATGCTTGACATTTCTTAAAAGCTACAGAAACACATTACTCTTGATCTACTCTTGTTTTCTGGGAAATCTCGGTTTGACAAAGCGGAAGTGGTACCTAGACAAATCAATCCATCCAGCTAAACGTTCACAAACTGTGCCGATTGATTTCTCAACATCTTATTTCACGTCGAAAGTATGGCGCCTGCGACCCGAAAGTAAACTAAACATTACAAATACTTTCTGTTTATTCCAATTTTCGGTTCTTTCATGTCGACAGATTTCCATTTAAGAGTTTCTGGTAATGTGTATTTGTAGATTCTCAGACTGATTAATTACCCTTCTCTATTTTTTTGTGGGTGTCCAAATAGTATTTTTTGCTTTAAACGTATATTGATTTATTTCCAGGACACGTCTTTTTGACAAATTTGCCTGTCTATATATCTACTTGTTTGTCTTCTTGCCTGTCTGCTAGTCTGTCTGTCCTTCTGTCTGTCGGTCAGTCTGTTTTTCTGCCTATCGAAATATGAATATAGGTTTGTCTGTCTTTTTGCCTGTCTATCTATATCTGTTTACCTACCCGTCTGTCTGTCTGTCTGTCTGTCTGTCTGTCTGTCTGTCTGTCTGTCTGTCTGTCTGTTCATCTGTCTGCCTGTCTGCCTATCTATTTCAGTGTATCTGTCTGTCTCTCTGTCTGTCTGTCTGTTTCTGTGTCTGTCTGTGCATGCCTTTGTCTGTCTGTGTCTGTCTCTGTCTGTGCCTGTCTGTCTGCCTATCTGTATGGATACGTGCGTGTGTTTGTGCGTGCGATATTGCGGATGGATGTCAAAAGTGTTCTGGCCAAATATCTTAAATGAATTTTTTTTAAATAAGTTCTGACCAAACATCTGAAAGGAAGGTAAAAAGTATTCTGACCAAAGCGTGCAGGTACTGATCTGAATCTGCATCTGCACATCTATAATCTGTTACGTTATACAGAGATAAGCAAAGTTTCTTGTTATTGCAGATATGATCAATCTGTTATCTTGTATTGTGATCTGCTGAAATCCACGTTGCGTTATATAATCTTTTATATGGAAAAACACTTCCTTATATAACATATTGATTCACTGCACGAACAGTTATGGATAATTCTCCATGTTTATTCATTATGCAAAGAACCGTGCTTCCACAGGGTCTCTTCATAACCCGGTTTATCCGATCCTACATTGGCATTCAAGCCACCAATCATTATGTTTATTGCCATTTCTTTTATTATCTTTTGTATTTTGAGGTTTCATATACGTACAATTTATTCTTGATTCAACTGATTCATCATTATCATCTTGGTACGTAACACTGGTATACATGCATGCTTACTTTCTTGTTTGTGGTTCTAAATGTTGCTGTTATTATTCTAGAACGCACTGCTTCTCACTATGTTAGTACTTTCTCTGCCTCTGTAGATAGCATTAAAGCAACCCCTTTAATGTAAGTGGTATTTTCCTCCATAAGGCGTAACAACAGCACCGTTTCACCGATGTTTGAAAACTTTACCTACTCCCTTCTATTTGGTTTCGAATAATCCGGAAATGTTAAATTTATAATAATTTATTAGCCCTACTATTTGTCTGTCCCAGTGCATACATGGTTTTTACTTTACAGATGGCAATACTTGACATTTTCCTATGGTATAGGAGGTAGATCGGCTGTCTAGACTCTTTATAGCTGTCTCCGCATCACGTCATACTTCTTTTGGGAGAACAGCACCCTTTCATATTGGTTGGCTACGTTGTTTTTCTCTCATTTTCTTTGGATATTTTAATAGCTGGTTGTGTTTTCTACGAGATGAGGACGTCAGTCCCAGGCCAAGTCTCCTTAGTTGCCTCTTATGACGGGTATGGTAGATTATAGAATTACCATTCTTTGCTTTCTCAAGCAGCACCCAGACGCCTCCCACTATACGGGCTTCGAAACACAAGACAATTGTTTTAGTATATGAGGGTCTAATGTCATCTTCTCATCATGTTCATCTTTTACTTTGCGGTGTCGAGGTGAAGCATAAACATCGGGGAAATTATCGTTTATGTGTTTCATATGTCGAGATTCCTATGGACTCTATTTTTCACTCTGTCCATCTTTTACATAGTCGGCATCTTCTGCAGTTCTATTTGCTCATTACGTCAATGTATGTTGTGATATACTGTCCATTAGTAGTCTAGATATGTATATGCAGTATAAAACATGCTAAGAGAAATTCTAGTTATTTACGCATGGGTTTCATCTCCACGTCTTGTATATTTCTATGTAGTTTTAATGTAGATTTTCCATGTAAAGTTTTTATGTATACTTTTTCATGTAGTTGTATCGATGTGTGTTTGACGTTTGTGTACTGACGAAGGTTTTGGTCATAGAGTTCATTTTGATACTTGTGATCGTGTTCTAGTAAAACTTACCGATTCTTCTTCTCATTTTTTTTTTTTTTTTTTTTTGACAATTCAATTATCTTCTATTTCCAGGGTGCCAGCCTCAACAGCCAAAGCAGATCAGCTTCCGAGGAAGATAAGGCCGATGGGGAATCCAGCGTGTGGAAAAATGTTAAATCCATTGCCAGTATGCTCATGGAAGACCCTGAAGTGGTGGAGCAGGGTGCCGCGGGGCCTTACGTCGAGGGTGTGGATTACAAACTAGGCAGCCTCCAACTAGGACTCATCTACGATTTCCAAACTATGACTTTGACACTACGGATTATCAAGGCCAAGGACTTACCCGCCAAGGACGTGACCGGAACTAGTGACCCGTATGTGAAAATCATGCTGTTGCCTGACAAGAAGCATAAACTTTTAACTAAAGTGAAGAAAAAGAACCTC
The DNA here is from genome assembly GCA_963921405.1 of Cepaea hortensis. Taxonomy (NCBI): domain Eukaryota; kingdom Metazoa; phylum Mollusca; class Gastropoda; order Stylommatophora; family Helicidae; genus Cepaea; species Cepaea hortensis. The sequence continues at coordinate 81,214,431 of OY992886.1, forward strand.
AACCCTCACTGGAATGAATGTTTTCTATTTGAAGGTAAGAAATGCATTTTAACACCCTTTTTATCTAAAAATTGTCTATATGCTATGTTTTCGCTGTAAAATGAGTAGTGCCCAGGGCTTTTAAAAACAGTACCACGATGATTTAGAATATTGGTTATATGGGGTGTCGGATTTGGTGAGCGCCACGCAGTATTCGGCGCTAACAGAAAGCAGGTAGTACCGTCTACGATCATACGCTTTAGTTAATTGCATATCCTTCACATGACGTCGCAGTCAGCCACATAAATGTTGGTTGTCTGTGATTTATAGGCAAGTTTACGTTCAGTAGTTTGGCATTGCTTTCTGAACAACCGGCACTCATTCCATTTTGTGAAAACTAGCGTTGGGCGGTATGCTTCCAAATCACCTGCAACTGTGTTTCGAACACAGTATGCAGGATTGCGAATTGCTATCATATCGTAACCCCTTAGCCACAGTGCCACTTTTCCATACCGTAGTTCAGTCACATCTAAGACCTGACACTAAGACAAGCTTAGCAGCAAAAGAAATTGTGGAGCAAGACATTTATTGGGGGCGGGGGGGGGGGGGGGGGGGGTTCTGCACGGTACAATCCATTTCATGTTATTGATGATGATGATGATGATGATGATGATGATGATGATGATGATGATGATGATGATGATGATGATGATGATGATGATGATGATGATGATGATGATGATGGATGATGGAGGAGGAGGAGGAGGAGGAGGAGGAGGAGGAGGTGGAGGATAATGATGATGATGGGTGCCTTGGTGTTCTAAATAAAAGCGTCCTAGACTCAAAGTGCACTCTGCGGCTCTCAATATTTAATACAACGACCCGTTTAGGAAAGGCTGTCGACCCAGAAGGATAAAGAGTTCAGGAAATTGTTTTCTGAGAGGTTTCAAGGAAGCAATATGAACGAGGTCTTTCCAAAATAATTCTTTCAAACTCATTTCTTCATCGTATATCCTCTGTCAAGCTGTACTCTTCACTCTAGAATGTACAATTACACAAGATTGAACATTAAATTCACATGGATCAGACCTCACAAGTTTACAAGCGTACAGTGGATTCGCAATTCTCCAAAGCATTCTTTATTCTGAGAACTCTGTTGTTGTGTTAATTTAGTTGGTTAAAGACAATCAAGAACTTTAAAACATGTAGTCTGTTAATTAATTTAAACACAGAAGCCACACACATAATGTTGCACAATTTATTGCCTCGCACATTTCCTGCACAGTTGAGTATCAAATGAAGTGAATACATTAATTATACGTTGGCATAAATAGGTCTTATCAGCCATCTCCCTCAAGGTCAGCTGTATCATTAGTTCAGAACTGGTCCAGCTCTTCAATGTGTGAATAATCTGAGAGGATAGTGGAGCATATTTCATAGGATTGACATCTACGCCGGGCTCTCTAACACAGCCGTGCTTTTGTTAGCTTCTGTTAGAGACAGTCTGTATGGAGATTCCTGTGCGTTCAAAGCAACTAAAAAGTTATTATCCAAAACTGGAATTGGGGTCTGGGGAAAAGAACAGTATGAGTAAGCCACTTCCAGACCCGCCCTGGAACTTATAGAAACCATACAGGCGTCACCTCCAGACCCTCCACGGATTTAATAGAAAGCACGCAGACGTCACCTATAAAGTTACTCCGGAACTGATAGAAAGCATGCAGAAGTCACTTCTAGACTCACTTCGGAACATACAGAAAATATACAGAAGCCACCACCAGACTAAATTCCGAAACTTGTAGAATGCATGAAAAAGCCATTTCCAAACCTACTCCGGACATCATAGAAAACATTAATGCTCACTCCGGAGCAGATAGAAAACACGAAGAAGCCATCTCTAGACTCACTCCGGAGCTGACAGAAAACTATATAGTCGGTAACGATGATCAAATGACAAGACAATGAATTAATTTGTATAAGTTGTAACAGAAGTACATGATCAAAGAAAGTTGAATTACTTAACATAGAATAGGTAAAATTAATCACAGCACAGGCATAGTAAGTAAAATCAGCCAGAAACACCGTGACATTAATCTTATATATAAATTAGGATGTGCGTCCGTATTTATGTATCTCTGTATGTATGTATGTATGTCCTTTATTTGTTCGCGAACGGCCCATCCGATTGAGATGAAATTTTCTACACGCCTTCCTTTCATTCCAGAGCTGTCAACTGTGATATTTTGTTAGTGTGAAATCGCCTGCTTACTCAGTATTATTTCATTTTTCATTTTTCATCATAATTTCATATATCTCAGGGGACCTAACTCTGTAAAAGTTATTTCAAGGGGCATAACTTTTCTGTATAACTTATAGTCATATTGTGGCATCGTTTTCAAAGATTTATAAACTCTTTGTCCATAGTTATGTACCGGCATATGAGTTATAATAAATAATGATACAATCTGTAAGGCATTTTCAAAGTTTTCATAAAAATGATGCACAATGCATAACATTGTAACTCATCTTTTTTTGCTTAAGAAGTTTCTGTAGTCATGCAGGTGATTAGAAAGAGTTTTCATTAAAAATAATGGATGGTGTGTGGTAGAACGTTCTTTTAAGTTACATTTTTTTTTGTTGTATGAATTTAATGAAGCCGGACAGAGTCAGGCAGACAGATAGACAGACAGACAGACAGATAGACAGTCGGGAACAGGAACTTATATGACTACTTATATAAATTAAATGAGATGCTTCACACCAGGAGCTGGGCGATGTCGGGCCGGGTCAGACAGACAGACAAACAGACAGACAGACAGATAGTCGGTAACGGGAACGGGAACTTATATGACTACTTATATGAATTAAATGAGATGCTTCCCACCAGGGACTGGGCGAAGCCGGGCAGGGTCAGCTAGTAGAATATATAATCATAACCATCTTTGTGGTCATTTACACTGATGGGTCAGTGGTGAGAAAACAGACGCAGTGGCTGGTGTTTCATTGCGACGATACTTGAAAAATGATAGTGTGACATATGAGATTACAACCTCTATCATGAGAATATGGATGGAAGCAGTAACAGCATCTCTCCGGTGGTTGGGAGAGACTGCTGCAACACACACTGTATTCATTAGGAACTCACGAAGTATGCTTAGTAAGGTATAGAAAGAAATGTTTCGTGTAGAATAGCTTGCCTCGCTTCAGAGGTCACAGATTGTGAGAATTGTATGGATTTTCGGCTCCAGTCATGCTGAAAAGTCATGGGGGATGAACAGGCTGATAGGCTGGCAATTAATGCATCTCTCGATAGCAGATTACCTATAGACGTGGGAGAGGTGGTCGAGCGCCTGTGGCACCTGGTAGAGAAAGCGGTAGAACAGACGGAGCACCCGTATGTGGAGAGAATGATATGGCGGGGGATCAACAGGAGCTATGGCAGAATCGCAAAACTGTGAGGGAAGACCAGGGGAAACATTAGCAGTATGACTCCTTGCTGGCTGTTGAACAAGGGGACGGAGCACATGTGGGAATGTCTTGAGTGCAGTGATTTTGCCTAGCTTAACTCAACTCAATTCATTCTTCATGGTCACAAAAATATAAGAAATTGTATATTTAATAAATAGCTTTTGTTTGAACAATGATATGCCAATCAATTAATCAACAAACAAACATCTGCTTTAATATTCAATAATATATTATAATAATACGCAATGTCACTAAAAAAAACACTAGAAATAAGAAGGCCAATTATAGGCGGGTATACAATTAGTCATACCCCCCGCCATATCATTCTTCAGAGGTCACAGATTGTGATAACTGTATGGATTTTCGGCTCCAGTCATGCCGAAAAGTCATGGGGGGTGAACAGGCTGATCAGCTGGCAATTAATGCATCGCTCGATAGTAGATTACCTATAGACGTGGGAGAGGTGGTCGAATGAGGTGGAAGAATGAATTGAGTTGAGTTAAGCTAAGCAAAATCACTGCACTCAGGACATTCCCACATGTGCTCCGTCCCCTTGTTCAACAGCCAGCAAGCAGTCATACTGCTAATGTTTCTCCTGGTCTTCCCTCACAGTTTTGCGATTCTGCCATAGCTCCTTGAACAACCAGCCAGTCGGCATAGTTGATGTATTCAAATTCACGCCCACCGCCTTCACTTTTCAAGACAGTTTCAGGTAGCTGTGTTAGGCTAGGTTGACACGGAAGACAAGACCAACTTAAAAACTGCTCCACGAAGTTAATCCCATGACCACAGAGCTGTCAGACAAGCGTCTAGTCATTATATGGCTGCGGCTCCAATGTAGCCAAGCCACAAAATATAAATATCCCGCCTCCTGTTTTCTATGATGCTAACGTGATTCAGATATGCATAAATAGCCAGTGAATTTATGTCTCGCCGTCATTGTTTGGGGTTATCCATTGTGTCTGTTTGTGCTGGCAATCATCGTTGATCAGGGTTGGGTGGCTCACTTGTTATGGTCTATTCCTGCTATCAGTTTTACTTTTAACTCTTCTGTCTGTCTCTTGCAGCCTTATTTATTGTTTGGGCTATTCAGCAATGATAGATGTATAGTAAGCAACCCCCTATATGACACGGCAAAATCACATTACACATGTAAACATGCATTATCTACATGTTGCAGATATCACTGACACAATTGGGCGGGAGTAATAGATATATATAATGAATGTATAAATGTGTAATGAGATTTTGCCGTGTCATTTAGGGGGTTACTTACTATACATCTATCATTGCTGAATAGCCCAAACAATAAATAAGGCTGCAAGAGACAAACAGAAGAGTTAAAAGTAAAACTGACAGCAGGAATAGATCACAACATATATATATATATATATATATATATATATATATATATATATATATATATATATATATATATATATATATATATATATATAATGCCAATCTGTGTGTATGTATGTTGTGTTGTGCTATGTTGTGATGTGTTGTGTTGCGCTATATTGTGTTCTGTTATTTTATGTTATGTTATGTTATATTGTGTATGAATGAATGTATGAAAGAATGAACTAATGCATGTATTTATGTATACAGGCAGGCCCCGGTTAACGTCGGGATTGAACGAATGCATGTATTTATGTATACAGGCAGGCCCCGGTTAACGTCGGGGTTCCATCCATCCATCATCTGTCATGCCGGTAAGCGTGGGCGGTCATGTTCTGCCATCTCACTCGATCACCAGAGTCGTGGATCAGCTGCATGTTTCTGTCTCGAACATGCCACAAGGCCAAGCCATCCAGGTACTTGCTTCTAGGTCTTCCCCTTGGTCTGTTCCCCTCGATCTTCCAGTTGTCACCAAGTTCTCCAATCCATTTCTTCTCATAACATGCCCAAAAAAGTTTGACTGTCTACGTCTAATTTCTCTAATCAATTTACGATCTTCATTTGTTTCTTGAAGAACTTGTTCATTGGTCTTTCTGGCTGTCCATGGTATTCTTTGCATTTTCCTCAGAAACCACATCTCTACAGCCATCAGATGTTTTTCAGCCTGACTGCTCATTGTCCACGCTTCACATCCATATAAAAGTACAGGTTCTATGTAGCATCTCAACACTCTTTTTCTCGTTTCAATTGACATCTTTTTATTGGTCAGTATGTTTTTCATCTTGCTAAAGGCTACTTTTGCCATGGCGATTCTTGTTACGTTCATGGAAAACGCGACGTTAAGTGAAACGACGTTTAGCGAAACACTATTTCCCATAGAATTAAATGAAATACAGTGTATTGTGTACCACAGTAATGTTTATTTTGATGGTTGTTGATATTTATTGGCTAAATAGAGATGGGTTGGAGGGCGAGTGGTAGAGTTATTGGGACATAGAGGCATTAAATTCTGCCTCTTCATCTGAGGATGACACTGTAACCTCTTCCTGCCTTTTTTCCTGGCTTCTTCGCTTGAACGAAAAATGTGTCCAATGTCTGTTGCTCAGTAACTACCCTCTCAGTATCAGCACTCGGCCGCTTCACCTGTTGTCTGAATGTTGTGCAAGTGTGAACGCTTCTTAGAGCCGTCAAATCAACCACGACTCGCTCTAAAACTATCATCGGCACTACTATAGTCTGTCCGGAAATTAATGCCGTCATTCATGATCAATTATTTTGAAAACTGTCTGTTGCATCGTTATGAAATTTTTCTTGCCGTCTTATATTTACCCCCACCCAAGGAATATGTCTTTGATAGGTCCAAAAGCAACTTAAATCATCGAAAGCGGCACATTTCTTTGATGATTTGGGGAAAATGTAGTGAATTCACGCTAACAAACTAGTCTTACAGTAAACCACGTTATTTCTGGTAAGGACACAAGTACAAGGCGTAGTCAGATTCGTATGGGGGTGGTGCAATAAAAAAAAGTAGCTTAAAGTAGCATTGCACCGGGTTTTTATCCCATATGGCTCAGTCTCTTTCCGCAGGGTAGAAAGCGTCGCACAAAGCACCAACTCCGTAGCTCCAGCGACGACCCTCGAAAGTCTCCGAAAAAATGCACTCGTGAAATGAAGGAATCGAACATAAAACCTTCGGAGCCCGAGTCAGACGGCTTGACCACTTCACCACGGAGACTCCCGAGAGGGGTGCAACGTGTAATATTAGTAAAGACAGAGAATTTACAGAGGCATGGGGTAAATAATGTGTAAACTGACAGGAAAGTAGAAGGAATATATTTCTTACCTTATTTTTCATTTCCTTCTTGTTTCTTCAGCTGCTGGTTAATAATTGTACACAATTATTCATGTTACTAGGATGCATTTAGCTTTTTATATTGAGTTCGAGACAGCTTCCAAATAGCTGTGCGTTAATGTGCGTACAGGGTGACCAGAAATGATACCGCAATTTAGTCATCATGTGTCCATTGTTAAGGATCTGTTCAGCTGTCTGTGTAGTTTGTTCACATGTACACATGGGTGACAGACCCTCTTTGAGTCTTCGTGAAAGATTGTCTACTCTGCTGTTTACCGTTCAGAGACGGAACATGATTACCTGTTTTGCACTATGAAAATAGTTGTCAGTGTCTCTGTAGTGGGCTTTCTTCTTAACGACCAAGATGTTGGTCCTCTTTTCATTGAAGTTTATAGATTGATTCGTATGCACGTGTGTTATCCCCTAATTTGACAACGTTTTTGCTCTCACGTTTCTTGTTATGCCACAATATGTCAGTTTCCACCGCAATATTACTCTTCTGTTGGTATTCAATGCGTTTAGTGTGTGTGGGTTTTTTTTTCAATACCAGTTGTTTGTCACAACTGAGGGCTTGCGGAAATGAAAATTAATCACTGTGGAATACAAACTGTTGCCATTGACATTGTGCTGATGTTGTAATATTTAGGGCCTGCAATTCTTCTGACTTAGGCTCAAGAGGAAAGACTAACTAACTAACTAACTAATTTTTCTCAATATGTGGAGCAAAATATCCCAGTAGGTGTGCAAGTGGATTAATGTCTGCGATCTGCCCAGACCTTAATCGGTGTCGGACGATTTCAGTAGGTTGGTGACTGCTATCGGTTGCATAAAATTCAATCCATCCTTTCTCCAATAGTCATCTTCCTCTTTCAACACATGGCACATGGTCCACACATTTTTTCCAGCAACTTTTATCAATTTTTAATAGCGCGGTCTGAGTTAGTATCTTGACGTCAGACAATTTGAATAGATTGATTGATTGATTGATTTAGAAACCGACATCACAGCATTCGGGTCATTCCCATAAGCGCTCCGTCCTCATCCTCAGCCGCCAGCGAAGAGTTCCAACACCAATAATTCCAGTAGCAATCTGATTATATGTCCGTCTCGCCTTTCCTCTGAGCGTCGAGCGTCGGCCAGATCCCCTCGTCACTCCTCGCTGCCTCATTCTTGCCAGACTATGGTGATCCATTTCCTCCTCCGAGGTGTACACGTGCTCCCACAAGGCCGCAACCATGTCTGCCTTGTCATGCATCAATGCCGTGGGTATTTTGTCTTCTTGGGCAACTACATTGTGATATGATGCATTGTCCATAATTAGACAAGACGGTCTACCTAGAGATAGAAGCACTGTATTCTCAAGCCAATCGCTAAATACATTGCCATACATCTCATTTTGATAATCCGTATTGTCTGTATGCTTTGATACGAACACGAGTCCAGCATTCTGTAGTAAACCATTTTGAGTACTACCAGCATGGTCTATGACGAAACGAATTCCTTTACTTCTGGGCACATAACGCGTTATCTTTCCGTCCACTGATTGCCATTCCTTTTCACTTGTGTGGTGCGCATTGATCCAGGTTTCATCCAAATATACTATGTCATAATTTTATTTGCGCATTTCCCTTATTTCACGTAGGTATCTGCTTCTCGTGGCTCCTAAATGCAGTTGCTCGCAAATGATATTTCTACCTCCCTTGTACTTTCTAAACATGAAGCCTTATATGAAAGGACCCACATTAATGACACACCTCTGAAGATACTGCGACACAATTGAACACTCCCCGTTTCACTTCTCAGGGCTCTTTTCGTAAGGCCAATCCCGTGAAAAACGTGAAAATTTACTATTGAATGCTCATGTTTCTTCGTGAAGCTGTAATACTTCTAATAATGTGCAATTCATCTCTGTCCCGTAAATTATATACCGCATATAAACAAACTTTGAATCTGCTGTACAATCTCCAGAACAAAATATTTTTTGTTGGGTGGACATCATGATAAGGTTATATGCTAAATCTCATCATTTTCTCTCTGCTGGTTACAGAGATATGGAATTTTATATTGGAGCAGACAAAAATAAATGGACTATAGTACTGCTCTCATCCGCTTTCTTAGCTAGATCTTCATAGAGAGTCTGCTTTCTCTTGGATAACCATCTTGCTGACAGGCATATTCCGTTAGTTCTAGTCTTCAATCCAGACGGCCAGTTGTGCTTCCATGTTCTCCATAAGAATACTTCTGGTACAAGTGATCTTGGAAGCACTCAAAGGGGTTCGTTACGTTTTTAGCACCCTCTTTGATTTTGTCAGCACCTGCATGAATTGTCCTTACCGTCTTTGGAGGTAAACCATGGACTTCACCGATATCATCAGCCCGATCGCCAGCCTCAAAACGACGTTATAGCGAAACGTAGCGACGTAAAGTGAAGTTAGTCCCCTATGTGACAACGACGTTATAGCGAAACGACGTATACCGGGGCCTACCTGTATATGTATGTATGTATGCAGAAATGTCTAAATGAATGAATGAATGAACAAAAGAATAAATGGATATATGAAAATATGAATTAATTAATTAATTAATTAATTAATTAATGGATGAATCAATGTATGAATATATGAATGAATAAATATATGAATGAATGGATACATAGTGGGGTATTATATATCGTATGGTATGTATACATGGTATGGTATGTATACATGGTATGGTATGTATATATATAGTATAGTACGTATATATGGTATGGTATGTATATATTGTATGGTACGTATGTATGGTATGGTATGTATATATGGTATGGTATGTACATATGGTATGGTATGTATATATCGTATGGTATGTATATATGGTATAGTATGTATATATCGTATGGGACGTATATATGGTATGGTATGGTATGTATATATTCTATGGTATGTATATATCGTATGGTATGTATATATGGTAAGGTATGTATATATGGTATGGTATGTATATATGGTGTAGTACGTATATATGGTGTAGTACGTATACATGGTATGGTATGTATATATGGTATGTATATATGGTATGTATATATGGTAAGGTATGTATATATGGTATGGTATGTATATATTCTATGGTATGTATATATGGTATGGTATGTACATGTGGCATGGTATGTATATATGGTATAGTACGTATATATGGTGTAGTACGTATACATGGTATGGTATGTATATATGGTATGTATATATGGTATGGTATGTACATATTCGTTGGTATGTATATATTCTATGGTATGTATATATGGTATGGTATGTATATATTCTATGGTGTGTATATATGGTATGGTATGTATATATGGTATGGTGTGTATATATGGTATGATATGTATATATGGTATGGTATGCAAATATGGTATGGCATGTATATATGGTATGGTATGTATATATTCTATGTTATGTATATATGGTATGGTATGTATATATTGTAAGGTATGTATATATGGTATGGTATGTATATATGGTATGGTATGTATAAATGGTATGGCATATTTATATCGTATGGTATGTATATATGGCATAGTATTATATATTCTATGGTATGTATATATTGTATGGTATGTATATATGGTATCTTAATGTATGTTATATTATGTTTCGTGTAAATATGTTACTATGTGTTTCTGCATGTATGTATGTTATGTTATTATGTAATGTATGCATACATGGATGGATGGATGTGTAGCCTCATTGTCTCTATGTTGTGTTTTGCGTATCTGTGTGTCTGTATGCAAGTAGGTAGTAAGGAGAGTATGTAGATATATAGGTAGGGAAGGAGAAAGGGAGGGAGGTAGGCAGGCAGGCGGGTTATTATGTGTGTTAATGTGCAGGCAACCTCTTCACAAACATACGCGCACATACACACTCACACACACATACACTCACACATACTTACACACATTCACATACTCACACACACATGCACACAGACATACACACACATACACACTCACACTCTCATACACACACATACACATACACTTACACCTTCACACGAACACGCACACACATATTTCTCAATTGTTTAATGAGCGGACCTTATCTCATGCAGCTATGTTACATAAAACAAACATTACAATCAGTTGAGGAAATCTTAAATGATTTATGGATCCATTCCTCCAATATATAGAATCTAAGTATATTTACATGAGCCCTGTACGATGTATTTTAAGCTATATATGCACATAATGCGATAATCTAGATAATATATGCTTTATATGCACATGATGCGATAATCTGGATAACGAAGACAGTTATGTGTGAATTAAATGTTCACGTTTAAGAAAGCCGTACACTGATTCAATTAACCTTTTTTTTTTGGTTCGCATATCCTTTATAGGACATCGCTGTCAACAATAGCATCTTTCAGCTGATTGTTGATTTCTTGGCAAGATTACGCTCAGTAGTTTGCCATTGCTTTCTGAACGACAGGCTCACATACCCCGTAAGTTACCGACGTGCTTTTTGAACGACAGGCTCACATACCCCGTAAGTTACCGACGCGACGAGAACCGCTAAATTAACCAATAGTAATGTAATTATTTCCTCCATAATACATTTCGTAATGAAAAGTCGCCTTATTATCTCAGGCGACTTATTAATAAAATTGTCCCGAAGTAGTTTCTTGCTAAGGTTCTGGGATGTGATTGCGCCATCTAATTCTGTAGGCCCGAGAACAAGGAGGAATGGGTGTCAAATCTTTCTCTCACTTTGGCAACCGAAGAGCCCATCATTAAACCCGCGTCCGACAGTGTTCATAACATTCCCAGCGGAGTTCGCTGTCAGCTGCGCTGTGGCGCCCGCCCAGGCGACTTCCGCCCATGTTGAAAATTGGGTATTAATATTAACTGACGTCTGCGATTATTTCCTGAATTTAAGGGTGGAATTTTGACTGCGTAATCTTGGACCATTCTGGCAGCCTCCGGGGTGATTTTAGTATATTTATTTCCTGCTGGGGATGTTAACATTCTACAAGATCAGACAACAGAAGAACACTGGCGTAAACATAATGCCTCGGAAACTGAAATAATGTGATCGTATTAACGTGACACTGATTTGGAAAGAACATTAATGGACGGCATGGTTCCTAGAAGAATAGGTAGTGGTCGATAGAATGACGATGGACATAGGACAGTGTAGAACCCGTGGGCAGGAGGGTGCACGAGGCGGGAGAAATGGTAAGGGATTGAGTACCTTATGGCAGTACGTGGCTACAGTGACGTTCTACGAAGGGCCTGTTGCATGATGATGATGATGATGATGATGATGATGATGATGATGATGATGATGATGATGATGATGATGATGATGATGATGATGATGATGATGATGATGATGATGATGATGATGATGATGATGCAATGAAATTGATGATAATGATGATGGTGATGATGATGACGATTATGATGACGACGATGATGACGACGATGATGATGATGGCGATGACAACGATTACAATGATGATGGTGATTATGATGATGATAATGACGACCATGATGGTGCTCGAAAGTTTTAACGTGTAAATTACAGTTTGTTCTAATTGGTGTCTCACTCTTTAATCGCTTTAGTCGAGAAAACACCATAACAGCAGGCATACGAAATAACGAAGCAACTCGTTGGAGTAGAGCAAGGAAGTAGAAGAGATTAGAGGACACCAGACACAATAATAACTATGAGTGTGCTGGCATTTGTTACGGTAGTGTCTAACATGCACAGAACAGAAAAAACTATTTTAGCCTACTCCCTCTCCATCTGAGGACAAACTAAATAGAGATATCAAGCTCACCTTGATTGCTAGCTTCTTTTGGGATTTCTACAGGTGTACGAAGAAAACAGAAGTATTTGTACCAAATGGGATTAGTTTCTGGTTTGTGTTGCAGCGGCCAAGTTAATAGATCTTTATCCCAACCATTAATGAACGTCGATTTTTGATATACTGTATAATAGAAGCGTAGATGTAGGTTTAACTTGATGCCATTGTTCATTTTTCTGTTCAGAACCCTTACAGGACGTTGCAGTCAACACCAGCATTTTTCAGCTGCTGTTGATGTACTTGGCAAGATTACGCTCAGTAGTTTGCCATTGTATTCTGGGCAATCGGCTCACATACCCCTTAGTTACCAACGCGACGAGAACCGCTACCGATTCTCGAGCAGGTTACGTTACTCACGAGAATATACGGGATTACGGAGAAAGACGTTAAGACATAGGCCAAGGAGCCCGGCATTGTTCATTTACTTTGATCACAATAATTTGAACCGTCTATCCGTTAAGTCTAGCTCTCTCTCTCTCTCTCTCTCTCTCTCTCTCTCTCTCTCTCTCTCTCTCTCTCTCTCTCTCTCTCTCTCGCTCTGTGTGTGTGTGTCTCTGTCTGTCTCTCGCTGTCTGTCGTCTCACACTTTTTCTATATCTGTCTGTCTGTCTCTCTGTCTGTCTCACTCTCATCCTCTCTCTCTATATGTCATACTCTCTCTCTCTTGGTCTGTATGTCTGCCTCACTCTCTCTCTCTCTCTCTTTCGCTGTCTGCATGTCTGTCTCAGTCTCTCTCTCTCTCTCGCTGTCTGTATGTCTTTCTCACTCTCTCTCTCTCTCTCTCTCTCTCTCTCTGTATGTCAGTCTCACTCTCTCTCTCTCTATGTCTGTCTAACTCTCTCTCTCTGTCTGTCTGTCTCTCACTCTCTGTCTGTCTCTCTGTCTCACTCTCTCTCTCTCTCTCGCTCTCTCGCTCTCTTTTTGTCTGTCTGTCTGTCTCTCTCTGTCTGTCTTACTCTCTATATATCTGTCTGTCTCTCACTCTGTCTCTCTCTCTCTCTCTCTCTCTCTCTCTCTCTCTCTCTCTCTCGTGCGCGCACTCTCTCTCTCTCCTTCGAAATGAATCCACGAAGCTGCCGTCAGCAGATTAAGTTTAGATACGAGTGCGTTAAACCTCTCGGCCACAGCCGAATATGTGTGTGTGTGTGTATGCGTGTGTGCGTGCGTGCGTGCATGCATGTGTGCGTGCGTGTGTGTGTGTGCGTGCGTGTGTGCGTGTGCGTGCGTGCGTGTGTGTGTGTGTGTGTGTGTGTGTGTGTACAGCTGCTTATTTGAGACCAGATTGCCAAAATAGAATAAAAATCAATCGTTTATACTGGATTTGTTTACTGTATTCCTATCAATTATCCGCTTCACAATGTAGTTAATAGATCGTGTGATATTGAGTAACACAGATGTAAACGTCTACAAACCACTGCAGTGACATTTTTCCCCATATATCTGTTTAAGCCAACTGTGATGATGCGATCCACACATTGGTCATTTCCAGAAAAGGTCACTTATTCTTGCTATTTCAGATGTTGTAGACACTCACCTTTGAAGCATCGGTTATTGCAAGCTGTTGGTGATAAATAACGCGTCACATTCTATGAATAAATTAGCCATCGCTCTGTATAGATAAGTTAGTTGTCACATTCTATATATAAGTTTGCCGTCACACTCTATGGATAAGTTGGCCGTAACATTCTATAGACACGTAAACAGTCACACTTTGTATATGAATAATATGCCACAGTATGTAGATAAGTAAGGTGCCAAAATCTATGGATAAGTAAAGTACCACTGGACGTAGATAAGTAATCAGCCGCAAGCTATAGATAAGTAAGGTTCCACATTATATTGATACTTAACGTGTCATTGTGTAGATACTTAATGTGCCACACTCTATAGATAAGCAATGTTTAACAGTCTATAGATAATTGAGGTGTCACAATTTATTTATAATTTTTAATTAATTTATTTTAATTTTATTAATGATTGACACTTTAGCGAGAAAGAGTGAAGAGGCGTGTGGACATTCCGTGTTGGATTAGCGATCAGTTCAGAAAAACGAAAGATGGAGAGCAAATATCACGAAATCAAAGATCCTTTGAATCTACGATTGTCCATTGTATTCAGTGGGGATGAGAGAGAGAGAGAGAGAGAGAGAGAGAGAGAGAGAGAGAGAGAGAGAGAGAGACTGAGAGAGAGACTGAGAGAGAGAGAGAGAGAGAGAGAGAGAGAGAGAGAGAGAGAGAGAGAGAGAGAGAGAGAGAGAGATGATCTACTTTGGCAAAACATGTGGGAAGAGAGAACTAACAAATCTTATCTCCTACATTTATAATCAACTGATGGTTTTTGTTTATCTGGATATAAATATAGAAATGGTAAGTTGAATTAACTGCACGCGACAAAAAAGACAGTGTTGATGCACCGACCTCCGTACAATAAGAATCTGAATACAAACCAATGTATTCCCTTTGTGGATTTATGCAAAGAAGCCGTAAGCAATAGGTTGCTTCATTTATTGTCTTGAATATTTCGATGCATCTCGTCAGGTGCATACTGCATGGCTATATATCATATGAAGAGAATAATTAATTATATTTTGGCTAAAGTACTCAACAAACAATAATTGATCGGTGTTGAGAGACGGTCTAGGTTGGTATTGGATGATCTTTCGACTGCGCAGTTTCCGAAATACTTATTAACTCTCTTTTCCACTCATACCGGTATGTGTTCGGTTAACTGTATTTGCTCACTGTCGCACCGTTCTACCTAAGTCAGTGTTTGGCGCTCACCACTGAATGTTTGTTTGGTTTTTTGCTGTTTTAAATCGATCGTGTATATGAATAACTAACAATCACTTTTAAACTGTAATGGTGGTTGGTATTTGAAACGTCGATGAAACAGACATGCACATTGTGCGATGCCGGATGCATCCCCCAGCTATCAACATTAGCTTTACCCAGATGCTTCCTCCGAGCTATCAACAGTAGCTTTCGTCGATTCAAAGACGCCAATGAAGCGTGTAATAGCCTTGCGCTGCTCAAGCACGTCGGGAAACGATAACTCAAACTTATTGATATTGGTAAAATTGCTAACCATCATTGTTTCAAGCGGCTAACAATAGGCAGTTTGCTGTGTTGTATTCTGCATGGAAGAAGACGTGGAGAAGCAAGCGTATGTTTCAGCCATAATAAGGCGTTTCTGTGGAGAACTGCAAGAGACGTTAAGAAGAAAATTGTGTTTACGTTTTACAAATGCGCGACATACCACGAGATTGGAGAGTTTCGCCCCGTGGCGAAGTAGTCATACCATGAGCGGCAAAGTTTGTCTCCTTGGAGAAGTGCTCAAACCACGAGGGGGAAAGTGTGTCTCCGTGGCCAAGTACTCAAACCACGAGGGGGAAAGTGTGTCTCCGTGGCGAAGTGCTCAAACCACGAGGGGGAAAGTTTGTCTCCGTGGTGAAGTTCTCAAACCACGAGAGGAAAGTGTGTCTCCGTGGCGGAGTGCTCAAACCACGAGAGGAAGTTTGACTCCGTGGTGAAGTTCTCAAACCACGAGAGGAAAGTGTGTCTCCGTGGCGGAGTGCTCAAACCACGAGAGGAAAGTGTGTCTCCGTGGCGGAGTGCTCAAACCACGAGAGGAAAGTGTGTCTCCGTAGTGAAGTTCTCAAACCACGAGGGGGGAAGTGTGTCTCCGTGGCGGAGTGCTCAAACCACGAGAGGAAAGTGTGTCTCCGTGGTGAAGTTCTCAAACCACGAGGGGGGAAGTGTGTCTCCGTGGCGGAGTGCTCAAACCACGAGGGGGGACGTGTGACTCCGTGGCGAAGTGCTCAAACCACGAGGGGGAAAGTGTTTCTCCGTGGTGAAGTGGTCAAACCAAGAGGAGGAAAGTGTGTTTCCGTGACGGAGTGCTCAAACAACGAGGGGGAAAGTGTGTCTTCGTGGCGAAGTGCTCAAACCACGAGCGGCAAAGTTTGTCTCTGTGGCGAAGTGCTCAAACCACGAGGGGCAAAGTGTAGCTCCGTGGCGAAGTGCTCAAACCACGAGTGGGAACGTGTGGCTCCGTGGCGAAGTGCTCAAACCACGATGGGGAACGTGTGGCTCCGTGGCGAAGTGCTCAAACCACGAGGGGGAACGTGTGGCTCCGTGGTGACGTGCTCAAACTACGAGGGAGAAAGTGTGTCTCCGTGGCGAAGTAGTCAAAACACGAGCTGCAAAGTTTGTCTCCGTGGCGGAGTGGTCAAACCGTCTGCCTCGCGCTACCCAGGTCGTGAGTTTCTTTTCGGACTTCGTCATTCAGTTTACTAAGGCAGTCTTTAACTGAGACATGTGGGGGTTGTCGTTGGAGCTATGGTGTTCGTGCTCTGTGTGACGATTTCTGCAGACCGCTGTGTGGAAAGAAGATCAAGCCATAAGGTGTAGAACTCGGTGCAATGAAGTCGATACGTGTGCCTGTAACCTTTAACCATATTATAGTATATAATATACCATATATTTAAATATACCATGAATATACCATATATTTAACCCCAAGCACAACATCCCAGGTTAAAAAGTTTGTTGCATATCCGTTACAGGACGTAGTAATCAACTCCATAATTTTTTGACTGTTTGTGATTCGTGGGCAAGATTACGTTCAGTAGGTTGCCATTACATTCTGAACGACCGGCACTCATTGCCATTCTATTAAACATACAAAGCAAGGCGGTCTGCTTCCAAATCGTCCGCAGCTGTGCTTCGATCGCGGTATGCGGGATTATGAATTACATTCGCAACACCTTCGCCTCGATGCCGGTATATCCCTGGTACAGTCTATAAATAAATGGATTATATAATCATTGAAAATATGGCAACAAGGCTAGTTCTCAATTACATCACCGAAGGAAATGAGGTAAAGCTGTTAAATCGTCTTAACAATCAAAATAAATTAATGCAAAAGTGTCAATGTTAACGGTGCACAGCGAATTGCTGACAACTGGCGCCGATATAAATAGCCAACAGCTAGGGATTATTTCCCTTATATAATATCAGGCTAATTGTGGTTCTAACGCGATGATCTGTACAGACAAGGACATTTGAAAGCATAAGGTGATGATATCCTAGTGAGAATTGCTACTGGAGATGGAAATTGAATTCACAAAAACCATCAAGAACTTGAAATAGCAAGCAAGGAACGGAGTCAAACCTGCTCATCGAAGCAGAAACAGTTCCATGCGCAGTATTGTGCGAGGACGATCACGATCTGTTTTTAAACAACTGGGAAATTTTTAAAGAACAGTGTCGTTAAGTAGACAGAACGTTGTTCTCGTCAGGATGCGCCGACAAGCCTGTCTATCTCTGGTCATTTCTCTCGACGAATTTACACTCATGCCCATTGTGTCTGAATGTCTTGTGTCCATCTTCGTGCTGGCTGACCCGTGCCCCTTCTTCCAGTAACGATACCTTCCATGAATGTTGTCTCCAAGCCACTGTGACGTTTACTATGGTTAAAATATTTCAGTTGTCGAGACAAAATACTGTGTATGAGCCAGTTCTCTTCCATGTTCAATTCTTGTAAAATGTAAAAATGTTTCATCTTTGACAGTTTGTAACGAGACTGGGGTTGATGGCTTCAATCTCGTACCTAGAACTGTGTTCATTAATATCATAGTTGCCCCCCCCCCCCCCCGTGACTTTTCCTGTCCACTTCTGGTCCCCCTAAAAAATTATACTCTAAGTTAAAGATGTTTTATCCTATATAACAAGCGAAACTGGCAACTCTAGATGAAGGTTAACAAAATACTTGAAGAATTTAATAAAGACCCCTGGTCTGGAATTACAGAATAGTTTACAGTTCAGAG
Source organism: Cepaea hortensis (assembly GCA_963921405.1). NCBI lineage: Eukaryota > Metazoa > Mollusca > Gastropoda > Stylommatophora > Helicidae > Cepaea > Cepaea hortensis. Next base: position 81,232,799 of record OY992886.1, read on the forward strand.
TAGATAACTGTCTTTAAATATACTGATTAGTTATTGAGGGAAATCCCTGTTGGTTGGCTCATGATAGAGCCGGAAATTATACTTGGTTGTCCAAAGTCAAAGCACTGTTCAGAAAACCACAGATACAGTCACCTTGAATATTCCTTAGGTTCTCCTTTCTCTATGACTTGCGACCTCATGACACTCAATCAAGTAAAGTGAATTAAAAGTTGGTTGACTGTCACTTCACCGCCAGACCTGACGATGATTAATAATCTGCACTATGTGACTTGACCGCTTGACTATGGTTTGAGGATGTATAGATAACTGATGTCGTGCTTGACTTATTTCTGAAATCTGTGAATTATATTTAGGAAACCGTGGCTCACTAGAATTACTAGAATGAGTAAAATTTCATTCCATCCTTCGCGAGGCACGGAAAATTTCCCTCACAAATCCTTTTAGGATTTTCCCTGACAATCCCAATTTCACAAAGGTTGGTGATAGACTGGGAAAGGGTTGGGAAAGCCCGACCTGCCTTGGCTTCGTTACACTAGACAATTTTAGTTCAGCAGTTTGCCATTGTTTTCTGAACTGCCGATGCCTAATACTACCGGAACAACACAAAATTGTCTGCTTCCCAATATCATGCGACTGATTCCCAACCCTCGACTCGGTATTTCGGGAAGTTATGAAATTGTGCCGGCTCCGTAGCCAAAGGCTTGCGAACGCGGTTCGTGAGCCGCGTGCCAGGCGTTCGAAGCTCAGCTGCGACCGATTTGTGCAGCAGACCGTGTCGCGTTGTGTTATATACGTGCTGGTATGGGAGCTGGTCGTTCAGAAAGCACTGGCAAACTACTGAACATAACACTTTGCCTAGTACATCAACAGCAGCTGAAAAATACTGGTGTTGACTGCAACGTTCTGTAAGGGATACGCAACAAAAGTTATGAAATTGCACGTCTTACTGTCCCCTAAGTCACAGCGCCGGATAATAGTCTTGTAAGTACAGTACAGATCCAAGTTATACGTTTTAGGCTCGTTGGCCATACAGTGCTAGAACCATACGTTTTATAACCCAATCGGCACTGGGTGGATGATGGGGGACGTATCTCGCTGAAGGCCTTTACTTCCCAAGACATTCCTATGTACCCACTGTAAGCAGAGTCGACCTGGAAGAACATGTAAATTTTTTTTTTTATTTGAATCCGCTCCGGTGCGTATCGAGCACAAGACCTCCGTGCCGGCAGCCGAGCGTCTAGTTGCCACGCTACCGATACTCCCTCAGAGCACTGTAAAGCTAAGAAAATATAAAGGGAAAGATAGCTTGTGTCTGTAATATTCCCTGATGTGTGTCAACAAGGATTTATAATCTTCGAACGGGGTATTAGCCCTTCACGTTTCTCCTGCCTTATTCTGTTCTCTACCCGCCCTTTCTTGATCCGATTTGAAATATTGGGCTTTTTGCGCTAGTTCTGGGCAAATAATTTGTCGTGTGACAATCCTCTCCTATTTTTCTTGGTTGCCTAAACTCGCCAGGAAGCACACAATATTTAAAAAAAAAAAAAAAAAGAAAGAAAGAAAATAAAGGACACTTTCACGCGCCTGAAGTCATATTGGGCATTTACTGGTAGATCCGTATGTTATAACTAATCGAGACTCCAACGGTGAAGTGGTCAATATAACGCCGACCCTTTCACTTCCCACAACATTTCCTAGTACCATTTGTAGACTGAGTCATATGGGAGCCTAGGTCAATTGTAAAATTCTGCCTCAAGGCTAATTCGAACCTATGGCTATCGGGCCGGTAGGAAACCGTCTGGCCACTATGCCATCACGGATTCCAAGTGTACAATGTTTGAATTTGTGATTTTTAAAGAAAGATGCATATCCATTACTGGACGTAGCAATTAAACTCAACAACTGTTGCTGTTTGTGAATTATAAGGCACATTATACGTTTTGAAACTGTCGTCAATCTCTTTTGTCGTCTCTCTCTCTCTCTCTCTCTCTCTCTCTCTCTCTCTCTCTCTCTCTCTCTCTTTCTCTGTCTGTCTGTCTGTCTCTCTCTCTGTGTGTGTGTGTGTGTGTGTGTGTGTGTCTGTGTGTGTGTGTGTGTGTGTGTGTGTGTGTGTGTGTGTCACTCACTCACTTGCTCTCTTCCCTCACTCTCTTGCACTCACTCTCGCTCATTATCTATCTTTTTCTCTCACGGACTCACTTTTCCATTTCACTCTACTTCCTCATTCTACTCTTTCAAACTCCTCCTTTACTCTTCTCTCTGACTCACTCACTCTTTCTTTCACTCACTATGTCTCTTTCCAGTCTATTTAAGCGACAACTGCTTGAGATTGAAACACATAAATTTACAAGTGTCTGAGATCGAAACACATAAATTTACAAGTACCTGAGATTGAAGAGGGCGATATAGCAAGTGCTTGATATAGAAATTATAAAGTAACCACTGTTGAGATTGGCAGCGGTAAAATAACTGCTTAAAATATAGAAACATAAATTAACAAGTACTTCAGATAGGAGAAGGTAAGGCTATAAGTGAGATACAAAAAGTAAAGTAACAAAAATGTTTAACAGGTGAAGTACCAAGTGCTCAAGGGAGTACCACACAACCGATGCCTTGTCTGGGTTCATGACGGCTCCTGCGTCCCTGCACCACTCCGCCACACTGATTACTGCCGTCTGTAAGTCTTCAGCCAAACTTACCCTGCCCCTGCCCTGTCTTTACACCAGCACATCGTCTGCAAATGTCAAAATTCTACCAAGACCTGGTGTCTCAATAGCTGCGACTTTGCTGGTGTACACATTAAAGAGCATTGGGGACATGGCAGATCCCTGTGGCAACCCAAGTGCAATAGTACAGGGGTCAGAAGTCCAGAAACCCAGGCGCAGTGTTACCGTATGCTCATAAAGGACAGCCGCCACCCATCTTACAAGGAAAGAGCAGACCTCCATGTCCAACAGAGTGTATATCAGTGGTTCTCAACCTTTTTTGGCCCGTTCCCCCCTTCACCATATTTTTAGAACGTCATTCCCCCCCCCTTCCTATCAAAAATGTGGCCCGTCCCCCCCCCCCCCTTCACCGTATTTTCAGAACGTCATTCCCGCTTTTCATATTTCCTATCTAAAAATCTCCCCACCCCTATACAGTATACCTAAAAATGTAAGGTAAATTTAACAGCACATACTAAAACAAGTCTAGACATCCACATAAAACATGATTTGTGGGTCTACTGACTTTATAAAATGAATTTTAGAAGGATGAGAGGTACTTAAGTGTAAAGTATGAAGGGAAAAACAATATCAAGTAATCGGTTCTTGTGTTAATGCGATCTTGAAATGGTCTTCATTCCGCCCCCCCCCCCCTGGAAACCCTAAAATTCTCCCCTGGGGGGGGGGGAATTCCCCACCGGTTGAGAACCACTGGTGTATATCAACCGATCATACCTACCCTGTTTTACGCAACCTCCAGGACAAGAGCTACCGCCACTGTCTTTGTTTATCCTGGAAGCCCTTATAGTCATCAGATGCACAAGTCGCCGCATTTGCCCAGGTGTCCTTCCCAGGCCGGTAACTCCCGAACATTTGGGAAGCAGATTACGACTTTCCAAATATCGCTGGAGCCTGCTGGCTACTATCTTCTCGAGGACTTTGCAGGGTTATGATTCGATATCCATTAAGTCTGGAGTGATCCATACATGGCTTTGGGAGTGGGACTTGGTAGCTATGTAACCAATCCTGGGGTATTTCCCCTTATTCATGCTTAGGTTGAAACAAAGAGTATCTCCTCCAAGTCCCCATCATTCATGTTACTCATGTGGGTGTACCTCACCCAATCCGGGTCTGGCGCTGTGTCTTTAGTCCTCTTCAGTACCCATTTAATATCCTCCACCTTAACCTCACACTCCTCCTTTCTAGTGACCGATGACAAAGTTTCTCTGGCCATATCTCTAATAGCTCTATCCTGCTGATCCGTCTGTTTTAAAAATCTAGCAAGAAAAAGTCCCCCCTTTGTCCTGATCAGTTTTCATAGGTCAGTTGTTATCATCATAAACTGTGCTATGTGTACCGTGCATCGCCTGTCTGATCATCTGCACGTGCAGCTTCCAGAATGTACCCAATGTCACAACCCCACAGACTTCATTTATAAACTGTACCCACTTCATCCTTTTTGCCTCTGCTGCCTGGAGTTTAAAATCCTGCACCTTTACTTGTTCTTACCTTTCAGCCTCCTCCAATTCTATGTCAACTGAATTTGTTTTTCTCCGCACCCTCTGCCAATTCCTTATGGCCGCCCTTTTTTCCCTCCATGATTACCTCACCTTTGGTGTCCACCATGGTGGTTGGGTAAAGATTCTTCTGGTTCGTTTAGAACGGCCCTGTGATTTAAGGCTCCCCAAGAGCAAAGAGTTGTCGCAATCATAACTGAATGCTCTGCGGGCTCTTATAGACCTGACTGTGCTGTAAGGCAACAAGTGTTTCAGATAGAACAAGGTAAAGTAATAAGTACTTGAGATACATATTAGTAAAGTAAAAAGTGCTTGGGATACACATTAGTAAAGTAACAAGTGCTTGTGACAGACAAATGTAAAGTTACATGTGCTTAAGATACACATTAGTAAAGTAACAAGTGCTTGAGATACACATTAGTAAAGTAACAAGTGCTTGAGATACACATTAGTAAAGTAACAAGTGCTTGCGATAGAAAAATGTAAAGTAATGAGTGCTTGAGATACACATTAGTAAAGTAACAAGTGTCTGAGATAGAATAATGTTAAGTAACAAGTGCTTGAGAAACACAATAAGTCAAGTAACAAGTGTTTGTGATAGAAAAGTAAAGATATAAGTGCTTAGAAAGGACAAGTTAAATAGCAGACGTCTGAAACAGAATGAATACAACCAACAGTTTGAACAGAAATACAACAGCAGAGAGCATTCGTTCCATATGCAGCTGTGCTAACGGTATGGATGGTACATTAGCATAGCAGAACACGGGTGGCTGTTCAATACCCAGTGGATCAACGATTATAGTTTTTATGGCAAACATATTGTGTTCGGTTCATATACATTAAGCGGCTATCGACGATTTATATGGAGATGAATGGAAAAGAGGAAGGCAGCTAGACTAATCTGTTTCCGTGTTTTTCAGTCGTTGCCGAAAGGGGCCATAGTGTCAATACCAGAGTAAGGTTGAGGTGCCTGATTAGACCTATCTGAGGCCGGGAATATATGTTACAGTGAAAGAGAGGAATGCGGACAGCCGATGAGATCTACGCCAGGCAGAGCAAACAGCTTCAGGGTTTTCCCCTTTTTCACAGCGAATACCGCATTTCTTCATAGTGACTAACGCTGTGTTTTTGTGGCATCTCATCGTGTAATGCCCTTGTCGTGAAGGATAAACACTTCACACCTCCAACGATAGCATCCACCTCCAGATAATCTTTGACTTTTAATGTTATTATAATTTTACGTCTTACTTTCGAGTAGCTTGTCGGAGACACAAATTTGATTTGTAACTTGATGCCTTACTTTCAAGTAGTTTGCTAATGATGCATAGATTTCATTGACAACTTCACACCCTACTCTCAAGTATTTCATAAATAAACACACTTTTATTGTTTGGCCATCATGGAAAGAAGTAGAATGAAGTAATGACTAGAAAATGCACTAGACAACATTTAAAAACTTGAAAGGTATAGTTTCCGACCAGGATTCGAACCTGTCACACTTTGAGAAAGTTCGAGAATAGCATCACTAGAATATCCTTTCACTGGAATCCACAGCACAAACGAAACAGAGGGAGATCTAACAACACATGGAGAAGAGAATTAGAGACAGAGATAATATGAGAAGGCTCTGGACAGAGCTACAGGAGATAGAAAGAGATAGGGCAGCTTGGCACAGGTTGGTTGAAGGCCGTTGCTTTTATGGAGACTAAAGGGCAGACACAAAGGCATCTTTAGGCACAGGGATTCTGCCCTGCCGGTGTCATGAGTCGAAGTAGACTTGTTCGTCAGCGAGACGCCGTCATAATTTGGCAAGTTCTACTCCCTGTGTGGCTATATATTTCAATTTTTAAATTGTCTAGTGTGTCCTCTGATAGCTACTTCTACCCTTTACCTCCATGCGTCTCACTCAATATATGTGATTGATTTTCCTCACGTCAATTTCTAGCTTAAACTTTCGGATCCTGTGCTGAAGGCTAGGTCGACTCCAGGTATTTTAGTTAGTTAGCTGGTTGTTTCTTTGTTTGGTTGGTTGGTTGGTTGTTTCTTTGTTTGGTTGGTTGGTTGGTTGGTTGGTTGGGTTGGTTTGTTGGTTGGTTGGTTGGTTCTTTGTTTGGTTGGTTGGTTGGTTGGTTGTTTGGTTGGTTGGTTGGTTGGTTGGTTGTTTCTTTGTTTGGTTGGTTGGTTGGTTGGTTGGTTGTTTCTTTGTTTGGTTGGTTGGTTGGTTGGTTGTTTCTTTGTTTGTTTGGTTGGTTGGTTGGTTGTTTCTTTGTTTGGTTGGTTGGTTGGTTGGTTGGTTGGTTGTTTCTTTGTTTGGTTGGTTGGTTGGTTGGTTGGTTGGTTGTTTCTTTGTTTGGTTGGTTGGTTGGTTGGTTGGTTGGTTGGTTGGTTGGTTGGTTGGTTGGTCAGTCAACAGATCATTCTCAGTGTACCTCGACCTATTCCTCTGATCCCCTCCTCTGACATCAGTTCTGTTTGCTGAATCATGCTCTTATCGGACTTCACCCTTTATGTTCTTGCTGAAAAGTTATTTGCATTTCCATTACATGATGCTCATACAATTGTTAAAAGTCAACACACGGCGGTTTGCTTCCAAATCGCCCGCAGTTGCTTTCGAACCCGATATGTGGGATTGTGACACGCGTTCGCCACTCCCTAGCCACAGATGCTGACACAGTCAATTCGCTGAAAACATCCTGCTCTTTCTGAGAACTGAACCCTAGACAACTGGTTCAGCAACCCAAGTGCAAACCACTTGGCTACCAAGTCTTCTGTTATGACGGGATATACATGGCCAAATGTTTCTTTAATGCAAATGTGCGTGTCCTTTTTCGATCAATTTCTGATAACTGGCTGCCAGAACCGGCTGGAACTGGCAACTTGCCATTGCCTCAGTATTAACGAGTTATCTAGAACATTGGTAGATATTTACGAGGAAGGCCAAAAATGTTTTAACAACATGAAATCATTAGCTTTAGTCAGTTAGTCGACATTAACATCTAACGAGATTAACAACGCATTAAAAATTAGAATTGCATAATGGTATGTATATTCAACACAGTAGTATGGTGCAGAAGCCTAGACAATGAACAAGCAATTGAAAAATGGAATAGAGGCCCTAGAGATGTTAATATACATAATAATTTGTCGTATTTCATGGGACCAAAAACAATCAAATAAAGAGGTTCTATAAAAACTGGGAATGAAAAGAGAGTTGATGAGAGAAATTAAACAAAAAGAGGCAAGGGAAATATTTCGTCCATTTTAAAAGACATAACTCTTATAAAAACCATAATGGAGGTTACGGTTGAAGGCAAGTGAAGAAGAGGTGGATAACGATACACATGGGAAGATAACATAAAATGGACGAACAGCATTCTGACAGAATGTACAATCAAGACCATAGAAGACAGTATTGGAGATCCATTGCAGCCAAATTTCATTGCGGAGACGGCACCTGATTATTTATTTATTATGAAGAGTGGATTGACGACCAGTTAAAATATTAGTTATTTTATCAGAGACATGTTGTCTAATCCCCCCTTTAGGCACGGAATTTATATATGTCGAAGATGAAATACAAATTGCATCCGGTACATTTTGTTCAGGCTTCTCATGGGTAATCTTTCTTTAAAGCAACATCATTATCAAGTATTTCCGCTCTTGGGCTGATCATGAAGCTTCTTGGTGTCCCAGATTGTCCAGCCGCCTCTCGTGTTGTCGCTTTTCTGCCGCTATATTTAATTACACGTGCATAGCTGCATGAATAGATCAGCGTTGGCCTGTTTTATCAATGTTATTCTTGGCCATATCGTTAGAATGCAACACCATCAACTACCATCACTGGCCTTACATCAAAGATCATGTGCGACAAGACCAAGAGGATGTCCAAGAAGAAAATGAATTGACGACATCAAAGATATTGTACAATCACACGGAATGACACTATTCTAGAGCGCAAATTATTCCTCCCCATGACGCTTGACGGCAGAAGTGGAAAATGATGATGATGATGATTCTTGGTAAACTCTTCCTCTTTTTCCCCGGTATTTTGTCTTCATGCACTTACCTTAATGTTTCTACGTGCCTTAGAATGTCGCTAAAGCATGGAATCCTTCACTTTTTAATTACATAAAGCGGGTGTTCCTTGTGATCTTTTATTTCTAAAACTAGGTTTCTTTATTTATTTATTTATGTCTTTCTTCGCAAAGACAAATTATCACAAACATCAGAAAGATGGTTTTTTGGCCATGTTATGAGAAGACAAAAACTGGAACATGTTGTGACAATCGGAATTATTTGCGGAAAGAGAGATGGGGAAATACAGCGTGAGAAGATTCTTGACAGTCTTGTGTCATGGCACGGAAGGGAGTTAACACACGAACTGATCCATGACGTGGAGGATCGTAATTTGTGGAGAGGCATGATCGCACACGCCAGCCGGCAAGGCACTGGATGATGATGATGATGATGATGTCTTACATTACTTTTCTGCTTCCTTCTCCTCCCCCTCTTCTTCTTCTTCTTCTTCTTCTTCTTCTTCTTCTTCTTCTTCTTCTTCTTCTTCTTCTTCTTCTTCTTCTCCTCCTCCTCCTCCTCCTCCTCTTCTTCTTCTTCTTCTTCTTCTTCTTCCTGTTACGTCTTAACAGAGTATATGCCCTCAACAACTGACGCTATGCCCTTTGTAGACCTGAAGATTGGCTGTATGTTGCAACTAGAGATTGTCTACGGAATAAAGTAGCCAGTCTCTTGCCAACCTTCCTGACTACCACTTACGTCATACATGGTACTTTTTTAATCCATCCATCCATCATGTGCCATGCCGGTAAGCGTGGGCGGTCATGTTCTGCCATCTCACTCGATCAACAGAGTCGTGGATCAGTTCCGTGTTTTTGTCTCGACCATGCCACAAGGCCAAGCCATCCAGATACTTGTTTCTAGGTCTTCCCCTTGGTCTGTTCCCCTCGATCCTACAGTTGTCACCAAGTTCTCCAAATCATTTCTTCTCATAACATGCCCAAAAAATTGTGACTGTCTACGTCTAATGTCTCTGATCAGTTTAAGATCTTCATTTGTTTCTTGAAGGACTTGTTCATTGGTCTTTCTGGCTGTCCATGGTATTCTTTGCATTTTCCTCAGAAACCACATTTCTACAGCCATCAGATGTTTTTCAGCCTGGCTGCTCATTGTCCAAGCTTCACATCCATATAAAAGTACAGGTTCTATGTAGCATCTCAACACTCTTTTTCTCGTTTCAATTGACATCTTTTTATTGGTCAGTATGTTTTTCATCTTGCTAAAGGCTACTTTTGCCATGGCGATTCTTGTTCTAATCTCTTCAAGGCATCTCCCATCAGATGTTATTACTGTTCCGAGGTAATTGTACCTATTCACTTGTTGAAGAATATTCCCATTTACTTGTATATTACACTGTGGTATTTCGTTCTTCTTAGTGACGACCATAATATGTGTCTTTTTACAATTTAATTCTAACCCTTGTTGTTCACTGTGTGTAACAACCGCATCTACTAAATTTTGCAGGTCCTGTTCATTGTCTGCAATCAAGACTGTATCATCTGCATATCTAATGTTATTGATGCATCGTCCCCCAATGTTGATTCCTTCCATATTTTCAATATTTCTGAAAATATTTTCACTGTACAGGGAAAACAGATCTGGAGACATTACACATCCCTGTCTCACACCTCTCTTAATAGGCTGATATTGGCTTACTTCATTATCAACTCTTATGGCAGCTTGTTGTTTCCAATATATGTTTTTTACAAGTCTAAGGTCTTTCCCATCAATTTGTAGATCTTCAAGCATCCTTATCATGTTGACATGTCTCACTTTATCAAAAGCCTTTGTGTAGTCAATGAAGCAAAGGTGTAGATCTTTGTTTACTTCTATAGAACGTTCGATTACGGTTCTCAATATATACACAGCATTTACTGTACCCTTGCCTACTACAAACCCACATTGTTCTTCTCCTATTTCAGGTTGTATTTTCCTCCTAACTCTTTGCATGATAATTCTTAGCAAAATCTTCGTGATGTGACTCATTATACTAATTGTTCGATGTTGATCACATTCCAAGGCTCCTGATTTCTTTGGGATTGCAATAAATACAGAATTACATAACTCATGAGGTATGTTTCCAGTATCATATGTTGTATTAAGCAGACTGGTAACTTTATCTATTCCATATTCTTCTAAAGCATTAATCATTTCTGTTGTGACGCTGTCTGGACCGGGGGTTTTGCCAGATTGCATATGATTAAGAGCATTCTGAACCTCCATCTTCAAAATTGCTGGCCCTTCATTGTTATTTTGAACAATATATTGTTTGTCTCTGCTATCGTCATAAAGGTTTTTCACGTAATCTGACCATACATGTAAAATCTGATCTTTTTCTATTATGACTCTTCCATCTTTTGTCTTTAGGCAGCCTGCTGATGTACGTGTTCTTTGATTAGTAATCTCCTGAATTCTTTTGTGCATTAGTTTCGCATTTTTACTGTTGTGTTGTTTTTCAATTTCTCTGCAATTTTTCTCAAGCCATGTTTCTTTAGCCTCCTTACATAAGGTTCTGACTTTTCTGTGAATTTCTTCATATTTGGCAGGATTATTTTTGTTCTGTCTTCTTGTTTCCATTAGTTGTAAAATTTCTTCAGTCATCCATGTCTTACGGCCAATTTTCTTTACTTTTGGAATAGTTTTTTCTGCTGCACAACTGATTGAATTCTTCAGCATTTCCCATTGATCATCTACATCTTGAAATAGGATCTCTAGATCAGACAATAAATCAAATTTGTTCTTTACTTCTATGTTAAAATTATCTTGTATTTCTTTGTCAGTTTTCAATTTGCACAAGTCATATTTAGGGTTTCCTGCTGTATACTTGACTTTCTTTAACTTTACCCTCAATGTGCCAGTAATTAATCTGTGATCACTGTAACAGTCTGCATTTGGAACTGTTTTTACAACTGTTAATGCATTTCGAAACCTTTTGCTTATCAGGATGTAATCTATCTGGTTTTTAATCCTGCTGTCTGGACTCCTCCATGTCCATAATCTTCTAGGATGTTGTTTAAACCAGGTGTTTCCTACAACCAATTCTTGTTCTTTTGCCCATACTACAAGTCTGTAACCTCTTTCATTTCTCTCTCCCAAACCATGGTTGCCTACACTGTATCCATCGCTTTTCTTTCCTATTTTTGCATTGAAATCACCCATTATGATATTTATTTCTGATTTTTTACAGTTCTTCAAAGCAGACTCCATGTCATTATAAAATTCTTCTATACTTTCTTCACTGCTTTCACTTGTTGGGGCATATACTTGAATTACATTTATTTTAAAAGGTCTTCCGTTTAATTTTACTAATAGAACTCTGTCTGACACAGCCCAATATCCTTTGACAGAATTTGATGTTTGCTTATCTAGTATAATGGCTACACCTCTTTGCTGTTCTTCTCCCCCCGAGTAAATAATCTTACAATCCTCTCCTGTCCTTATCCCTGCTCCTCTCCATCTCGTTTCCGATATTCCTAATATGTTAATCTTCTCTCTCTCCATTTCTTTTTTAATGTCCTCCAACTTTCCATCTGCATTCATTGTTCTAACATTCCAAGTTCCTACTTTCAATGATATTAATCTTTTGCACCTAGTAGCCTGTTGACGGTCTGGAGTCACCTGGTGCGCATGACTATCCCTTGATGGACCGTATCATCTATCCTATCTATCCTCTTGAGGACCGTATCATCTGCAAACTTTTTTAATATGTCACCATTATTTGCCTCCCCTGTAGGTTACACACGAGTGAGGTTTCTTTCTATCCCTTGTACAACTCGTCCGCCAACATCAGCTATAATGCTAATGCTGTAACCATAGTTTTAGATTCACATTAGATATTCACAATGTCCCGCTAGCTGTCTCTTTACATTGTCTACATTTACATGTGTAATCAGCTCGCGTAAATATGATGGCTGGAACTGTTTTAATTATAATATCTGGTGTGTGCCTAGACGGTTGTTGTCTTGTTTTGTTTTTTTGTTTTTTCGGACTGAAAAGCAAACTCCACTTGCCCATGCAGTCGCCATGAGGAGTACAGACTTGAAGTCTTTTTATTTTTAATTCCTGAGCCTTACCGTGAATCGAACATAATCACGCGATGAGTTAGACTTACATTTCGACCGCCTAACCACCCGCCTCCTGGCGGGTGAACTGGTCGGTGAATTATCCGACTGCTTCATTATTCCTAAAAAGGACTTCGGTTGCAAAGTGTCTATTTATAGAGAGGCTGCGATATTTGTGCCTTTTGGTGACACTTCCTACTTCAGCGTGGCATTTCTGGGATTAGGTTTGCCTTTCCTCTTCGATCCCTACACTCTTGACCAGACCACATTGATACAGTCTGTTTCCAAAAACATCGCTTGACCAGACTAGTGATGTAGCATGTTTCCACAACCGTCTCTTGACCAGGCCGCATTGATTTTTGAGTGTGGATTAGCTTTCCCTATTACCGGTGTCCCTCGCCGTCTAGCAAACCCACTCCGACTTCTGCGGTACTTGTAATTTACGTCCCAAGTCAAGGACGAGAAGTAAACATTTTAGTCCATTAATATGTCCAGAGTATTTCAGTTTCCGAGACAAGTTTCTAATATTAGTCAGATTTTTTCTATGTTCAGATCTTGTATAAAATCGGTATTTTTACATTTCTTGATCCGTGGTATTCTAAACACTTTTCCTGTGATATTTAAGTTCACAAGCATCGATTTTCTTTTTTCAGTGATTGCGAAATGGTCTGTGTGGCTCACATCTGCATGTTACCACAGGGAAATTGCATGTTCTTAAAGTGTTTACTTTATTCTGTCTGCTGATATTGTCCCAATTACTCTTAATACTGTGTAACCTCTGCATTTCAATGGTCAGTCTTCTTCTGGCTTCTTTTAAACAGTCCCAATTGTTGGAGCCAAGGAATTCACATTTTGTTGCATTGTCAGTCTCCTCATTGTTGATTGTATTTTTTTGTTTTGACGTGTCGTTTTGTCCGCGACCATTGTTTTCTTAATTCTTAAAACGATTCAGGTCGTCACTGTGTTCTTTTGACAGACGGGATTAAATTTTCTTCTTCTTCTTCTTCTTCTTCTTCTTCTTCTTCTTCTTCTTCTTCTTCTTCTTCTTCTTCTTCTTCTTCTTCTTCTTCGTCGTCGTCGTCGTCGTCCTCGTCGTGGTTCTCATTCGAAATGTTTGCTTTGAAAGTAATTACATTGTTTCTGTTTACATCAGAGCTGCTATAGTTACGCCCTTCTGTCACTACATCCGACTTCTTCGGGCATTTGTTGACCGGGTTGACCTTCCCCGGGGGATTAACTGTTCTAGTTCCTTGGCACTATTTGACAAGAGGACCGTATCATCTGCAAATCTGAGTTCTGAACTTGGATTTGGAATAGTATGAGTAGATTAAAACTGTCAGAGGACAGATAGTTTTTGACATACATTTTTTTTTCTAAAGTTGCATAACCTTTACAGGACGTTTGCAGTCAACACGAGCATACCATTTCGTAAAAAAAAAAAAAAAACAGCGCAACGCGGTCTGCTGCCAAATCACGCACAGCTATGTTTCGAACGCGGGTGCGGGATCACAAACCGCGTCCGTAAAACTTTTGCCACGGAGACCGGTTTTGACATTTTTTTTTAATTTTTTTTTTTTTGCATATCCTTTACAGGACATCGCTGTCAATATCAGCATCTTTCAGCTGATTGTTGATTTCTTGGCAAGATTACGCTCAGTAGCTTGCCATTGCTTTCTGAGCGACCGGCTCACATACCCCTAAGTTACCGACGCGGAGAGAACCGCTACCGATTCTCGCGCACCTCACGTTACTCACGAGAGTATACGGGATTACGGAGAAAGTCGTGTAACCTCTAGACCATGGATACCGGCGGTTTTGACATACTAGACAATATTAACATGAAAGTTATAAGGACACCACAATTCGAACCTGTCTTTCCAAATAACAACAGCGTCTTGCTGAAAATGTATGCTTAGACTGACAACCAATCAATCACCCAAATAAAATGTCATTATTAACCAGATCTATCATCCACTGGAACTCATAGCTATGCAATATGGACATTATACCCCAATATCAATATCTGTTACTGTGTATTCGAGCCTATATTGCAGGTATACGCTGGCCACTTTACTTTCCTTGTGGTCTCTCAGATACCTGTCTGTGAGGCTGGAACCGAAGAGGTCCGTAACACAATATGCCACTGCTGGGGATTAAATGTGGCGGGTAACATTGGGAGCATCCGTTGGATCGTTTGCCCAGGGCATGCTGGTGTGATGAAAAACGAGTATTCGGACAAACTGGCTAGTTCTGCATCTCTGGGTGAGGCACTTAACGAACCAACCAACCAACCAACGAACCAGCTAACTTTATTTTAAAAGGGTCATAAATTGGGCACGCAGGCCCGTCTTATATTCGGCTCTTTCAATCACTCATCTTTCGTTCATCAATTATCTATTGTGCATGTTACCTTCACATAGGGTGAAAACACGTCACCGTATTCGTCTGCACCGTGGTATCACGTGCTTAACACTCTTGACATCCTTAACAACAATATTGACAGGTTACATGACAATGGCATGGTACGATAAGTCGGATGTGATCACTGATCAGGGCAATTTTGGGATTATGTGTATAGTGTGGAAGAACTAATGCACCCTCATTGCCTGGAGAGAATGGTGCGGAAGGGCGTGACCAGATGCACCCTCATTGCCTGGAAAGAATGGTGCGGAAGGGCGTGACCAGATGCACCCTCATTGCCTGGAGAGAATGGTGCGGAAGGGCGTGACCAGATGCACCCTCATTGCCTAGAGAGAATGGTGCGGAAGGGCGTGACCAGATGCACCCTCATTGCCTGGAGAGAATGGTGCGGAAGGGCGTGACCAGATGCACCCTCATTGCCTGGAGAGAATGGTGCGGAAGGGCGTGACCAGATGCACCCTCATTGCCTGGAGAGAATGGTGCGGAAGGGCGTGACCAGATGCACCCTCATTGCCTGGAGAGAATGGTGCGGAAGGGCGTGACCAGATGCACCCTCATTGCCTGGAGAGAATGGTGCGGAAGGGCGTGACCAGATGCACCCTCATTGCCTGGAGAGAATGATGCGGAAGGGCGTGACCAGATATACCCTCATTGCCTGGAGAGAATGGTGCGGAAGGGCGTGACCAGATGCACCCTCATTGCCTGGAGAGAATGGTGCGGAAGGGCGTGACCAGATGCACCCTCATTGCCTGGAGAGAATGGTGCGGAAGGGCGTGACCAGATACACCCTCATTGCCTGGAGAGAATGGTGCGGAAGGGCGTGACCAGATGCACCCTCATTGCCTGGAGAGAATGGTGCGGAAGGGCGTGACCAGATGCACCCTCATTGCCTGGAGAGAATGGTGCGGAAGGGCGTGACCAGATGCACCCTCATTGCCTGGAGAGAATGGTGCGGAAGGGCGTGACCAGATGCACCCTCATTGCCTGGAGAGAATGGTGCGGAAGGGCGTGACCAGAGGATCTGGCCGATAATCTATTCTCCGAGGAAAGGCCAGACTGACACATAATTAGACTGCAGCTGGTACCAGTAGTGTTATTACTGTTAATAACATCGAAGTTGTTGAAGATAAGGACGGCGCGCGTATATCCCGAGTGCTGGGACGTTGATGCTTGACTCAACTCAAGTGGTGCGCCAGTACATTAACCAACATCCCTCTAAGCCTCACCTCGTTTAAAGTAATATAATGAAAGAATATAAACAACTTCTGAAGGGTCAAATAATGTTAATGCGGGACGCATACCTCTGTTTCAGATCTCCCCAAAGCGGGGGAATTTAATGTTTAACATATTCTTGGACATCTTGTTATGCTGTGCATATTATTTTGTGGGCAGTTTTCTGCTTTTGCGATGTAGCAGGCATAACGTGGTTGTCAGTCTTCTCTTGTCCATTTCCATCTGCCGAAGGTTTGTATGTGCGCAATGTGAAATGATCCACCCACGTATTCACCCTTATTTTAGAAGGCTATGCGTCGAAATTACTAATCCTGATCAAGTAAACACAATTCTCGGGGGTTTTCCTATGTGAGCATACACAGCTTGATTAGTACCTGATCTTCTTGAGTTGACAGAGGATACCGTGTGTCTAAGCTGTTCCGCCACATCTCGTTATGAGATATGGTAGTTTATTCGCTTTCCTACTTTTCTCATATCATTCTGTTACTCATAAGCTTGAATCTACCACAGAGCTGAAAATGATTGGCGAAAATTATCATTCGAGTGGGGATTAAACCCGCCTCGCTATGCTTGTACTTGAACGCACAATTCATTGAGATAATATATTATTATGTTTCTTATTTAGGTAGGAAGGATGTAGTGAAAACTTTTATTTCAGTTCCATTTGGAAGTTAAACACTTAAGCACTAATTCGACTGTACATCTCTCTGTGGTTGCGACAAATACTGAAATATTTTTGTTACAAAGCACTCAGAAGATACAGTTTTGATTTAGTGGTTTCAAGTTGGTCAAAACCATGAAAAAAGCGTGAAACGAAAGCTAATAAACTACAAACATTCATTAAATGTTGCCTGTGCAGAATAGAAGGGCAAAAATGGTATGACAGAATACCCGGGAAGGTTAACCCGCTCAACAAATGCTCGCAGAAGTCGGATGTGTCGGCCTAACGGCGCAAGAACGCAGCTCTGCTGTAAACAGGCACAACGCAATCACGTCCGAAAAAAGTCTCCGGATGAACGCAGAAGAGGAAGAAGAAGTATGGCAGAATCACTAATGTGGAGCTCACGGGGAGAACTAAACAAATACCAGTGGACCGAGAGGTGCAGAAAAGCCTCTCGTGCTGGATAGGATACAAAGTGAGAAATCATGAGAGCAGTCTAACTAGAAAGGCATTTGTCTAGAATCCATAAGGCAAAAGAAAGAGATGGAGAGCCACAGACACACGGAGAACAGAAGTAAAGACAGAAATGAATCATTTGGGGAGGACATGGACGGAGCTGCACGAGGTAGCTAGGGATATGGTGGTTTGTGGTGAATTGGTTGAGGGATCACACCTGAATATGTAGAAGGCAAGGGCACAGTAAATGCTGTGTATATACTGAGAACAATAATTGAACTTTCTATAGATGTAAACAAAGATCTAAATCTTTGCTTTATTGACTACACAAAGGCTTTCGATAAAGTGAGACATATCGACATGATAAGGATGCTTGAAGATCTTCAAATTGATGGGAAAGACCTTAAACTTGTAAACAACATATATTGGAAACAACAAGCTGCCATCAGAATTGTTATTGATGTAAGTAAATATCAGCCTATTAAAAGAGATGTGAGACAGGGATGTGCAATGTCTCCAGATCTTTTTTCCCTGTACAGTGAAAATATTTTCAGAAATATAGAAGATATGGAAGATATCAACATTGGGGGAAGATACATCAATAACATTAGATATGCAGATGATACAGTCTTGATTGCAGACAATGGACAGGACCTGCAACATTTAGTAGATGCAGTTGTTGCACACAGTGAACAACTAGAGTTATAATTGAATAGTAAGAAGACACAGATTACGGTCGTCACTGGGAAGAAGGAAATACCACAATGTGATATACAAGTAAATGGGCATATTGTTACGCAAGTTAATCGGTACAGTTATCTCGGAACAGTCATAACATTTGATGCGAGATGTCTTGAAGAGATTAGAACAAGAATTTCCATTGCGAAGGTAGCCTTTTGCAAGATGAAAAATATACTGACCAATAAAAAGATATCAGTTGAAACGAGAAAAAGAGTGTTGAAGTGCTACATAGAACCTGTACTTTTGTATGGATGTGAAGCGTGGACAATAAGCAGTCAAGCTGAAAAACAGCTGATAGCTGTGGAAATGTGGTTTCTGAGGAAAATGCAAAGAATACTATGGACGGACAGAAAAACCAATGAGCAAGTCCTTAAAGAGACAAATGAAGATCGTAAACTGATTAGAGTTATTAGACGTAGACAGTCAAAAATTTTTGGGCATGTTATGAGAAGAAATGACTTGGAGAACTTGGTGACAACTGGCAAGATTGAAGGGAAGAGACCAAGGGGAAGACCGAGAAGTAAATACCTCGATGGCTTGGCCACGTGGCGTGGTCGAGACAGAAACACGGATCTGATCTACGACTCAGGTGATCGAGTGAGATGGCAAAACATGACCTCCCACGCTTATCGGCATGGCACATGATGGATGGATGGATGGGATAAAAGGATAAAGAACTTTCCCGTTATCTCAGTGTCTATCATCTCCCTTCTTTCTCATTTATAATCACAATACTTACTCCAATTCTACAATTAGGGTTTGTTCGGACTGTTAAACTGAGCGTCGTAGAAAGTTATCCAACAATGTTACCTGAGCCCATTGGGGAAGCAAAGAATCAGTGAGACTAACTCATATTGTACGACGTAAGAGGCAGCCAGAAAGGGTTGGCCTTGAACTGGTCTAAACCCATCCAGTAGAAATCTTCAGCTACAAAAC
>OY992886.1:81251803-81281803 GCA_963921405.1 Cepaea hortensis
ATAGTTGTCTGACTGTTAGTTCTACGCTAATAGTTGTCTGACTGTTAGTTCTCCCAAATTGATCACATTCGTCTTGTTCAGTTTGCTATATAATTGCTATAATTTAATCAATATTTGCAACAAGTTATGTATATATCCCAACTTTTATCTTGTTTAGTTTGCTAAAGAATGCCATAATGTGATCAATGTTTGTACCTAGTCACTATCTATCCCAACTTGTGTCGTGTTTAGTGAATGCTATAAATGAATCATTAAATACAAACGAGAAGTATATTGTGAGCTTTACTAGAGCACGATTACAAGAAACAAAATGGACGTTGCGGCCAAAGCCTTCGTCATCACAGAACAAACAAACATAAACAGCCACACAGCTACACGAAAGACACTACATGAAAATATTATATTAAAGTTACTTATCTGTATCCTTGCTTGACTGAATACGTCTAGATTAGCTATCAGTGCATGGAATTAACCGGATGTGTGGTTAAAGGGGTCAACGGACTAAAGGTCAATAAAGCAAGAAGCTCGGGGATTGGCTAAGCCAATCGGTGAGGGAACACATGCTTGGGGGGGGGGAGAAGGGGGCTACGTTCATGAGAGCGAAAGAAAAAATATGGATCATTAGAGTATTATAGCCGGTTCTGTGGCGAAGGTGTCACGGATGCAGTTCGCAACTCCGCATCCCAAGCTCGAAGCACTGCTGCAGGTGATTTGGATGCAGACCGCCCTGTGTTGGATTTCATAAAATAGCTTGAGTGCTGGTCGTTCAGAAAGCAATGACCAGCAACTGAGCGCAGACTTGCCAGGAAGTCAGAAACAGCAATAATAATACTGGCGTTAACTGCGACATCCTGTGAGTAGTATATAGGGAGGTTATCCCTCGTAATGAGGCATAAAATACCTCATATACAAAGAATAAAGAAGGAGGTGCGGGAGGTGCGGGGAGGTGCCGGAATAAAATAGTAAGCTCAAAGAAGGGGAGTGGGGGAACATAATTTATGCATAATCGATTGGTTTGCGCCGGCTGTTACGGGTTGATGTATTCGTATCTTTGTTAAGATCGGCGAACAACTGTCAGCAAAAAAGTCGATATTGTCCGTACCAGAAATAATGTGGTTTGTAAATTACACCTGTCGGCGATAGGTGGCGTTTTTAATCAGATCATCGGTATATGTAAACAATGATAAATGAATTGAGACACGGGGTTAGTTGGTACCACAGTCGCATTGCAGATGGTGCGATAACCAATTCGATAGAGTGTGTCGGGGTATCGCCAATGTGTAACTGGGGTGTATAATAGGTTAAGTTGGTACCATAGACCCCCGCCCTCATTTGGCGGCGTTAAGTTCGAATCTCAATGCTTTTTCGTTGGTAAGGTTACCACTTTATCACGTATGGGTGTACCTAGTTGTCATAGGGGGTGTGTAGTGTGTCATAGTGGGATATCACCAATGTGTAACTTGGGTGTCTCTTGGGTGCCCTACCATGCAACAGGTTCGGATCTCACTGTGTGGTGGGGTAGTGTGGCAGTGGTCGAGTGTGTAACGGCGATAGGTGGTGCCGGAGGCATCGTTTGAGAATCGATTCACGCCGCGATTCGATAAGGATGTCCACCCTAGGCGGCTCTTTTTAAGTGTATACTAAGCCATAAACGTATAACAGTGGTGTCTAGTTGCTGCCATAGCGCTTGAAAGGTTCGAAACCTGCTGTGTGGTGGTGTAGTGTGGCAGTGAGCGAGTATGTAACGCAGCTAGGTGGCGTCATTGACGATTCGAATATCGCGGCTGGTTGATAACTATATCCAACATAGGCGCCAGAGAAGCGAATCCCGCTATGTGGGGAATCTGTTAAAGTAACATTGGTGTCACATGTTTCGTATCTTTGTTAAAGGTTGGTTTACAACATCTGTGACCAAAAAGTCAGTATTGGCCGCAGGTGTATAGTAAAAGAAATAATGTATATTGGGAATTAGGTGTGCTGGCGACAGTTGGTACTATTAATTATATCACCATTATATGTTAACAAAGGAGAACTCAAGTGAATCGTGTGTCGATCAATGCGGGAGAGATTGCCTGACGCGCAATTTACGCTGTAATGCCAATAGCTCCAGTTTTCCTATTGCGGTTATTAGTGATCTGTAGAGACCTGTAGTGGTTTATGCACTACCATTACATAGTATAAAGGAAAACCTTAAAAAAGTAAAGAGGGCGGCTAGTACTAATAGTGGTAGGTATGACTTAGTGATATTCGTTGTTAAGGGGTTGGTGAGTGGTGAAAGGGGGTAGATAAAAGCTTCCGAGCCACTTTCATCATACACTTTCAGATCGTTAAAGGAAATCCTTGAAGAAAAAAAAAAAAAAAAAAAAAAAAAAAAACAATAAAATAAAAAAGTAAAGAGGACCCTCCATGTCGTTGTGGGTGTCGGACTTGAAGCAGATCGAACCTGATGGTGGCGTAAGGCCATAACAATTAAACAACATGACTGCTATCTGTTCTATATTACGACCAAAATATGTGCAGGCCGCCGGCCTTTGAGATGAGTCTGCTTGTGGCTTGCGGCGGCAGCTTGACTTGTAAAACACACAAACTGATGTGTGGCTTACAACCAATCAGGGTGTTGGTCTTAGAATTGATCCACATTTTATGTTAGACAATCACTGATTGGCTGGCAACTATACTGTGGGCGGGGCTTACTTTATGTAATATATAACCAACTCACCAGCTCTCACTCACCTTGCGCTTTACACAAGAACGAAGAACGACCGAGTCTTCAATTTTGTGGTTATTCAACTGCTATTTGCCTTCAAGCGTAGAAAGTTTGCCAGGCACCTGTTTGTATTAGTATCTACGGACTATCAACCATATACGGACATACCGATTTAGTGGATCTGTCTCCCAGTTTTTGGCTATTCACAACTGACTTGTAAGATTTATCAACCAGTTTTTTTTTACCCAGACCCACCCCAAGTGTAAGCATCAGCATTATTCTGCCTTAGTTTACAACGGCAGCTGCAAAGATTTCATCACCGGTTGAAACAGAGACTGGTACAACTTGTTCGGGTTTGATACCGCATACTAAACTAGTGAACATTACAGCTTGTTGTTTGGATATTTGGTATCCTAAACTAGTCAACGTCAAGTTATCTACCATTAGTGCAAGTTATAAACTAATTATATTCAACATCATATACAGAGGCTCGGTGTGAACAGGTTTCAAGTCGAGTGTCGATTATCTTATTATCAATTCGCTTGCGAACGTGCCTAAAAAGATGGCTACTCGGCAATCATCTGAGAAACACGTATGTGCAACTTGTGGAAAAGGCTTCACTGAAAAGCGCAGTCTGCTTCGCCATATTCGTAACAGTCACAGTACAAAGACCCGTGTATATTCGTGTCAAACTTGTGATCATCAATTTAACAGGAAAGACAATCTACAACGTCACATTACAAAAGAACACACAACACCAGGATCATCATCCAGTGTAATACCAACAGAAACGTCAACGCCTTTTTCACCAACAGTGCGTAAGAGACCAGCGGCTACCAATAGTGATGTGACAAGCAGGAAGAAGAAGAACACTAAACAAAACGAAAACGCCTATCCAGCTACCAACACACAACCCGAGGATGAAGCGGGTTCTCTACACACGCTACCAGATGATATTAGACAAGTATACAACGACAACTGGAGTAGTATCAAGACACATAACAAGATCAACACATATATGTCTGTCTATACATTTTTTATTAGTCCACAGACACAACACCCTAAAGACTGGACAGAGACCTTGTACAATATCTTTAACACTCAAAAGAGCATATTCAAAATCAACTTTAGTTATCATGTAGTCCTTAGGCACATCGAAACACAAGCTCTTCGGTTCTACCATGCATCTTTCAATAACGCTTCTGTCTTAGAAATTCCACAACTAATTCGAAACAGACAAAACTTTGACGATTTTATCAAAACAGTACACGAACACGACATTCTTACATACGCTAGGCAACAACGTCCAAATACCAAATACACTACAGAGACGATTCCAGCTATAAGTTTTTATCTCTATCATATCCCAGAATTCTGTCTCGTTTAATAAATAACCACAGGTTTATGACCAACGTTCGACACCATTGTACACTGTGTGTATATGAGCATACTATGTATAACATCCCATATTACACCATCCATTTTTATACTGATATTATGTTTATTTTTATGTTTGTAACATTTACTGGAAATACTGTAAAATAAACAATTATATGTATTATAATTGCGTTCACTTGTTGGTTTTTATTGTTGACGGTGCATATGGGTGTCATGGGATGAGCGGGTGTTACATGTTGATGGGCAAGTCAAGAAATATCTCAAACAAACTTATAAATATATCGACCAAATAGGAAAATGTGTTAACTAAAGATGAAAACTACGGGTCAAGTAAAGAAAAAAATTTCAAAGAAGCTTATAAAAAATAGGAAACAATGATAGCAAATGGTGGTCAAAGATAGAAATATCTCATCCGAACTTATAACAAGTAAGAAAATATACTAGTAAAATCAAGAAATATGTCGACCGAAGTAATACAATAGATAGAACGATGGACAAACTTATAAATATTTCATTCAAACTTATAAAGACTATGATAAAATGTTATCCAAAGCAAATAACAGGCTGACAAAACTTATAATTAGCTCATCCAACCTTGTAAATAGTAGGAAAAGTTGTTAACCAAATAGGCAAAATATTGGTCAGATACACAAATATCTCAATCAAACTTATAAAAAGTAGGAAAAAAGGCTAGTCAAACTAATAAAAATGGTGGCCAAATACATAAATATCTCTACCAAACTTACAAAAAGTAGGAACATTGTAAGTCAAATGTAAAAAAAAAAATATGGGGTAAATAGAAATCATATTAACCAAATAGGAAAAAGGTCGCTCAAACTTATAAATAACACGACCAAACTTATAAAAAGTAGAAAAATGTTTTAGCCGAATGGTGAAAATATTGCTCAAATTAAGGAACATCTCGACCGAAGTAGGAAAATACGTGATTCAATGTATACAAACGTTGGGTAAATACAGAAAGATGTCGACCAAACTGATAAAAATCTCTGCCAAACTTATGAAATGTAAGAACATTTGTTAACCAAAAGGGAAAATGTCGGCCAAATACAGAAATATCTCCACCAAACTTATGAAAAGTAGGAACATTTGTTAACCAAATAGGCAAAATATTGGTCAGATACACAAATATCTCAATCAAACTTATAAAAAGTAGGAAAAAAGGCTAGTCAAACTAATAAAAATGGTGGCCAAATACATAAATATCTCTACCAAACTTACAAAAAGTAGGAAAATTGTAAGTCAAATGTAAAAAAAAATAAATATGGGGTAAATCCATCCATCCATCATGTGCCATGCCGGTAAGCGTGGGCGGTCATGTTCTGCCATCTCACTCGATCAACAGAGTCGTGGATCAGTTCCGTGTTTTTGTCTCGACCATGCCACAAGGCCAAGCCATCCAGATACTTGTTTCTAGGTCTTCCCCTTGGTCTGTTCCCCTCGATCTTACCAGTTGTCACCAAGTTCTCCAAATCATTTCTTCTCATAACATGCCCAAAAAATTGTGACTGTCTACGTCTAATGTCTCTGATCAGTTTACGATCTTCATTTGTTTCTTGAAGGACTTGTTCATTGGTCTTTCTGGCTGTCCATGGTATTCTTTGCATTTTCCTCAGAAACCACATTTCTACAGCCATCAGATGTTTTTCAGCCTGGCTGCTCATTGTCCAAGCTTCACATCCATATAAACGTACAGGTTCTATGTAGCATCTCAACACTCTTTTTCTCGTTTCAATTGACATCTTTTTATTGGTCAGTATGTTTTTCATCTTGCTAAAGGCTACTTTTGCCATGGCGATTCTTGTTCTAATCTCTTCAAGGCATCTCCCATCAGATGTTATTACTGTTCCGAGGTAATTGTACCTATTCACTTGTTGAAGAATATTCCCATTTACTTGTATATTACACTGTGGTATTTCGTTCTTCTTAGTGACGACCATAATCTGTGTCTTTTTACAATTTAATTCTAACCCTTGTTGTTCACTGTGTGTAACAACCGCATCTACTAAATGTTGCAGGTCCTGTTCATTGTCTGCAATCAAGACTGTATCATCTGCATATCTAATGTTATTGATGCATCTTCCCCCAATGTTGATTCCTTCCATATTTTCAATATTTCTGAAAATATTTTCACTGTACAGGGAAAACAGATCTGGAGACATTACACATCCCTGTCTCACACCTCTCTTAATAGGCTGATATTGGCTTACTTCATTATCAACTCTTATGGCAGCTTGTTGTTTCCAATATATGTTTTTTACAAGTCTAAGGTCTTTCCCATCAATTTGTAGTTCTTCAAGCATCCTTATCATGTTGACATGTCTCACTTTATCAAAAGCCTTTGTGTAGTCAATGAAGCAAAGGTGTAGATCTTTGTTTACTTCTATAGAACGTTCGATTACGGTTCTCAGTATATACACAGCATTTACTGTACCCTTGCCTACTACAAACCCACATTGTTCTTCTCCTATTTGTGGTTGTATTTTCCTCCTAACTCTTTGCATGATAATTCTTAGCAAAATCTTCGTAATGTGACTCATTATACTAATTGTTCGATGTTGATCACATTCCAAGGCTCCTGATTTCTTTGGGATTGCAATAAATACAGAATTACATAACTCATGAGGTATGTTTCCAGTATCATATATTGTATTAAGCAGACTGGTAACTTTATCTATTCCATATTCTTCTAAAGCATTAATCATTTCTGTTGTGACGCTGTCTGGACCGGGGGTTTTGCCAGATTTCATATGATTAAGAGCATTCTGAACCTCCATTTTCAAAATTGCTGGCCCTTCATTGTTATTTTGAACAATATATTGTTCGTCTCTGCTATCGTCATACAGGTTTTTCACGTAATCTGACCATTCATGTAATATCTGATCTTTTTCTATTATGACTCTTCCATCTTTTGTCTTTAGGCAGCCTGCTGATGTACGTGTTCTTTGATTAGTAATCTCCTGAATTCTTTTGTGCATTAGTTTTGCATTTTTACTGTTGTGTTGTTTTTCAATTTCTCTGCAATTTTTCTCAAGCCATGTTTCTTTAGCCTCCTTACATAAGGTTCTGACTTTTCTGTGAATTTCTTCATATTTGGCAGGATTATTTTTGTTCTGTCTTCTTGTTTCCATTAGTTGTAAAATTTCTTCAGTCATCCATGTCTTACGGCCAACTTTCTTTAATTTTGGAATAGTTTTTTCTGCTGCACAACTGATTGAATTCTTCAGCATTTCCCATTGATCATCTACATCTTGAAATAGGATCTCTAGATCAGACAATAAATCAAATTTGTTCTTTACTTCTATGTTAAAATTATCTTGTATTTCTTTGTCAGTTTTCAATTTGCACAAGTCATATTTAGGGTTTCCTGCTGTATACTTGACTTTCTTTAACTTTACCCTCAATGTGCCAGTAATTAATCTGTGATCACTGTAACAGTCTGCATTTGGAACTGTTTTTACAACTGTTAATGCATTTCGAAACCTTTTGCTTATCAGGATGTAATCTATCTGGTTTTTAATCCTGCTGTCTGGACTCCTCCATGTCCATAATCTTCTAGGATGTTGTTTAAACCAGGTGTTTCCTACAACCAATTCTTGTTCTTTTGCCCATTCTACAAGTCTGTAACCTCTTTCATTTCTCTCTCCCAAACCATGGTTGCCTACACTGTATCCATCGCTTTGCTTTCCTATTTTTGCGTTATTTTGGGGTAAATAGAAATCATATTAACCAAATAGGAAAAATGTCGCTCAAACTTATAAATAACACGACCAAACTTATAAAAAGTAGAAAAATGTGTTAGCCGAATGGTGAAAATATTGCTCAAATTAAGGAACATCTCGACCGAAGTAGGAAAATACGTGATTCAATGTATACAAACGTTGGGTAAATACAGAAAGATGTCGACCAAACTGATAAAAATCTCTGCCAAACTTATGAAATGTAAGAACATTTGTTAACCAAAAGGGAAAATGTCGGCCAAATACAGAAATATCTCCACCAAACTTATGAAAAGTAGGAACATTTGTTAACCAAATAGGCAAAATATTGGTCAGATACACAAATATCTCAATCAAACTTATAAAAAGTAGGAAAAAAGGCTAGTCAAACTAATAAAAATGGTGGCCAAATACATAAATATCTCTACCAAACTTACAAAAAGTAGGAAAATTGTAAGTCAAATGTAAAAAAAAAAAAAAAAAAAAAAAAAAAAAAAAAATGGGGTAAATAGAAATCATATTAACCAAATAGGAAAAATGTCGCTCAAACTTATAAATAACACGTCCAAACTTATAAAAAGTAGAAAAATGTGTTAGCCGAATGGTGAAAATATTGCTCAAATTAAGAAACATCTCGACTGTCAGAGTCTTAAACTTGGCTCGCTTTCCTAACAAGTGTGAGACAGTACAAATACAACGTGATTTGACGTAAGACTCAACGATACACCATTCAATGGATTTATTAACATATCAAATACAGAATGATGATCACAACGATATATAATGGATACTTTACAACTTACATCCACAATACAGTTCACAAGTCTGACTCGCAAGATGTCCAGACACTCGCCTTTCAATACAGAAACCATACAACGCCTTTCTCTCAATCACACGTCCGTCCTGTACCGTGTCCCCAGAGCTGTCTGGACCTGGTTCGCAACTTGCCTCCTGCCTGACGTGGCGTCACGTGGCAGGCGTGCGTCTTGCGTTGGCGGCCTGACCGCTGGTCAGCCAGCGATCTCGCAGGCCGGTAACTCCTATTCGCCTGGCGGCGCAACGAAGTTGTTGCATCCCTTACTGGGAACTAAGTCGCCTGGCGGTCGTAACGATGTCCCTGCATCGCTGTCCCCTGTTAGACTCTGACACGCTCCCCCGGTAAAATCCATGAAAGATGTCGTCTTTCATGTATAATGTCTGTACCTGTTGGGTTAATAGTATACCCTTGTCAGAGTCTACCTTTCTATTGTTATACACAACGTTATCAAAATACACACATGGCATAGAAATATATAAGCACTGGGAGTTGGGTACAAAGACATGTGGTGCTTCATGTTTAACACATATCAGGCTTCACCCTCTTGATGGCTGGTTACCTCAATTGTATTATCACCCAGTCAGATCAGTAGTACCAGCTTCACGCATCTACCTCGCAGCAATTTGAAAAAAAAGAATAATATGGTTCTTGGAACAAAAACCATCTAGCCAGACTGAAATACGGCTTTATATAAGTCGTATAAAACACTCCAACCCTGTCCCTACTTGGCCAGGAGTTCTTGTGTTGGCATACAATGTTGGCAACCCTCTGACATGCCCAGTAGATGCCTGCCTGTGGTGTCAACACTTTAACAACAACATGTTATATTACACACAACACATTAGCATATACATTTCAAATTATGGCCCTTTGTGTGAAAATGTAATAACAATAAATGAAAGGGAAGTAATTTTAACATTAGTGACACACAATAATTTACAATAACTATTTAATTTCTTAGTGTCATTGCTTGACGTTTCTTCATATTAACGAGAAAAAAGTCGGTAATATGAATACGTTAATCAAGATATGATTCTAAGATTACATTAGAGAAATAAATAAACACACAATTCGTGTATTCAATTTTATAGAATCCTAAACATTTTAGAATCGTCAAAACTTTTTTTCCTTTTATATGTTGTCTGCTATTTTTGTTCTAAATTTCTAGTTAATCCGGAAGTACACACGAACACTAAAATCAGCTGATGGTAAAGCTTGTAGAACACACCTGTTCTCGTTTGATGTAGTTTAAGGAAGGTACAATGTTCTCAAAGTTCGTGTTAGATGTTGCTACACAATCTTCTGGATTAGGATCGAATGTTCATGTGTTAGATGTTTCAGTCGAACATTAAAGATTTCGGTTCACTGCAGAGGTGTAGAAAAGTCGTCACTGTTCAGTTTTTACTTCCACACTCGTAATTAAAATGTTCCTGGAAAATTCCACACGAAGTTGTCACTGTGAAGTTGGAAAATTCGCTTCAGGTAAGTGCGAATGTGACACTGTTCTTGTACGTATTATCTACAATTAATATAGTTCGCTTTCTACCACATACTGCACATTTATACATGACAATCACTACATGAACTAGTAAAATAAGAACACTATATATAACGGGAGTAATCCCTATCACAATATTGTAGACATTACACAGCTTTTTGTGAATGAAAAACCACTATTCACTGCTAAATGGCTGTGTCGGTCTGAGTGTATTTCTACATACTGCACTCAGACATTGGTGCTCACTGGGTCGGTCGGGCAACGTGACAAAAGATCGGCAATTGAATTGGTTTTGCCTGGGATGTGTCGAACCTCAAAGCTGTAATCTTGGAGTTTCAAAGACCAACGCGCTACCATATGGTTCGACGGCACTCCTGAATTCATCCATCGTAAGGGGCTGCTGTCCGATTCTACGATGAAATGGCGTCCTAGAAGAAATCTAGACAATTTTGTAATACCTACTACTAAAGCTAGGGCTTCCAATTGAGGAATGGACCATGCCCGCTCTCGGGCCTTCAGCTTCCTGGATACAAAATAAACGGGGTGGAGAATGTTGTTCTACTCCTGCAACAGGACTGCTCCAATCGCCACGGAGCTAGCATCTGTGCGTAATCTGAAAGGTAAACGGATATCGGGCAATTTAAGGATAAGATTGCGTTCATTCTTATCAGAAAAACATGATAGAACTTTATGAAATGCAATTTTTAGGCATTGATCGTGTACAATTTTCTCTGGTTTATCTTTTGTTAGTAGATTAGTAAATACCTCGGTCAGTTCAGAAAAATCAGGAATAAACTGCCGGTAGTAAAGCCCAACAAACTTCTGACTTGTTTTTTAGTAGTCGGAAGTGAGAGTTTTAGTATCTTGGACACAATTTTATCGTCTGTCGTGACAAAGCCATTGGATATTTTGTAACCCAAGAATGTTATTTCCTGGTAGGCTATGTCTACTTATGCAGGCTTCACTGTCAGTCCGTGCTGTCTGATCCGTTCAAATGTCTGGTCTAAAGTCTTAATGTGCTCAGTCATTGTGTCTGTGTGAATACATATGTCGTCGATATAGCAGATTATGTTAGGAATGTCTACTAGAAGTAGTCGTGTCATCCGTACAAATGTGGCTGGGGCGTTAACAAGCCCAAATGGAAGTTTGCACCATTCGTACAGTCCCCAAGGTGTGGCAAATGCTGTCAGATGTCTGCTCTGTTCGTCTACAGCAATCTGCCAATAACCTTTCGTCATGTCTACCGTCGTAAAGAACCTAGCGTCTGTCAGTTCTGTCAAAAGATCGTCAGTGTTTGCCATTGGCTCAAGATCTAGAACAGTTATTTTATTCAGTTTTCAGTAGTCGATGCAAAGTCTTATTGTATTGTCCTTTTTGCGTACTATGACCATGGGAGATGAGTAGTCTGATTGGGATCGTCTTATGATGTTATTTTTCTCTAAGTTGATGATTTCTAGATGTAACTGCTCTTTGTAATGTAATGGGATGGTGTATGGTCTGCATCTAATGGGTGTGTTTGATGTGAGTGTGATGTGATGCTGTACTAATTCTGTTTGTCCTGGGTTGTTGGAAAAGATGGTTTTGTACTGTTGTATAAGTTGTTTGCACCTGTCTGTCTCTGCTTGAGTTAATTTTGGGTTGATTTTGATCTCCTTCAAGCAGTCTGTCGTGTCTAATGCAGGTGTTGGAATTTCGTCACTAGCATCGTCGTCTTCGTGATCTATTATCACCGTACAAGCTGTCGTATCGTCCTGTTCGTTGTCTCTGTTGTGGTATGGTCTTAGCATATTTATGTGAAATATTTTGTGTTTGTCTTTTATAAGGATTTCGTAGTCGACAGGTGAAATCTGTCTCGTCACTTTAAAAGGTCCCTGCCAAGAATCAGTCAGTAGGTGTCTGTCACTAGGTAGTAGCAGAAGAATGTCCTGTCCAGGTGTCAATGTTATTGTCCGGTTACCTTTGTCAGCATACTGTCTATAAGTAGCACCAGATAGTTTTAGTGCATTCTTTACAATAACACAAGATTTGATAATTCTTTCACGCAATGATGTAACATATAAGTATGATGATATGGGTTTAAGTATTGGTGTAGAGTTAGTTAACATTTGGTGGTAAATGGTCAATGGGCCACGTGGTTTGGCACCATAGATGAGTTCAAAAGGAGAGAAACCGGTGCTAGCATGTGGTACCTCGCGATAAGCAAAAAGAATAGCTGGTAGATATACATCCCAGTTGTTGGGGTGTTCTTGCGTTACTTTTGCAAGCATGTGCTTAAGATCCCCGTTAAACTTCTCTATTACTCCGCTACTGTGGGGATGGTAGGGTGAATTGAAACACTGCTTCACTCCCAACATTTTGGTGAAAGCTTGGGTGGATGCGGCAATAAACTGAGTGCCCCTATCGGATTGGATAGTATTTGGAAAACCTATCCTATAAAAAATATGGAAGAACACTTCCATTATGTCATTGGCAGTTATGTTCTTTAACGGAATAGCTTCTGGCCAGCGACTACATGTATCAATAACAGTTAGAATAAATTTATTCCCTCTAGTTGTTGTATGACTAAGAGGGCCCACTATGTCAACCGATAACTTTTCAAAAGGTCGACTGGCTAAGTCGGTAACTTGTAACTTTGCCTGTGGATGTTTACCTTTTTTAACCAGTTTCTGGCAGGTGTCACAACTTCTGCAATATTCTTTAATGTCATTGCAAAATTTTGGCCAGTGAAATTGTGTCAATAACCTTGATCTGGTCTTAACGTATGCCATATGTCCTGCAAGAGGTATATCGTGTGCAAGATGTAAGGCTTGCTTACGATAACTAGTTGGCAAAACAGTTTGCTCTGTGGTATTGTCACCTCTGGTGTAGTACCTGGTGAGTATATCATTTTTCATAGCAAAATGCCATTTTGCATTCTTGGTTACTTTTGGCTTTCGGCCGATCAGGTCAAAGTATTTTGACAATGAAGGATCAGCTTTTTGGGCTGTTACAAATGCTTCCTTCATGGTGTTAGTAGGTAGTGCAACTGGGCTGAGCAATTGTATCGCCTCAGTTTGATTTATTTCATCTTGCACTCTAGCAGTAGCTCTCGTTACTGCGTTCACACACTCAATGATGTCAGAGAATGATGATCACAACGATATATAATGGATACTTTACAACTTACATCCACAATACAGTTCACAAGTCTGACTCGCAAGATGTCCAGACACTCGCCCCCACGAGCCCCCACGTTCACACATGTCAGAGTCTTAAACTTGGCTCGCTTTTCTAACAAGTGTGAGACAGTACAAATACAACGTGATTTGACGTAATACTCAACGATACACCATTCAATGGATTTATTAACATATCAAATACAGAATGATGATCACAACGATATATAATGGATACTTTACAACTTACATCCACAATACAGTTCACAAGTCTGACTCGCAAGATGTTCAGACACTCGCCTTTCAATACAGAAACCATACAACGCCTTTCTCTCAATCACACGTCCGTCCTGTACCGTGTCCCCAGAGCTGTCTGGACCTGGTTCGCAACTTGCCTCCTGCCTGACGTGGCGTCACGTGGCAGGCGTGCGTCTTGCGTTGGCGGCCTGACCGCTGGTCAGCCAGCGATCTCGCAGGCCGGTAACTCCTATTCGCCTGGCGGCGCAACGAAGTTGTTGCATCCCTTACTGGGAACTAAGTCGCCTGGCGGTCGTAACGATGTCCCTGCATCGCTGTCCCCTGTTAGACTCTGACATCGACCGAAGTAGGAAAATACGTGATTCAATGTATACAAACGTTGGGTAAATACAGAAAGATGTCGACCAAACTGATAAAAATCTCTGCCAAACTTATGAAATGTGGGAACATTTGTTAACCAAAAGGGAAAATGTCGGCCAAATACAGAAATATCTCCACCAAACTTATGAAAAGTAGGAACAGTTGTTAACCAAATAGGCAAAATATTGGTCAGATACACAAATATCTCAATCAAACTTATAAAAAGTAGGAAAAAAGGCTAGTCAATCTAATAGAAATGGTGGCCAAATACATAAATATCTCAACCAAACTTATAAAAAGTAGGAAAACAATATTAGCCAGCTCAACTAAAAGGCTGACCAAACTTATAAATATATCATCCAAACTGACCAAAGTAATAATCATATTGGGTAAATATAGAAATATGTCGACGAAACTTTTACAAATCTCCGGTAAATTTATGAAAAATAGGAAATTTTGTTAACTAAATGTGAAAAAAATATCGACCAAACTTATAAAAAGCTTTGCCAAACTTATGAAAAGTAGGAAACTTTGTTAACCCACATGAAGAAAATTATTAACCAAAGATAGAAAAATATCAACCAAAAGAGGAAAATTTGTTAACCAAAGGGGAAAAATATTGACCAAGTAAACACATATTTCAACCAAACTTATAAATATGTCATCCAAATTTACAAAAAAATAGGAAAATTTGTCGACCAAGTAAGAAAATATATTACCAAAACTGGAACAGATACTAATCAAAGTGAGAAAAATACCAACCAAACTAAGAAATATGTATGGTAAAGTAAGAAAAAAGTTGGCCAAAGTAATAAATACGCTAGCCAAGTGAAGAAATATTAACCAAGAGGAGAAAAAATTATAGCAGACTAAGAAATTTGCTTTC
Organism: Cepaea hortensis; assembly: GCA_963921405.1. Lineage (NCBI taxonomy): Eukaryota > Metazoa > Mollusca > Gastropoda > Stylommatophora > Helicidae > Cepaea > Cepaea hortensis. The sequence continues at coordinate 81,266,620 of OY992886.1, forward strand.
ACAACTTGTCGAATTGCCCTACCAACTACCCCATTTGCTTTTACAACTTATCAAATTGACCAATTAACCTCACAAATTCCCCACTGACTCTCACAATTTACCCACTTGTCAACAATGTATGTGACTCGGCGTAATGGCAAGTGGTAAAATTGTGAGAGTCAGTGGGGAATTTGTGAGGTTAATTGGTCAATTTGATAAGTTGTAAAAGCAAATGGGGTAGTTGGTAGGGCAATTCGACAAGTTTTGAAAGCAAATTTCTTAGTCTGCTATAATTTTTTCTCCTCTTGGTTAATATTTCTTCACTTGGCTAGCGTATTTATTACTTTGGCCAACTTTTTTCTTACTTTACCATACATATTTCTTAGTTTGGTTGGTATTTTTCTCACTTTGATTAGTATCTGTTCCAGTTTTGGTAATATATTTTCTTACTTGGTCGACAAATTTTCCTATTTTTTTGTAAATTTGGATGACATATTTATAAGTTTGGTTGAAATATGTGTTTACTTGGTCAATATTTTTCCCCTTTGGTTAACAAATTTTCCTATTTAGGTTGATATTTTTCTATCTTTGGTTAATAATTTTCTTCATGTGGGTTAACAAAGTTTCCTACTTTTCATAAGTTTGGCAAAGCTTTTTATAAGTTTGGTCGATATTTTTTTCACATTTAGTTAACAAAATTTCCTATTTTTCATAAATTTACCGGAGATTTGTAAAAGTTTCGTCGACATATTTCTATATTTACCCAATATGATTATTACTTTGGTCAGTTTGGATGATATATTTATAAGTTTGGTCAGCCTTTTAGTTGGGCTGGCTAATATTGTTTTCCTACTTTTTATAAGTTTGGTTGAGATATTTATGTATTTGGCCACCATTTCTATTAGATTGACTAGCCTTTTTTCCTACTTTTTATAAGTTTGATTGAGATATTTGTGTATCTGACCAATATTTTGCCTATTTGGTTAACAACTGTTCCTACTTTTCATAAGTTTGGTGGAGATATTTCTGTATTTGGCCGACATTTTCCCTTTTGGTTAACAAATGTTCCTACATTTCATAAGTTTGGCAGAGATTTTTATCAGTTTGGTCGACATCTTTCTGTATTTACCCAACGTTTGTATACATTGAATCACGTATTTTCCTACTTCGGTCGAGATGTTTCTTAATTTGAGCAATATTTTCACCATTCGGCTAACACATTTTTCTACTTTTTATAAGTTTGGACGTGTTATTTATAAGTTTGAGCGACATTTTTCCTATTTGGTTAATATGATTTCTATTTACCCCATATTTTTTTTTTTTTTTTTTTTTTTACATTTGACTTACAATTTTCCTACTTTTTGTAAGTTTGGTAGAGATATTTATGTATTTGGCCACCATTTTTATTAGTTTGACTAGCCTTTTTTCCTACTTTTTATAAGTTTGATTGAGATATTTGTGTATCTGACCAATATTTTGCCTATTTGGTTAACAAATGTTCCTACTTTTCATAAGTTTGGTGGAGATATTTCTGTATTTGGCCGACATTTTCCCTTTTGGTTAACAAATGTTCTTACATTTCATAAGTTTGGCAGAGATTTTTATCAGTTTGGTCGACATCTTTCTGTATTTACCCAACGTTTGTATACATTGAATCACGTATTTTCCTACTTCGGTCGAGATGTTCCTTAATTTGAGCAATATTTTCACCATTCGGCTAAAACATTTTTCTACTTTTTATAAGTTTGGTCGTGTTATTTATAAGTTTGAGCGACCTTTTTCCTATTTGGTTAATATGATTTCTATTTACCCCATATTTTTTTTTTTACATTTGACTTACAATGTTCCTACATTTTGTAAGTTTGGTAGAGATATTTATGTATTTGGCCACCATTTTTATTAGTTTGACTAGCCTTTTTTCCTACTTTTTATAAGTTTGATTGAGATATTTGTGTATCTGACCAATATTTTGCCTATTTGGTTAACAACTTTTCCTACTATTTACAAGGTTGGATGAGCTAATTATAAGTTTGGTCAGCCTGTTATTTGCTTTGGATAACATTTTATCATAGTCTTTATAAGTTTGAATGAAATATTTATAAGTTTGTCCATCGTTCTGCCTATTGTATTACTTCGGTCGACATATTTCTTGATTTTACTAGTATATTTTCTTACTTGTTATAAGTTCGGATGAGATATTTCTATCTTTGACCACCATTTGCTATCATTGTTTCCTATTTTTTATAAGCTTCTTTGAAATTTTTTTCTTTACTTGACCCGTAGTTTTCATCTTTAGTTAACACATTTTCCTATTTGGTCGATATATTTATAAGTTTGTTTGAGATATTTCTTGACTTGCCCATCAACATGTAACACCCGCTCATCCCATGACACCCATATGCACCGTCAACAATAAAAACCAACAAGTGAACGCAATTATAATACATATAATTGTTTATTTTACAGTATTTCCAGTAAATGTTACAAACATAAAAATAAACATAATATCAGTATAAAAATGGATGGTGTAATATGGGATGTTATACATAGTATGCTCATATACACACAGTGTACAATGGTGTCGAACGTTGGTCATAAACCTGTGGTTATTTATTAAACGAGACAGAATTCTGGGATATGATAGAGATAAAAACTTATAGCTGGAATCGTCTCTGTAGTGTATTTGGTATTTGGACGTTGTTGCCTAGCGTATGTAAGAATGTCGTGTTCGTGTACTGTTTTGATAAAATCGTCAAAGTTTTGTCTGTTTCGAATTAGTTGTGGAATTTCTAAGACAGAAGCGTTATTGAAAGATGCATGGTAGAACCGAAGAGCTTGTGTTTCGATGTGCCTAAGGACTACATGATAACTAAAGTTGATTTTGAATATGCTCTTTTGAGTGTTAAAGATCTTGTACAAGGTCTCTGTCCAGTCTTTAGGGTGTTGTGTCTGTGGACTAATAAAAAATGTATAGACAGACATACATGTGTTGATCTTGTTATGTGTCTTGATACTACTCCAGTTGTCGTTGTATACTTGTCTAATATCATCTGGTAGCGTGTGTAGAGAACCCGCTTCATCCTCGGGTTGTGTGTTGGTAGCTGGATAGGCGTTTTCGTTTTGTTTAGTGTTCTTCTTCTTCCTGCTTGTCACATCACTATTGGTAGCCGCTGGTCTCTTACGCACTGTTGGTGAAAAAGGCGTTGACGTTTCTGTTGGTATTACACTGGATGATGATCCTGGTGTTGTGTGTTCTTTTGTAATGTGACGTTGTAGATTGTCTTTCCTGTTAAATTGATGATCACAAGTTTGACACGAATATACACGGGTCTTTGTACTGTGACTGTTACGAATATGGCGAAGCAGACTGCGCTTTTCAGTGAAGCCTTTTCCACAAGTTGCACATACGTGTTTCTCAGATGATTGCCGAGTAGCCATCTTTTTAGGCACGTTCGCTAGCGAATTGATAATAAGATAATCGACACTCGACTTGAAACCTGTTCACACCGAGCCTCTGTATATGATGTTGAATATAATTAGTTTATAACTTGCACTAATGGTAGATAACTTGACGTTGACTAGTTTAGGATACCAAATATCCAAACAACAAGCTGTAATGTTCACTAGTTTAGTATGCGGTATCAAACCCGAACAAGTTGTACCAGTCTCTGTTTCAACCGGTGATGAAATCTTTGCAGCTGCCGTTGTAAACTAAGGCAGAATAATGCTGATGCTTACACTTGGGGTGGGTCTGGGTAAAAAAAACTGGTTGATAAATCTTACAAGTCAGTTGTGAATAGCCAAAAACTGGGAGACAGATCCACTAAATCGGTATGTCCGTATATGGTTGATAGTCCGTAGATACTAAGACAAACAGGTGCCTGGCAAACTTTCTACGCTTGAAGGCAAATAGCAGTTGAATAACCACAAAATTGAAGACTCGGTCGTTCGTCGTTCTTGTGTAAAGCGCAAGGTGAGTGAGAGCTGGTGAGTTGGTTATATATTACATAAAGTAAGCCCCGCCCACAGTATAGTTGCCAGCCAATCAGTGATTGTCTAACATAAAATGTGGATCAATTCTAAGACCAACACCCTGATTGGTTGTAAGCCACACATCAGTTTGTGTGTTTTACAAGTCAAGCTGCCGCCGCAAGCCACAAGCAGACTCATCTCAAAGGCCGGTGGCCTGCACATATTTTGGTCGTAATATAGAACAGATAGCAGTCATGTTGTTTAATTGTTATGGCCTTACGCCACCATCAGGTTCGATCTGCTTCAAGTCCGACACCCACAACGACATGGAGGGTCCTCTTTACTTTTTTATTTTATTGTTTTTTTTTGTTTTTTTTTTTTTTTTTTTTTTTCTTCAAGGATTTCCTTTAACGATCTGAAAGTGTATGATGAAAGTGGCTCGGAAGCTTTTATCTACCCCCTTTCACCACTCACCAACCCCTTAACAACGAATATCACTAAGTCATACCTACCACTATTAGTACTAGCCGCCCTCTTTACTTTTTTAAGGTTTTCCTTTATACTATGTAATGGTAGTGCATAAACCACTACAGGTCTCTACAGATCACTAATAACCGCAATTGGAGCTATTGGCATTACAGCGTAAATTGCGCGTCAGGCAATCTCTCCCGCATTGATCGACACACGATTCACTTGAGTTCTCCTTTGTTAACATATAATGGTGATATAATTAATAGTACCAACTGTCGCCAGCACACCTAATTCCCAATATACATTATTTCTTTTACTATACACCTGCGGCCAATACTGACTTTTTGGTCACAGATGTTGTAAACCAACCTTTAACAAAGATACGAAACATGTGACACCAATGTTACTTTAACAGATTCCCCACATAGCGGGATTCGCTTCTCTGGCGCCTATGTTGGATATAGTTATCAACCAGCCGCGTTATTCGAATCGTCAATGACGCCACCTAGCTGCGTTACATACTCGCCCACTGCCACACTACACCACCACACAGCAGGTTTCGAACCTTTCAAGCGCTATGGCAGCAACTAGACACCACTGTTATACGTTTATGGCTTAGTATACACTTAAAAAGAGCCGCCTAGGGTGGACATCCTTATCGAATCGCGGCGTGAATCGATTCTCAAACGATGCCTCCGGCACCACCTATCCCCGTTACACACTCGACCACTGCCACACTACCCCACCACACAGTGAGATCCGAACCTGTTGCATGGTAGGGCACCCAAGAGACACCCAAGTTACACATTGGTGATATCCCACTATGATACACTACACACCCCCTATGACAACTAGGTACACCCATACGTGATAAAGTGGTAACCTTACCAACGAAAAAGCATTGAGATTCGAACTTAACGCCGCCAAATGAGGGCGGGGGTCTATGGTACCAACTTAACCTATTATACACCCCAGTTACACATTGGCGATACCCCGACACACTCTATCGAATTGGTTATCGCACCATCTGCAATGCGACTGTGGTACCAACTAACCCCGTGTCTCAATTCATTTATTATTGTTTACATATACCGATGATCTGATTAAAAACGCCACCTATCGCCGACAGGTGTAATTTACAAACCACATTATTTATGGTACGGACAATATCGACTTTTTTGCTGACAGTTGTTCGCCGATCTTAACAAAGATACGAATACATCAACCCGTAACAGCCGGCGCAAACCAATCGATTATGCAAAATTATGTTCCCCCACTCCCCTTCTTTGAGCTTACTATTTTATTCCGGCACCTCCCCGCACCTCCCGCACCTCCTTCTTTATTCTTTGTATATGAGGTATTTTATGCCTCATTACGAGGGATAACCTCCCTATATACTACTCCTGTGAAGGACGTGGAAATAACTTTTTAGTGGACTATACGACTGTGGAGATGGGAGGGATGGATGGGGGAGTTTGGGACTTAAATAAAACAGTGTTGGACATTGAGGCCGTGAAGGGAGAGTGAACCCAACTGGAATATAAGGCAGTTTTCCAATGTCTTACGATCGCGTTCGTGGGGTGCGCACGAGTTGATCGCGTGACCTGTATGTCGGCCACGCCACAGTGGTCAGAACTGTTGAAGTGTATGGATACCGGTTTCTGGGCACCACTGTTGATGTAAGAGAAGTGTTGCCTAAATCTGTACCCCTGACGAAGACCTATTTTCTCGATATATCTCATGTCACAACGTGTGCAGATGATCGCATAGATAGCGTTGCAACTCGTGCATGAGAAACCCTCACGGGTGTGGAAAGTGGTCTTAGTGAATGCTATTATTTAGCGAAAGCTATATATAATTTAGTGAATGCTATATATACCTTAATAAATGCTATATATAATTAATTAGTGGTGTATATAATTTAATGAATCTTATATATAAAAAAGGATCTCCGTCCAAATGTATGTATCTCTGTATGTCCTTTATACGTTCGCGAACGGCCCATCCGATTGAGATGAAATTTTCTACACGCCTTTCTTTCATTCCAGAGCTGCCAACTGTGATATTTTTTTAGTGTGAAATCGCATGCTTACCCAGTATTATTTCATTTTTCATTTTTCATCATAATTTCATATATCTCAGGGGACCTAACTCTATAAAAGTTATTTCAAAGGGCATAACTTTTCTGTATAACTTATAGTCATATTGTGGCATCGTTTTCAAAGATTTATAAACTCTTTGTCCATAGTTATGTACCGGCATATGAGTTATAATAAATAATGATACAATCTGTAAGGCATTTTCAAAGTTTTCATAAAAATAAAGCACAATGCATAACATTGTAACTCATCTTTTTTTGCTTAAGAAGTTACTGTAGTCATGCAGGTGATTAGAAAGAGTTTTCATTAAAAATAATGGATGGTGTGTTGAAGGACATTCTTTTAAGTTACTTTTTTTGTTGTATGAATTTAATGAGAACTTATATGACTACTTATATGAATTAAATGAGATGCTCCCCACCAGGGACTGGGCGAAGCCGGACAGGGTCAGGCAGACAGATACACAGACAGACAGACAGATAGACAGTCGGGAACAGGAACTTATATGACTACTTATATAAATTAAATGAGATGCTTCACACCAGGAGCTGGGCGATGCCGGGCCGGGTCAGACAGACAGACAGACAGACAGACAGACAGACAGACAGACAGACAGACAGACAGACAGACAGACAGACAGATAGTCGGTAACGGGAACGGGAACTTATATGACTACTTATATGAATTAAATGAGATGCTCCCCACCAGGGACTGGGCGAAGCCGGGCAGGGTCAGGCAGACAGATAGACAGACAGATAGACAGACAGATAGACAGTCGGGAACGGGAACTTATATGACTACTTATATGAATTAAATGAGATGCTCCACACCAGGAGCTGGGCAATGCCGGGCCGGGTCAGACAGACAGACAGACAGACAGACAGACAGACAGACAGACAGACAGACAGACAGACAGACAGACAGACAGACAGACAGACAGACAGACAGACAGACAGACAGACAGACAGACAGACAGACAGACAGACAGACAGACAGACAGACAGACAGACAGACAGACAGACAGACAGACAGACAGACAGACAGACAGACAGACAGACAGACAGACAGACAGACAGACAGACAGACAGACAGACAGACAGACAGACAGACAGACAGACAGACAGACAGACAGACAGACAGACAGACAGACAGACAGACAGACAGACAGACAGACAGACAGACAGACAGACAGACAGACAGACAGACAGACAGACAGACAGACAGACAGACAGACAGACAGACAGACAGACAGACAGACAGACAGACAGACAGACAGACAGACAGACAGACAGACAGACAGACAGACAGACAGACAGACAGACAGACAGACAGACAGACAGACAGACAGACAGACAGACAGACAGACAGACAGACAGACAGACAGACAGACAGACAGACAGACAGACAGACAGACAGACAGACAGACAGACAGACAGACAGACAGACAGACAGACAGACAGACAGACAGACAGACAGACAGACAGACAGACAGACAGACAGACAGACAGACAGACAGACAGACAGACAGACAGACAGACAGACAGACAGACAGACAGACAGACAGACAGACAGACAGACAGACAGACAGACAGACAGACAGACAGACAGACAGACAGACAGACAGACAGACAGACAGACAGACAGACAGACAGACAGACAGACAGACAGACAGACAGACAGACAGACAGACAGACAGACAGACAGACAGACAGACAGACAGACAGACAGACAGACAGACAGACAGACAGACAGACAGACAGACAGACAGACAGACAGACAGACAGACAGACAGACAGACAGACAGACAGACAGACAGACAGACAGACAGACAGACAGACAGACAGACAGACAGACAGACAGACAGACAGACAGACAGACAGACAGACAGACAGACAGACAGACAGACAGACAGACAGACAGACAGACAGACAGACAGACAGACAGACAGACAGACAGACAGACAGACAGACAGACAGACAGACAGACAGACAGACAGACAGACAGACAGACAGACAGACAGACAGACAGACAGACAGACAGACAGACAGACAGACAGACAGACAGACAGACAGACAGACAGACAGACAGACAGACAGACAGACAGACAGACAGACAGACAGACAGACAGACAGACAGACAGACAGACAGACAGACAGACAGACAGACAGACAGACAGACAGACAGACAGACAGACAGACAGACAGACAGACAGACAGACAGACAGACAGACAGACAGATAGATAGACAGTCGGGAACGGGAGAGCTTATATGACTACTTATATGAATTAAATTAGATGCTCCCCACCAGGGTCTGGGCGAAGCCGGGCAGGGTCAGCTAGTGCTATATATAATTTGCCGGCTTCGTGGCTTAGAGGTTATGAATTTTCTCCGTAATCTCGTATACTCTCGTCGGTAACGTGATGACGGTGAGAATCAGCAGTGGTTCGAATATATATAATTTATTGAATGCTATATGTAATTTAGTGAATGCTATTATTTAATCAATATCTGTACCAAGTCACAATATGCTCTATGTGATGCATTGTTTGCATATTTGGAAATATGAAATAGAAGAAATGGCAAAAGATTGAAAGGCCTTTCGGCGCCCGTGAAGAGAGCATCGTTGTGCAAAGGACTTACTACGTGATAGTGATGTTGCCCTATTTTGGTTGGTGGCAGAGGGCTAGAATTTAATCTACTAGGGGGGTTTCAAATGAAAACCTTAAATGTGTGTGGGTTTCTTTTGTTGTGTGTGTTGTTGTTGTTGTTGTTGTTGTTGTTGTTGTTGTTGTTGTTGTTGTTGTTGTTTTGTTTTTGTTTTTTTTTGCTGCTGCTGCTGTTGTTGTTGTTTTGTTTTTTTGTTTTTTTGTTTTTTTTTTGTTTCTGCTGCTGCTACTGCTGATGCTGCTGCTGCTGCTGATGCTGCTGCTGTTGCTGTTGCTGTTGTTGTTGTTGGTTGTTTTTTTGTTGTTTTTTTTTTTGGGGGGGGATGAAAATATTCTGTAAAAGTAAATAATAAAGTAGCATTCTTCGATGTAGTCACCACTGTGTCCAATGCAAGTCCTCCAACGCCAATGAAGTGCTTGGATTCCTGTAGAAACATTGACTATGGGGTAACTCCTCGGTGCCCCTGACTCGGTCGTGAACAGTCTGTCACAGAAGTTACGCCATTTTGAAACTTCCTACTCCACTCATACACTTGCTAGACTGACAGGCATGTAACACCATACTGGACCTTCATTTGCGATGAATTTCTATAGGTTTCACCCCTTCACTGATCACGGATAACAAAGTGCTTCTCCTCTTTAGTGCATGTCAAAAGTGGGGCTGCCATCTTTAAGCTGTCCTTATGACGACATCGTGTTCGTCTGCACCATGATGTCACGGGATGAACACTCTTCACATCCTTAACACCAACATTGACAGGTTACAAGACAACGGCATGGTTATTGTAATTTATATCACACTTGTAAGGTTTTCACGTGAAGTCCCTTAATATATTTGCAACGAGTCAATTTTGTAATTCAACGTTTCTCTTATGCAGTTTCGAATGTAATATTAGAATTTAATTAAAATTTTCAAAACAAACGTGTTGTTTTATTTATATGGTAGAGTAGTATTGGAATTTACTCAACGTTTTTAACACACAAGCACAAATATACTCCAAATGTTGCCTTATTTAGTTGGCGACAGAATACTACAAATTATTCAATTTTTGCAACAAGTCACGTCTATACCGCAACTATTGTCTTGCGCAGTGTCTTATGTATTATTAGAATTTAATCAATATTTTCAACACAAAGCCATGCATATATTTCAAATATTGCCTTATTTAGTTGACGCAAGTGCTAGAATTTAATCAATATTTTCTACATCAAATCACGCATTTACTGCAACTTTTCTCCAACTTGGTGTGTTAGATAACTGTGCTAGGATACAATCAATAGTTTTGGCACCAAGTCATGTATATACGATTCTAGAAGGGATCATTAATCCTTGTTTCACACTCACCGCATCCCATCGAGAAATGGGACATTGAGGTGCCAGTCAGCCATGCATTGTGTAACTCGTTTGTTCGCATAATCACCTCCTGTGAGTGCGTGTATATCAAACATTATAATACATGTATAACTTAATAATATGCATGAACACGTAGATGGCTTGTCATTGCTGCCTATTTATGGTGTATTTTACTCCCACGGCGAACTCTTCACTGAAAAACAAATGTTAATTATGCTGTGCAATTATCGTTGCGAGTGTCCACTGGGGTCAGTTGGGGTTAGGACTAAAGCTTACAACTCGTTTGCTCGTGTTGGCGCCACGCGGCGTGCTTGGCAAGTTTGTTTTTATTTATTTTTTTTGTATATCCTGATAGGCCAGCTCCGTGGCGAAGAGTTTACGGACGCAGTTCGTAATCCCGCATACCCGCGTTCGAAACACAACTTCGCACGATTTGGCAGCAGACCGCCTTGTGTTGGTTTTTTATGAAATGGTATGGGTGCCGGTCGTTCAGAAAGCAATGGAAAACTACAGAGCGTAAAATTGCCAAGAGATCACAGCTGCAAAATATTTATGGCGTTGACTGCCCTGTAAAGGATATGCAACTTAAAAATAAACAAATGGGTAAGATAGAATAAACAAAATTAAGAACCTATGGCAGAATACCAGCAAACAGGTTCAACTAAAAATTTTGAAGACATGCATCCTTTATGTGACATGTTATGAATGTAAGTCATGGACAATTTCACAATTGCAGAAGAAGAAAATTCGGGTTTTTGAACTTAAATGCAAAAGAAAATGTCTTAGAATATCGTAAACCAAGAAGTAAAACATCAACATGTTACAAGATCTGGACATCGACGAAAACTGGCTCATAAACAACGTTATGTCTGGGGAATCGAACCACTTTGGCCATATAAAACTTGGCATTGACTTGGAAGGAACATTGCTGGAAGACATGGTTCCTGGTAGAAGTGGCATTGTCGACCAGCACGGAGATGGACACGGGACATTACAGCTATCTTTGCCATGAGGGTGCTCGAGACAGAGGAAATGGCCAGAGATCGAGAGGCTGTTCGGAGCGCCGTGATGAGAGCGACGTTCTGTATAGAATCTGCTACTGATGACAGTAGGTAAGAACCTTTCAAGTGTACATCCCTAAACACGCTTAGACAACTCAGGGCGGACGCGATGGTGTACTTGTTAGGAGATTATGTCGGTAATGTCGTGAGCGTGGTCGGATGAGGGTCTTACACCTCAACTCGGTTCGCTCAAAGAGGGACAGACAAGCCACCTATTCCACCGTGCACTCAGACCTACAAAATAGGAGATCCCTCACACTTCACAGATCCACGGCAGATTCTTGCTACTGGGCTTAATTTTTTTTAGACGGTGCAAACAGTGAGTTGCATAATTTATTGCCAGACATAATTCACTGCATCTCGCCAGAAGCATACTGCAGAATTACGGGATCTGGCCGCGAACCATTTGCAGCTTAACGTCCTAATCATTACACAAACGCACTCGCTAAATATGTCAGGCCATAAATTGTGCAACCTCTTGTTTGTGTCTTGATTATTCACACTGACTACAATAAAACGTTGTTCTGAACACATAGAAGACACTACACGAGCTAAACTTCTGAGACCAGATAAAATGTTTCATGTCCTTTACATGACGTTTCCATCAACTTCAGGTTAATTATCTAGATAATTTTACGTCCAGTAGTTTGCCATTGCTTTCTGAACGAGAAGTTAGCGTTAAAGTCCAACTTAATGCCGCTGTAGGAATTGAACACCCGTCCTCGCCATTATCACACCGGAAGTTTAAGAGCTAGTGTTCTTAGCCTTTCGACCACGTCTCAGAAAATGTTAAAGCCGTGGAAGCACAAGGATGCGAACACACACCTCGCAATGACAACAGCGCCTAGTTGTAGCAACAATTGTACTTCGCTGCGCTACCAGCTAGACATTTATCGAAATACACAGTTCCTACAAAGAGGTATTATCGTCATTTTGATGGAACATTGGAATCCGGGTGTTTTTATGACTTTCAGTTTTTCTGTTGTCTAGTGTGTTCTCTTATTTCTACTTCTAAATATACCCACAATGTCGTAATGGTATAATGGTTAGTGTTTTTACCTGCCAAGGCGCTGGCGTTCAATTCTCGGCAGAGGCTGGGTGTTATTTCGACCCGCTCTGAGTTCGAATCAGCCACACAAAAATTGGTAACAGACAATTATTATAATTTTCTTAGATTCGTCTGGACAGGAATTGTGACGATGAAGGTAACTGGTCACCCCACTTCTTACGTAGGAGGCATAGAACGCATGGAGGCCTAACAACTCACACCCCAACGATTGTATCTGCTTGGACTGGCTTTTACCCATAAAAGAACATGTATAGAACACGTGATTCCGGTATACAAGCAATACATCACTGGTATATTTGACAGTGATACGGAGATCGAGCAATGTAGATATAAGTCTAATATTCGATGTTTTCCTTCCTCACAGTTTGGCCCCACAATAAACTATTATATATATATATATATATATATATATATATATATATATATATATATATATATATATATATATATATATATATATATATATATATATATGTATATTATATATTGGCACCTTGCCGTCTTGACAGACGATAGATTGTGCTTCGAAAAGGCATAACTTTTACCCATGGCGGTAGCGAATGTGACTGATAAGGCAAATTCGCGCTGTAAATGTTCGTTCACAGTGGGTGCATGTGAACACGTGGTCATTTCCACCATCATGCACAATCTCACGTCTCACACGCTCGGTGTGTGACTTATCTGCAATAATTAATAAACTATTAGAAATGTGTAGATATAACCCTAATATTCGATGTTTTCCCTACGCACAGGTTGGCCCCACAATAAAATGTTAGAAAATTGTAGATAATAACCTAATATTCGATGTTTTCCCTCCGTGTAGGCTGGTCCCACAATGAACTGTTAGAAAATTGTAGACATAAACCTAATATTCGATGTTTTCCCTCCGCACAGGTTGGCCCCACAATAAACTGTTAGAAAAGACCCTATACCTACAAGTCATTGACTACGACAGATTCAGCCGTGACGACCCTATTGGAGAGACGTATATACCGTTGAATGAGGTTGACCTGTCACAATCACCAGTCACCTGGAAGTACTTACAGCCGTGCAAAGATTCCAGAGTAAGTCCATTACTTTGTCTGTCAACTGCATCAGATAGTGTCTGTATAATGTATGTTTGAGGAAGTCCGTGAGTTTGTCAACTACATCAGTTTGTGTCTGTAAAAAGGCTGTCTGAGTAAGTCCGTGATTTTGTCTAACTGCATCAGTTTGTGTCTGTAAAAAGTATGTCTGAATAAGTCCATGAGTTTGTCTGTCAACTACATCAGTTTATGTCTGTAAAAAGTATGCCTGAGTAAGTCAATGAGTTTGTCTGTCAACTACATCAGGTTGTGTCTGTAAAACGTATATCTTAAATGTTAAATGATCGCAAACCACTACGAACAGCATGATATGCGGCGTGTGTCTGCTTTTCCAAATAGCTTCACTTGTTCTTTGCTCAGTCCACTGTGTTCTTTGAATCTACCTCAGAAACTATATCTCAACTGCCATCAGATGTTTCTCATTTTATTTGTATTTTTTCAAGGTCTCATATTTATATAAAAGTATCGGCTCTTGCAGCACTTCTAACATTCTTTTTCTCGCAGGGATTGTCAATCTATGGTGCGTTGTTCACCTTGTTTCTTTGTTTGTTTATTTGCTTGTTTTTTGTTTTTGTTTTCTAAAGTGTAATGCAGAAGGGTTGAACAGGATATTATTCTTTGAAAACAATCTGTATTTTAAAATGTACCGAGGTTATTACGTATTATACATTATATGTTTTTGCATATCCATTACAGGACATCGCTGTCAACATCAGCAATCTTTCAGCTGATTGTTGATTTCTTGGCAAGGTCACGCTCAGTAGTTTGTCATTGCTTTCTGAGCGGCCAGCTCACATACCCCGTAAGTTACCGACGCGATTCGAACCACTACTGATTCTCACCGTCTTCACGTTACCTACGAGAGTATACGAGATTACGGAGAAAAGTCGCTAACCTCTAGGCCAGGAAGCCGGCACACATTATATAGTATCGTTTATTCACGAGAGAGAGAGACACACACACATTATATTTTTTTTTTTTTTTTTTTTCCCGCGTTTCCATCCTGTTTCAGGATATTGCGGTCAACACCAGCATCTTTCAGCCGTATGTTGATTCCTAGGCTAGATTACGCTCATCAGCACGCCACGACTTTCTGAGCGACCGGCTCCATACTCTCATAAGTCACTTTTGCGATTCGAACCACTGCTAATTCTCGTCGCGTCACGTGACGAGAGTATTCGGGGTTAGCGGAGAAAGCTGCTAACACCTCGGCCACGGAGCCATAGTATCGTTTATTCGGGAGACTCCGTGGCGAAGTGATCAACCCGTCTACCTCGCGCTCCGAAGGTCGTGGGTTCGATTCCGGGCTATGTCTTTCGGTTCACGAGTGCGTGTTTCTCGGAGACTCCTTGAGATCGTCTCTGGAGCTACGGAGTTCGTGCTTTGTGCGACGCTTTCGACAGGTTTACCCTGCAGAAAGAGACCGAG
>OY992886.1:81901803-82021803 GCA_963921405.1 Cepaea hortensis
AAATTTAAGGACGTTTAGAGATGAGAGGATCGACTTCATTGTAACACTGGGTTTTATCCCATATGGCGGGGTCTCTTTCCACAGTGTGGTATGCCGAAAACGTCTCACAGATTACGAACTCCGTATCTCCGGCGAAGATCTCCAGGGATGTCTGAGGACACTGTACTCGTGAACCGAATGACGGAGTTAGGAAGACGAATCTCGACCTTCGGGGAGTGAGGCAGGCTGCTTGACCAGTTCGCCACGAAGACCCCACATCTGTCTCTGTCTTAGTAGTAACCCAAAGTGTTTCCTTATTATGTCGATGGTGTTTCTTTGTTGTGTCGATGGTGTTTCTTTATTGTGTCGGTAGTGTTTCTTTAGTATGTCGATAGTGTTTCCTTATTATGTCGATGGTGTTTCTTTGTTGTGTCGATAGTGTTTCTGTATTGTTCAAAAAGTTTTTTGTGTACAGGGAATAACAGAGTCCATGGGAATATCGATACATGAAGCCCATAAGCGGGCACCCTCACGCTGTTTATACTTCACCTCGACACAGCAAGGGACGAGAGGAACATGATGAGAGGAAATCAAATCAAATCAAATCAAATCAACTTTATTTTAAAAGGGTCACAAATTGGGCACGCAGGTCCGTCTTACATTCGGCCCTTCCAATGAGATGAGATGAGATGAGTGTTTTTTTTATATTGTGTCGATAATGTTTCTTAATTGTGTCGATTGTATTTTTTACTGTGTCGATTGTGTTTCTTTATTGAATCGGTAGTGTTTCCTTATAGTGTCGATAGTGTTTCTCTATTGTCTTGACAGTGTTTCTTCATTGTTCCGACAGTGTTTTTTTTTTTATTGGGTCGATGGAGATTCTTTATTTTGTCGATAGTGTTTCTTTAATGTGTCAGTAATGGTTCTTTATTGTGTCGATAGTGTTTCTGTAATGTGTCAGTAATGGTTCTTTATTGTGTCGATATTGTTTCTTAATCGTGTCCACCGTGTTTAGTTATAGCGACTGAGATCTTTGTTTATTATAACTGAAGTATTTGTGTACTTTGATTGAAGTGTTTCTTTATTGTGACTGAAGTGTTTCTTTATTGTGACTGAAGTGTTTCTTTATTGTAACTGAAGTGTTTCTTTATTGTGACTGAAGTGTTTCTTTATTGTACCTGAAGTGTTTCTTTATTATAACTGAAGTGTTTCTTTAATTATAACTGTCGTGTTTCTTTATTGTGACTGAAGGTTTTCTTCATTGTAATGATAGTGTTTCGTTATTGTACCGATAGTGTTTCTTTATTGTGACTGACGTGCAGAATTATTAAAATGCCATATTTTATTACTTATCATCATTATCATGTGCCATGACAGACAGCGTTTACTTTCATGTCTTTACTGAGTTTTCGGTCTTTGGTGTTCTGGATCAATTGTAATGATGATACTCCTCCATGTCACCATCTTAGGCGCGCAGCACCATATCGCTCTGTTTGTCTCTGCTTCTTCTACCGTTGATCTACTCATTCTATGACCAAACAACACTTGTTGTCTCTTTATTATAGTTTATTTGACATTAATGAGGCTGGGGTGGGGGTTTAAACATCTAAAGCTTCTACCAATGGAAGTTGAAAACCCCTGTTGTGCAGACTCAAAGACTTAGTACTGAATCTGCGATTACTGTGGGGATAACTAATACCCCCACATTCAAACAGTATCAAGGAATGTGTGTGATATGTGTTTCAGTCCAAATATGATTCATCTATTCACTTCATATAACACATGACTCTACAGCATGCGACTGACGATATATGTCGAAATATGCCAGGGAACACATTGTGCAATCTATTTTTAGTGGATTCTTTAAAAATAGATTGCAGCTAAGACCTCACGTTGTTGAAGTTTTAATGTAAATCACGGAAGAATCCATTGTCTAGTTTGCTTTTTGTTGACGGAAACTTTAAATCAAAACTCATGTCCTGAATGTGTTGAAGTCCTGATTTGTGGATCACAATATACACCTTCTATGTTCACGTTCCGCGCAGAACATGTTTAATATGCTGACACGTTTGATATGCTGACACGTTTAATATGCTGATATGTTTAATATGCTGATATGTTTAATATGCTGATATGTTTAATATGCTGATATGTTTAATATGCTGATATGTTTAATATGCTGACACGTTTAATATGCTGATATGTTTAATCGATGACATGTTTAATTTGCTGATATGTTTAATATGCTGACATATTTAATATGCTGACATGTTTAATTTGCTGATATGTTTAATATGCTGACATGTTTAATATGCTGACTTGTTTAATATGCTTTCACGTTTAATATGCTGACATGTTTAATATGCTGACATGTTTAATATGCTGACTTGTTTAATATGCTGACATGTTTAATATGCTTTCACGTTTAATATGCTGATATGTTTAATATGCTGACGCGTTTAATATGCTGACATGTTTAATATGCTGATATGTTTAATATGCTGACATATTTAATATGTTGACATGTTTAATATGCTGACATGTTTAATAAGCTGACACGTTTAAAATGCTGATATGTTTAATATGCTGACATTTTAATATGCTGATATGTTTAATATGCTGACATGTTTAATATGCTGACATGTTTAACATGCTGACACGTTTAATATGCTGACATGATTAATATGCTGACACATTTAATATGCTGACATGTTTAATATGCTGACAAGTTTAATATGCTGACACGTTTAATTTGCTGATAGGTTTAATATGATGACATGTTTAATTTGCTGATATGTTTAATATGCTGACATATTTAATATGCTGACATGTTTAATATGCTGACATGTTTAATATGCTGACATGTTTAATATGCTGACAGGTTTAAAATGCTGATAGGTTTAATATGCTGACATGTTTAATATGCTGACACGTTTAACATGCTGACATGTGGAATATGCTTACATGTTTAATATGCTGCCATGTTTAATATGGGGGTGGGGGGGGGGGGGGGTGGAGGAGGTGGCGCTTAATGTGCTGACATGTTTAATATGCTGATATGTTTAATATGCTGTTTGATATGTTGACGTGTTTAATGTGCTGTCATGTTTAATATGCTGTCATGTTTAATATGCTGACATGTTTAATATGCTGGCATGTTTAATATGTGGGGGGGGGGGGGAGGGGGACGTTTAATATGCTGACCTGTTTAATATGAGTCAGCAACTTGCTTAATAAACTAAGGGTAAGACAACTCGATGAATGTAATTGTGGAATTGTTTAAAAGGACGGCTAAACATTTACCGTTAGAATGTGCAACACATGCGAAAAAGAGAAAATTATGTTGACATAAACCCGCTCCATTTCAGGACAAACTAAGGAGATGTAACAAAGCTCATGTTGATTGCTGCTTTCTTTAAATATATACAGGTTGGAAGAAGAAGAAGAAGAAGAAGAAGAAGAAGAAGAAGAAGAAGAAGAAGAAGAAGAAGAAGAAGAAGAAGAAGAAGAAGAAGAAGAAGATTTACATTTTTCTGTGTAAACAAAAAGACTTAAACTAGAATAATTGACGTCTATTAATATGTGAGAAAGCTAATAATATAATATTAACAAATTTATTATACTTACCTCTACAAATTAGATCACAGAATATTACGCCTGCTAAAGAATTACATTTTCCATGAACAATGAATAATCTGCTTCGCGAACTTTTGGGACAAACTTAAACATGCACGTATTGTATTATTTAGATGAACTAAAATATTCCGTGGCAACACGACAGCAAACATCTAAAATAAGTGCAAATTGTACACATTACTTCGTAATAAATTTCAACTTACACGCCAATCGTCTGAAAATTTGTGAGTCCAATTTTTATAGATTCCGTTTATGGCAATGATTTAACGTCTGCTGCTACAAACTGTTTTAAAAGTTAGTTGCATATCCTTTACAGGAGTCTGTTGTAATCCTTGAACACCTGCGAAACTTTATAAAGTTACAACTGATGTTCGAACCATGCAAACAGTATGTGTTATTTGTTTCTCCTGTGTTATGAATTTGCTGTTAACAAATGCGAGACATTGACGTTATCACTCAGGTAAAACTGGACGGTCTCTCCATTTTAAATTACGACTTCCCATCGACGCTATAGCAAGCAGTTCGCAACAAACAGCGGGTCGCACCACTCGCGTCATTCGTGACTCGCAAAGCAAAACTAATTGCATTACCTAACCGCAAAGACAGCGCATCTCACAATTGTTGCATGGAGGGGTCGCATTATCCTTGAATAATTAATAAAGGGTTCGCACGAGGAACGCCCCGGGCAGTCTATGCTTTATGATGATCTTATATGAGTGTGAATCAATACAATATAACATTGTTTATCTTTTTAACTAGGCATGGTGAAGTAATAGCTAGCACGTAACAGCTAGCACGTAGTAGCTAACACGCAATAGCTAGCACGCAGTAGCTAGAACGCAATAGCTAGCATGTAGTAGCTAGCACGCAGTAGCTAACATGCAGATGTTAGCACATAGTAGCTAGCATGCAGTAGATAGCATGTATTAGCTAGCACGCATTAGCTAGCACGTAGTAGCTAGCACGCAGTAGCCAGCACGCAGTAGCTAGCACGCATTGGCATGTAGGTCCGGATTGCGAAGGGGTCAAAATGTCCACCTTACACATCATGGGACGTGTGTTCAAACCTCAGTGGAGCTAAGAGCTATTTTGTTTGTCGAGGATGAAATAAAACTCCTAGCTTGTATACCACCTTGGGACGGTTCGGGCATCGACCTTCGTTTCTCAGCCGGGAAAACCTCACGGCCACACCAGCACTGCTACAAGTACTGTCATGATTCAGGACATTTATTTACACATTATATAGTAGACAACTGGATAGAAGTAAATATTACAACTTAATTATATCGACACAGCGGACGCAAACTCGCTGCCCGGTTACATGAAAGATGCCTTTTAACATTGGTTAGTTCCTTTCTCTGTCGTTTTCAAATGTGTCTGTTGTCTAGGATTCTCATATACCTACTTCTATCCCATTGTGATATATTGTATTTTCACAAACGTAACATCGCGTCAATTATTTCCAGGACGACAAAATCAGAGTTCACCACCAAAAATACTAAGTTTGTTTCATATTACTACAATCCCATATTTTACAAGGACAGACTCGTGGTCCACGGGAAAGTAAAAACACGAAACGGAGAAAGCTGAGATATAAACAGCTACAATCGATTTCCGGCCTCATTGTACCAACGAAACAGCGACTGGTCACAAACCAAGATGTGCCTGCGGAATGGTAGCTTCTTAACTCGCCACGACTAAGTGAGAAAATTGTCTAAAGAGAAGAAGGACCATACATCCAGCAGCCAGTATTTGGAAACAACCAAATCTATGACCTTACGTCTTGGTGATGTTAACTGTTGACACGTGTTGTGAAGCCGTCTTGTTCGGATGAGGTGAATATGATATTCATTTAAATCTTAGATAAGTGAGTCCTTTTTCCCAGAAGAAGAGTTGGTAAGTCGACTTGTTAAACACGTGTTGTGAATTCTTAAGAAGTTAATTATAATATATTTAATTGTTATAGTTTATAAATAAACTATTCACGAAGAATAACCATAGTGAATTTTATTTTCTCCCAAACTAAACAACTTAGTGAATGTATAAACATTAGACCCATGTTGTAAACTTAATTTCTTAAGCATGAAACTCAATCTACAATGAATTAGAGTGGTAACTTAAATCTTAAGAAAGCTCAGAATTCTTAGTGCAGTGGTGAGGACATATGGTACATGTGCCCACTGGTAAGATTTAAAACTAGTTTACATGTGCCCGCACTGATAGAGAAATTAGGTAATGTATAATTAGTTAGTAGATTTATTTTTGACATGAGCACATGGGCAAACAAATAGTTTTCTGGTATTTCATGAACACATGAGAACCAAATTGATTCTATAGGGATCATAATTTTATGTGTTGAGTAAAGCACCCCTGTGGTGAGTCAAATGTATTTTCAATGTTGTAAACATATGGAATTAATGTTTGTGCCACACAATAATACTTAGTCAACCGGCGTAGTAGAATGGTTAAGATTCATAATGCCTGAATGTAGACTGAGGAGATCACATAAATTCATGAGACCATGTAGGGACCCCTGTGTATTTTCATTATTGCTAACATGAGGAAGTATCCTTTGAGAATCTCATAATTATGTCTAATGATCACATAAATGTATGTCATGTGTGACTCATTATTGTAAACAGATGTGAATGTATCATTTGTAAACCACCTCAGTAGGAATGATTAATTATCAGTCAGGAAATATTATAATTTCTGATGAGGGAGGAGATTTAATTGTAATATCATTGTTATTGAACCTGTGAATTTATCAGGGATAAAGCACCTACATATGCATGATTGTCATCCATACAGATATGATTGTGTCTGATGAATGGGTGAGATCTCATTGTGATGTCAATGGTGTTAACATTTAAATTTATCATTGGGAAATCACATAAGTACCCACCTGACATGCCAGTATGAAGGATGTGTGATGAATGATTCCTATATGATCACCCATACCAATATGAATGTGCCTATAGACTGAGTGAAAAGATCATCCATACATATGAATGATGGCTGAGATGAGTGAATTGACCCCACATGCAAAGATGGATATGTTGACTGATACATGAGGAATTAGAGTGAGTGGGTGAAGTTACAGGCTGAGAGAGAGGGAGTATAGGCCAACAGTCAATATCAGGATAGTTGGCAACTTGATGGGAAATGCCATGACTATCACCAGAGAAATGGTTCGGCGTAACCCATAAACTAAATAATAATTTAGTACACTCCGGCACATAACAACACTTTGTATAAAATATCATTCATATTACAATCATCTGGTTTTGTGCGCTAAGCACGACACAACCAATATCATACATTACGCATACTACCAGCATCTGCGGCTGTAATTTAAGCAAAATCCCACTTTGTAGTTCATGTCACTACTGTTAACACATATGGTTTAGTGTAATGATAATAATGTACTACACAGATGATGATGATGACTGTAATGTAATGAAAATGATGTAATAATGATTATGATGATGTTGTTAGAATGATGTAATGATTTCTAAGGTCATAAGCATGATAATAATGATAATGATTGTAATTACAATGATATAAGGAAACCATGATGATGTTGATGATGATAATAATAAATATTACATCCATGAGAATGGAAAAAAACTTCTCACTTGAAGCATTTAATGAAGAAGAATACACTTGAAGGTTATACAAGAATGATACCATAATGAAAACATGTTTATAAGCAAATACTCATTGAAATGGGAACTGATTTTTAAAAGCCCTTAATGTATGAGACCCTTTTTCTTGAATAGAAAAAGATGAAAAAGAGAATTAACTAGGTACAGAATGGGATGGGGAACACAGTTGTAAATTCTAAATCAATCAAGGTATGACTTAACCGGTAGACCTGAGGACAGGCATAGTTGAAGATGAAACTGCACATCTCCTAGTCTAAAACTTGAACACCATATAATGGAAGATGGAATGGAGAGCAACCCATTATGTTGTCGATAACTATTTGAGAGCACTAAGACTCTTTACCTTCCACTATTTATTTTCCTAGGATCACAATTCTTTTAGGTATTTTCTTTGTGATGTTCTTGAGAAAAATATAGAACATTTCAGTTCTGATGTTCATATTGCTGATATTTTTAGACTTATAGTGGATGCTAAAATTTCAGGTAGTGGTTATTATCCCGACCTGACTTTGTGAATGCAGCACTTTGTGAAAGTAGTTGTAGCAGCTTGACTGAATGCAGTAGCCACTTAACTGCGTGAGACAGCTGAGATAGTGAGGCCAAATTATATTCCACAGTAACTTCCTGCCAATTTTCACCACCCTTCAAGGACAGGTATTAAATATCCTTTTTCCTAGGTATAGGTGGAAAAAACACAGTGAGCCAAAAGATTGACTAAAACCGGGGTGGGGGGGGGGGGGGGGGGATTAAAAGAACTCTCCAGAATAGTCTACACTGAATGCTATCGAGATCCAAGAACTGGATGCGAAACCAACCAGGGTGTACCCAGTTTCTTTCCACAGATTAGGCCAGCAGAATAGGCCCAATATTTAAGAACGGATGCAACTCTGAGGACCATGTATGATACAGTGGCACAGCCAGGGGATAGCTAATTAGTTAGAGACGAATATGCCCATAATCGTGTAATTTTACTGTATTGATTGTTGTATGCTATGATATGTATAAGCTACAAATCCATGTATATGTATATTAAATGATGAAAATTACGGGTTATTTTCTCTTTTGAGAGTTCTCTTGTCATAGTAACATTGTTGTAAGCAATTACCCTAGATTAATTATTTAGTTGGTAGAGGAGAGGCAAGGAACCATTCCTAAGGACATTTGGGATACTCAGTAAAAATTTCATTTCTTCCTTGAGGTATTCCTTGGTTCTCCAAAACTCTATTTAATAGTCTCAAATCATTGAGCCAGTAACAGCTAAATTAATTTTAACGGGCAGGATCACATTGAGAAAGAGAAACTCTGGATCCTTTATCTCTTTGGGGTTGAGCCATCAACTATTTATCCGACACCCATTGAATTACACGAGTGTGAATCAATACCTATGACATTATTAATCATCTTATTAAAGAGCCACAGTGACGCAGTAGCTAGCACGCGTTGCCTGCCAGCCAGGAAGTCATGTGTTTGAATCCCATCAATACGGGTATGTTTTCACTGACCTGATCCCTCAGTCCGATCTAGTCTAACACGGTTACTTGGTACTTTTCAGGGAAGTAATAGCGCCGGCATCATAGCCACTATGCTACCAAGACACCCCTATATAAAGAAAACTTCGATTAACCGTCACTGTAGGAACCAGGGCTGTGACAGATAACCGAATAGACAGATAACATAAATCTCTTAATACATATGTACAGTAACGTTATTTCATTGCGGACATTGGGCCAAAATGAAAATAAAAGCCTTTAAATGTGAATAATAAATACATATTGTATTTAATTTTACAAAAACGATCAATATAAACTTCAATAAAAGAGTAACATTGTGCATACTTTTATTGTAATACTATAAGTCTACGTTAATTTAAAATAATCTGCCATCTTCTTCTGTGTCTTTGAGGCTCGAGCTTTCTGCGCGGCGATATTCCGTATCTTACGCAGAAGTAGGATCTGTGTTGCATTTTCTTCCTCTTGCATTTCAAACCAGTCGATGCATTTTGATAACATAGTTTCTGATTCTGAATGGCTAGGTTTTTGGTTAAGAACTGATCGCTCTTCGTCATCAAATTCTTCTTCTTCAATGGTAGTCACACTCGAAACAATTTCATCATTATTCAAAATTTCAAAGCCTGCATTCATTTTGTCACACTCCAACCAATCTGTTACTTCTTCTGGCGTAATGTTTTCACAGTTTAGTCCTACATTGTTGCAGAGTTGCAGAATTTCGAAAACACTAACAGTCTCAGTTCCTTCAGTTTCGTCAACAGGTTCAGGCAAGAGTTTATTCCACCCAATCTTTAGGCTGGCCAAAGGGGATAGACTCCCTATGGTCAGATTTTTGTCAGATTTTGTTTTCAGCGATTTAAAAAATAGGCATAATGAACGTCTGCGGTTTTAATAGTAAAGAAGAAGAACTTATAGAAACAATGGAAGAGAGGAGCAATGATGTACAGATCAGATGGAAGCAGAGGAAGAGGCCGATCACGTAAACGATGGACACAGGGAATAACAGTCCATGGGAATATCGATACATGAAGCCCATAAGCGGGCACTCTCCCGCCGTTTATATCAGTACTTCACCTCGACACCGCAAGGTGAAAGAGGAACATGATGAGATGAAATTAAACCGTAAGGTCAGCTCAGGCAGTTGCGACATTGAAAATAGCGTCCTTTATGTTATATCTCTTCCAAAATTCTCTTTTAGGGTGTTGATGGGTAACAGAAACTGGCGGTTAAACGAGTGACGGTTAATCTAAGTTTTACTCTATATACATATATATATAGAGGGTAAGTTAATAAGTAAGTCAAAAATGACTGTAGAAAAATAACTAAAGATGATAACTTGAAACCAGTTTATTTTTGTACATAAATTGTCCCTTTATTTCTCAACATAATTTCCACCAACATTGATGTATTTATCCCATCGTTTTATCAGTCTTCCCAAACCGGCTGCATAGAACTGCCTGCTTTGTTTTCATTGACCTGCCATACCACAGAACTGTGTGACTTACTTATTGACTCAACCTCGTAATGTTTTCTACCGAGTTATGCACCGCTTTATGGTACAAACATTTGTCAGCATAAATAGGAAACCCACCTTGGCGGGAGACATTTCGCAAATGACGCCGAAGTTGAATGTGAAGATGTGAAAACGGGGTTTAGAAAACAGAGCACGCAGTTCTATGCAGCCGGTTTGGGAGTACTAATAAAACGATGGGATAAGTGCATCAATGTTGGTGGAAATCATGTTGAGAAATAAAGGGACAGTGTATCTGTAAAAATAAACTGGTTTCAAGTTGTCATCATCATTAGTTATTTTTCTACAGCCATTTGTGACTTACTTATTAACTTACCCTCGTAGGTATATATATATATATATCTTTGTCTATCGTCGTGCTACCTCATCTTCCAGGGACCATGCCTTCCACTAATGTTCTTCCTTAGCCACTGTAACGTCTAGTAACTAGAGCCCTACTGTCAGAAGGTGAACCTGGACCTCTTTTGTGTTACTATGGGTCAATAATAATAATGTAAAATTTGACATGGGTCATGCATGCGTTACGCCATGGATCATAATGATAACTGCCCAAGATGCGATAATCCTGTATGGGTTTTTAGGGTGTTTCCTCCAATTTTCATGGCTCAGAAGTGTTGACGTTGTCGGGGTACAGAGCTGCTGACTATCATTGAGTTCGTATTTGTCTTGAACAACGCTTTGAGCGACTGTTATAGTGTTACACTTTGACTCCATTCTTCCATCATATACATGACGAACTACAGAGTGGCACACTAGTTATATGTACTTGACAAAACGCCGAACAGTTTCATGTCTTCACTGACACGTTTACAATATTTCACATCGTCTCAGGTATCACTCACAATTGTCAATCACAGGCCGGGTAGACGCTTCAATGTGATCAGAGCTCATATTTCAGCTCATGATATGTGTAAACAATCACACTAACAAATAAGCCACAGTGACTAACAAATATGCCACAATGACCAACAAATATGCCACAGTGACTAACAAATATGCCACAATGACCAACAAATATGCCACAGTGACTAACAAATATGCCACAATGACCAACAAATATGCCACAGTGACTAACAAATATGCCACAATGACCAACAAATATGCCACAATGACTAACAAATATGCCACAATGACCAACAAATATGCCACAATGACCAACAAATATGCCACAATGACTAACAAATATGCCACAATGACCAACAAATATGCCACAATGACCAACAAATATGCCACAGTGACTAACAAATATGCCACAATGACCAACAAATATGCCACAGTGACTAACAAATATGCCACAATGACCAACAAATATGCCACAGTGACTAACAAATATGCCACAATGACCAACAAATATGCCACAGTGACTAACAAATATGCCACAATGACCAACAAATATGCCACAGTGACTAACAAATATGCCACAATGACCAACAAATATGCCACAATGACCAACAAATATGCCACAGTGACTAACAAATATGCCACAATGACCAACAAATATGCCACAGTGACTAACAAATATGCCACAATGACCAACAAATATGCCACAATGACTAACAAATATGCCACAATGACCAAAAAATATGCCACAGTGACTAACAAATATGCCACAATGACCAACAAATATGCCACAATGACCAACAAATATGCCACAGTGACTAACAAATATGCCACAATGACCAACAAATATGCCACAATGACCAACAAATATGCCACAATGACCAACAAATATGCCACAATGACTAACAAATATGCCACAATGACCAACAAATATGCCACAATGACCAACAAATATGCCACAGTGACTAACAAATATGCCACAATGACCAACAAATATGCCACAATGACTAACAAATATGCCACAATGACCAACAAATATGCCACAGTGACTAACAAATATGCCACAATGACCAACAAATATGCCACAATGACCAACAAATATGCCACAGTGACTAACAAATATGCCACAATGACCAACAAATATGCCACAATGACCATCAAATATGCCACAATGACCAACAAATATGCCACAATGACCAACAAATATGCCACAATGACCAACAAATATGCCACAATGACCAACAAATATGCCACAATGACCAACAAATATGCCACAATGACCAACAAATATGCCACAGTGACTAACAAATATGCCACAATGACCAACAAATATGCCACAATGACTAACAAATATGCCACAATGACCAACAAATATGCCACAATGACTAACAAATATGCCACAATGACTAACAAATATGCCACAATGACCAACAAATATGCCACAATGACCAACAAATATGCCATAATGACCAACAAATATGCCACAATGACTAACAAATATGCCACAATGACCAACAAATATGCCACAATGACCAACAAATATGCCACAATGACCAACAAATATGCCACAATGACCAACAAATATGCCACAATGACCAACAAATATGCCACAATGACCAACAAATATGCCACAATGACCAATAAATATGCCACAATGACCAACACATATGCCACAATGACCAACAAATATGCCACAGTAACTAACAAATATACCACAGTGACTAACAAATACGCCACAGTGATTATGTAAAACTCGGGAGCGTGTTGTGAATATTCGAAGGGATTGCTCATATTTCCAACACTGAGTGCACACATTTTTTTTTCGCTTATTCTTTAGAGAACATTGCAGTCAACACCAGCATTTTTCAGCTGCTATTGATGTCTTGGCAAGATTACGCTCAGTAGTTTGCCATTGATTTCTGAACGACCGGCTCACATACCCCCGTAAGCAACTAATGCGACGCGATCCGCTACGGAATCTCGCGCAGCTGCGTCACCCAGTGAATATACGGGATTACGGAGAAAGTTGTTAACTCCTAGGCCAGGGAGATCGGCAGATAATACATAAGACAGGTGAAATCATTCGCAGGCGATGTGGACGCATACCATACGGGGTTATATTCATCATGACATGAGCCACGATCGGTTAGAAAGCAATGGCAAACTAAACTAGTTAGTTGGGTGTCCTTTACATAGAGTTGCAGTCAATCCCATCATTTATTGATAGTTAGTTATTTATTTTGCTATTTTTAATTCAGTTGTTCGTTATTGCTTTCTGAATGACCGACGTCTCATATCATCGAATCACCGAAAATCGATCTGCAACCAACTCGTCAGCAACCAACTTCGAACCCTCAACTCTGAATGTCGGGTTATTGAGAAACGCGGTTACACAATCACTTAAGACACCGCGCCGGTTAATCAAATACGGCAAACTACTGTCCGTAAAATTGCCTAGAACATTACAAACAGCCAACAATGCTGGGGTTGATTGTGACATCATGTAAAGGACATGCAACTTACTCCCCCACCCCACCCCTACCCCCATGATTGTTTCTGTTATTAAAGTCCTTTGGTTGGCTGACCAGGTTGCAATGACTGTCCCAGCTTCTCAGCCTTTTCTCTGTTTTGGATAACCAGTTCTCCTTGATCTTGACAAATTTGGCCTCTTTTCTCCTGGCTGTGAGGACAAAGTCTGATCTCTCTCTCTCTCTCTCTCTCTCTCTCTCTCTCTCTCTCTCTCTCTCTCTCTCTCTCTCTCTCTCTCTCCTCTTCTCTCTTTCTATCTGTCCATCCATCCACCTACCTACCTACCTACCTACCTATCTGCCTGCCTGTCTGCCTGTCTGTCTGTCTGTCTGTCTGTCTGTATTTCTTTCGTATGTGTGCCTTTCTGCCTATGGCCTGTATGCACCCCTTAAAGATCAGCACTGAGCTTCCAACTCAACTGCTTCTGATCACAAATCTTCTACGCCAAAACACCGCTGTCAATATCTGTATTATTAGACCTTGTAAACAGAGCTGGCTCGCAGACCAGGTAACCTCTTTGATTATTGCACGCAGGTGAGGGGCAGACCTGAAGAATGACCGAGATTCCTTTCCATGATTACAGTGGATCAAAGGTATAGGGGCGACTGCGCCCAACCGACCGTAGCCCAGGTGGTTGCATAAATATAAATATCATTCTTTTGATACTGAGTTCAGCGTGTCCGAATGGATAAGAGCGCTCGCTTCGAAACTCCCGATGTGTTGATGCCGAGGTAGCGGATTCAATCCCTATATCGGTCAGTTGGATTAAAATATTGTCTTCTCGTCCCTGACTTGGGGACGTAAATTACAAGCACTTCAGCAGACGGCGTGGATTTGCTGATGGCGAGGGACACTGGTAATAAGGAAAGCTAATCCACACACAAAAATCAGTGCAGTGCACTAGAAGTAGTAACACGTGTATTGACTACGCTTGAATTCAAAGCGAGCGAACGAAAAAAAAATCTTTTGATAACATAAATTTTAAATTAACGCTTGTTCGGTTCCAAGTAAAAGCACTAAGTCCAGCAAGAAATCAACTACGATGGAAAGGTTAATTGGTACCTGTAACAGTCGTTTAAGTGTAACTATTGATTTGAGCCGCCCGTGATTTACCGCAGACCACAAGGGAAGCGAAGTCCAGTAACACTTTCAAACTGGCATGTCTGTCGTAGGAGGCTACTAAGGAGGGTGTGTATGAGCCTGGCCACTTCATCCTGTAGAAAACTAGAGAAAGGACAGTGAGTATAAGAGTTAATATTCTGGGGCTGAACCACATCGAGTCCTTTGTCCGGTGTTTCTCAGTATTTTCCTGTGGAGCCCTCTTTTATAATAGCCAACAATTTTGCGACATCCTTTTATAATAACCAAGAAACTCGCGTTCCCTTTTTAAAATAGATTAACTTCTCACGTCAGCAAACAATAGGAAATGGTTGCAAATGAATGTATCAGAACCTCTTATACAAGACAAAAGGGCAATGCTTGAAAGTTTAATAACTAATAAATAACTTCAATTAATGTTTTTGTTTTAATAAAATAACTTTTCAGCTGATCTTTTGGTTCCAATTTTCTACGATCCCACAGCTCCCACTTGTATATATTCAGCTCAGAGAGACAACAAAGACCATTTTACACTCATGATGGTATTGGGTAAATGGTGCTAGACTCATATTTTTATAAACCAATCAGAAGTCGGCCGGTCTCCCTGGTCGAGGAGTTAGCAGCTTTCTCCGTAACCCCGAATACTCTCAGTTTTGACGTGAGCGCACGAGAATTGGAAGCGGTTCGAGTCGCGCCAGTGACTTATGAGGGTATGGAGCCGGTCGCTCAGAAAGTCGTGGCGTGCTAATGAGCGTAATCTAGCCTAGGAATCAACATACAGCTGAAAGATGCTGATGTTGACCTCAATATCCTGAAACGGGATGGAAACGCGAAAAAAAAAAAAATCAGAAGTCGGTTGGTGACCACATCCAAGGAAGTCAGCAGGCGCGCAACTCACCCACTCCCGGCACGGGGAGGTAGTGACGAAAAATAACAATACTGGACTCTATCGAGCCGCCGTAATTGGAATGAGTACACTTTAAACCCTTTATCTATTGGAGGGCAAGTCTGGTACCAGCAGCCGCGGTAGTTCCAGCTAAAATAGCGTATATTAAAGTTAATGCAGTTAAAACCTTTCGTTGTTTGCTTTTCTTTTCAGGTGCAGGCTGAGCAGCCGCTTCACTGCGAACTATTAATACTCTGCCCTTGACCATGTGATCTGTTCGCAACATAGACAAGCAACACCCCCTGAGGGAGAAAGCTCTCGAGTCGTGTACGTGTCCATTCTACCTGTCCGTGAGTGTGACATGGTGGCAGTAGCAAACACAACAGGGTCAAGGAGGTAAGGACGACAGGTCAAGCAAACCGGTAGGGAATTTACTTGATTCTAGAAACATATTGCTCATGAACCATGGGGTTGGGTTGGGTGGGGGAGGGGCGGGGACGTAAGAAAGATGCTAGTCACAGGCACTGGAACTCCATTTTACCCTCGCCACGACGCCTAACCGTAACAGTGGAGGACGAAAAGCAAAGCAATGGCCCGAGGTGGATTCGAACCGATGACCAGCATACCAGCAGGCGATCCTCTATTCACTACTCCACAATTGTTATCACGTGACTTTGTATTGGCTCCAAAAGCCGTATGCAAACTGGACGGGCGTGTGAGTGATGTATTTGTTTGCTCCACCCAGGTTGTCAGTTCAGCGATAATTCAAATGACGTTGTCGTTTCGTTGTGTTGTGCAGGTGACATGGAAGAATGCAGGTTTAGATGTGCGTGTTTAGAATACGGAATCATTTCCTACACATGTCAGTTTATACTTCATCGTTGACTGCTCGTCTCGAAAGCAACGGCAGATTGCTGAAAGGACATGCAATTAATATACCACGTATATACATACAGTGCAGGCCTGATAAGGCGAACTCACTTGGGACCCTAGAAATAGTTCTTCTTATCATAAATTCCACTTATAAGAGATAAAAAAATAAACTGCCGAGGATAAACAAATTGTTCTTTACAACATAAATTCGTCATATCCGAGATCGCTTTAAGCGGTTTGCGCTGTATATACAATTGCCACAGAAAAGATTCTCACAATTCTTAGTTCTATTTGCTTGTTGGTGTTGTGCTATGAGCTCTCTCTTAATGCCGTGTAAATCTGAGTTTCTATGATCAGTCTCCTTCTGATTTATTTTAAACAGTGCCCATTGCTGTTAATTATGCAGATAAAGTATTTATTTATGTGAAATACAGTGATGTTGATAATTATAGAGATAAAGTATTTATTTATGTGAAATACAGTGATGTTGTTAATTATAGAGATAAAGTATTTATTTATGTGAAATACAGTGATGTTGTTAATTATGGAGATAAAGTATTTATTTATGTGAAATACAGTGATGTTGTTAATTATGGAGATAAAGTATTTATTTATGTGAAATACAGTGATCTTGTTAATTATGGAGA
The DNA here is from genome assembly GCA_963921405.1 of Cepaea hortensis. Classification (NCBI taxonomy): domain Eukaryota; kingdom Metazoa; phylum Mollusca; class Gastropoda; order Stylommatophora; family Helicidae; genus Cepaea; species Cepaea hortensis. Next base: position 81,918,999 of record OY992886.1, read on the forward strand.
TAAAGTATTTATTTACGTGAAATACAGTGATCTTGTTAATTAAGAGCCAGTCTCCTTGGTGTAGGTGTTAAGGACGTTGTTCGTAATCCTGTTTACTCTCGCACGAAACACAGCTGCCCGAGATTTGGCAGCGGATCGCGCCGTGCTGGTTACTTACGAGGGTATGTGAGCCGGTCGTTCAGAAAGCAATAGCAAACTACATAACGTAGAACTTGCCAAGACATCAACAGCAACTGAACAATGCTAGTGTTGACTGCAATGTCCTGTAAAAGATATGCGAAAATTAATAAATAAATGTTAATTATGAAGGTAACTTATTTGCGTATGCGGAATAAAATATAACAGATAAGGTAGATCAAGATTCTGAAGACAAACAACACACTCAGCATAAAATACCTCGCAGCGACAACAGTTGCATTACCTGGTCTCTATATAACTACCAATAATTTATGGGCAAGGCATTCATCCGTTGACTGGTTGAGTGGTAGGCAGAGTTCTCTGTAATACTGAGTTTCTTTTAAGTCTGATGCTCTGACTTTCAGGTCGTCTGGGCCTTAAAAGTAATAAAAGAACCCGCATTTGTAGGAGTGAGGTTAGATCTAGAGACTTGTCTCCTGACCCGCTGCCAAAGTATCATTTCCATGAGGGGCTGTGTGACTGCGCTCTCCTTCGCTCCAAGTGCAGAAACCATCGGGGAGGGCAAGACCGGTACTGAAACTGTACATCTGGTTGAGGCATAGAGGTGTGTGGCCAGGTCATGATTCAGTAGGGCATATACGGGGTTGGAGTGTTGGTAATGAGATGCCTAATACCTGCGGAGAAAACATGACCTACCTAACCCTAATGCCAGCCAGTCCGTGTGTGTGTGTGTGTGTGTGTGTGCACTCGTGTGTGTGTGTGTGTGTGTGTGTGTGTGTGTGTGTGTCTGTGTGTGTCTGTGTCCGTGTGTGTCTGTGAACATTTAAATTATCAGGTTGCTGATTTAATTTAGATAAGTCATGCTATCAACATTCTCAGTACTTTTTACGCTACTCATCTCTTCATTATTCTTTCATTGTTTGTGTTTTTACTTTATAACTAAGGTCTCCATTTAACACGGCGTTTTGATGAATCTTCAGTTTTCGCTGCAGTCGATCTTGAAATATATTTTTTAAATTTCTCTTCCGGTGTCATTTATGAGTGAAAAATATCCTTTATATCTTTTTCGGTGTCATTTATGAGTAATTAAAGCTATGTTTGTGATTAGCCTATCAAAGTCTTATCATCTTAATGTTGGAGTGTATCCATTTAAATCTTGTTTTCTCAGTTTTATTTCCCCGAATATATTTATGATACGGCTGGCCCTTTCTTCCAGAACAATTGTCTCTTGCACTTGTTTATATTCTTCTTATTCCTGATCAGTTATTCTTGTTTGCTTTTAGTATGCGACGGGCTACAAAACAATTAAATACAAACGACTGTACTTACCACAAGACGAGTTCATGAATAAAAGTTACCAACCAATGTTGGTTTCCTATCTTGATAAAATAGTTTTGTCATTTTCACGATATACGTGTATCTTTATGTAATTATTCGGGTACTCCCGTATATTAGTGTGATTGTTATTGCTGATGAGTTGAGTCAAGAATCAACATCACGGCACTCAGGACACTCCCATACATGCTCTGCCCTAATCTTCAACAGCCAGCGAATAGTTCCTATATAAAGGTATCAGTTGCAATCTGATTATATGTCCCTAGTAATGGTACAACAACGATTGCCTGACAGAGGCTAATGAAACTAGAACACTAAATACAGCAATAAGAAAGAGACAAACAGCTTTCTTTGGTCGTGCGATGAGAAGAGAGACACTGGAGAACATCGTGACAACTGGAAAGATCGAGGGGAAGAGAGGCAGAGGCAGAACAAGATAAATGATGCTGGACGGATTGAAACAGTGGCATAGAGGAATATCATCGGCAGAGCTGACCCAGAACACCAAAGACCCAGATCTGTGGAGAACCATGAACGCCTACGCCAGCTGGCAGGGCACTTGATGATGACTAATGGTACTATTTCAGTCAGATTATGTGTGCGCTTGGTCTTCCCTCGGACTACTGATCGTCCACCAGATCATCTGGTCACTACCTGCCGCCCCATTCTCTCCAGGTTTTGATGATTTATCTGTTCATCCACGTTATACACATGATCTCAGAGGCCCTGACCACATCTGACTTACCTTGCACCAATACACCACCCAACTGCGCAGACCCAGCCAGTCTGCTTGCTGATGAAGATTTTGTAGCCGCAACATTCTTCTTCTTCATTGAAGACTGCTAGTGGAGTATAGGCTCACGGCTAGGGGTGGCAGAATGTTTTTTTTTAGAGTGACCTTTTTCAATATTTCGTGTTTCCTGATTTCATCAAATTTCTGTAGCCGCAACATTCTTCTTCTTCATTGAAGACTGCTAGTGGAGTATAGGCCCACAGCCAACCATGACAGCCCTATGTAGAGAAATTCATGGTCGAACGAACGTTGCTGATTTTATTTACTACGATTTGAAGTAGCCAATCTGGACAAACCCTCTTTAGTTGCCTTTTACGACCTCCACAGGATGTTAGCGTTAGTAATTTTTTACTTCCCCTTTGAGGCTCCGGTAATACACGCACGTGCCCCAATACCCACTTGAGTATTTGTGATCGAATTTTTTAGATTGACTTTTTTTTTCGATATTTCGTGTTTCCTGATGTCATCACATTTCTGGACAATGTTATCGATTATTTACCAGACAGTCAAGATCTAGCTTGTTGAACATGTCACATTCAGCAGCTTTTCGATATATTAAGGGCAGGTGGCTGGCAGACTCGCCCAACGTTTGAAGTGGGAAGAAAACATCAAGGGATTTTTTGGGGGGTGCGGGCGGGCGGGCGGGGGATTCTGATTTCATTGCAATAATGAGAGACGGGTTTTTGCTGGGATGATGTCGCAGACGTCCTTCGATTCAACGATGGCAACGGATCTCATGTGATCTTAATATATACTTGATTGGCGCGTTTTTTAATATCTCGTTTGGTTCCTAATTTAGCGTCAGAAACAACTAATTTTGGGCTCCTAATATAAGCTCTAATTTGTAACCTGTCATTTTAAGGAAGTTAATTTAAAGGATAAATGACCACTGCAGCTGTGATCGTAAAGAAATTAAAGCAATGAAATGGTTATATTATTTACACATTATGCACACAAATCTGTCTGTCTGTCTGTCTGTCTGTCTGTCTGTCTGTCTGTCTGTCTGGCTGGCTGTCTGTCTGTCTGTCTGTCTGTCTGTCTGTCTGTCTGTCTGTCTGTCTGTCTGTCTGTCTGTCTGTCTGTCTGCGTCTAGTTGGTCATGCTCCGAAGTACATTTGTTCCAGCAGCGAGGAGCTGTCGTTATTTGGAGGTGACAGGCTCCAATTGTAACCATGCCTTTCAATCTGTATGTCGTCTAGTGCGTCCAATAATCTCTACATCATTCTTCTACTGCTATGAGCGCAAATCAATACTTATGAATTTTTTAATGAAATGTGTTGGTGGCCTCGAAGTAATCCCGCCCCGTCCCCCAAACTGATATTTCTGTGCATTGCAACATCGCATTAGGAGTGAACATAAAGATACGTTAATCGAGTATGCTGGAATACATGTATCACCCTCCTTGCCACACTATCAACATTCTCAATGTGTTGTAACCGAACGATTACCTCCAAAAACCTCCTTCCAACTACACTTTATTCTCAAAATTAAGTTATCTGTGCCGTCATCTACTCTCATTCATTTCAAGACCTTCAAATTAGAGTGTCTGGTGCTGGCAGGATATGAACAACTCCACTATCAATCCTCATCAATTACTTTGTTCTTTTCTATTCAAGCAACTGTTTTTTAAGAAGTCGCATTCATTTGAAAGGGCTGACAAATGCGTTCCAGGCCCCAGTTTTGTGCGAGGTAATAAAGATTAATGTGAAACGAAGTAGACAATAGAGTCAGATACGCCGGGTGAAGGAAATTGAAGGAATTGATTGAAATGTAGACCAGTCGCACAGTTAATTTCTTTGATAGGGTATTCAAGACGCAAAGAAAGACAGACAGGCAGACCATTCATAAAATATGCAGGCGAGCATACAGACAAACATATAAAAAGAAAGATAGATCGACTCGGCGGTAAAATTGATAGACAGACAGGTAGACAAGAAAATAGATAAAAGGATAGATGGACATTCAGACAGACAAACATACAAACAGTTTTCAGATATCTAAATGGGTAGGTAGGTAATTAAGTAGATAGGAATTAGACAAGTAAGTGGGTAGATAGGAAGTTAGATAGCTAGACGGACATAAACCTTGGTAAGTAGGTAGGTTGGCAAGTAGGTAGGCATACAGTGAGGTAGTTAGACAGACAGACGGATGGACACACAAACAGTCGGAAGGATGGACGTATGGATGGGTGGACTGATGGATGGACAGAAGGGCGGTCGGAAGGACAGACTAATAGATGGATGGATAGATCTATCGATCGATCGATCGATCGACAGACATGCAGATAGACTGACAGACAGATAGACAGACAGACAGACAGACAGACAGACAGACAGATAAATAGACAGATAGATAGATAGACAGACAGAGAGGAAGACAGACAGATAGACAATCAGACATACAGTTAGGTACATTGGTAGGTAGGTGGATGGATATTGTATGGATTGATGTATGGATTCCAGTAGATAAATGGGTATGTAGGTAGTTAGGCAGACAGGAAGTCAGACAAGTGAGCAAGTACGCGGACAGTTAGGCCGATATATAAGTAGGTATGTAATCACGTAAGTAAGTAGGTTGGCATGCCGACGGTAGATAACAACTTGTAGGAACTCTCATGTTGGACAGGTCAAGAGACAGAGACTAGACGAGGTGAGACACTGTCACGAATTGGCCGCCTTAACATCCCAGAATATTTTTCTCGGTCTCCAAATTTGAGAGGCCAAATTGAGAAAGAATGAATTAATCACACTACCCCAAAATTATCTAGTCGTGAGGTAAGATTATTCACAAAAAGCCTCTAGCCATGACGTAAGCTTGCAGATGGCAAGTAAAATGGCAACTAGATAATTAGTATACACCTTGGGAAACTGCTGACCCAGACATGCTGAATCAACAATGAAGGGGCCATGGACTGTGTAATTAAAACTGACCAGGCATGACACCTGATAAGCACAGGTAGGAAATCGCCAGGTGTGAACAACATTGACAGAGGGAGAGATAATAGCCCCAGGGCTGTAAACTAAGCCCCGTCCACTCTGACTGGCAGACTCAGGGAGGTGTGAACCAGGTCTGATAAGACAATTACCACTGAGGACTTGGGGCCAGACAGAGAGGAGCAAGGTGTGATGGCCAGTTGCAATGATAAGGGCAATTACTGTCAGGAGGAGATAAGAAGAATTTATGACGGGAATGCCAAGGAGATAATATGGTCTGCTTGACTTAGCTTAAATAAGGGTCCCTAGCCTGTTTTATGTCAGATTAAGTTTGACTTCAGAACAGGTGAGAAGAGAGAGTAAATGTAGATTTCTTAGTAACTAAGTATTTTAGGTGTATGTACTGAATTCCAGTCTATATCTGATCTAGGTTATTGCAAGAACTATCATTGTCATAGATTACTTGAGTGTTCTTTCTAAGTTCTGCGTTCAATATCATATTGCTTTAAAGTGTTATTCTTCTGAGAAAATAGAGCCTTATGTGAGACAGATCTTGTCTGGGTAGACTTTTAGGTGTCTTGGTAGATGCTTGTCATTTCTTTGTACACTATCCTAGTTGCTTTTTGGTGTGTGCATTTGTTGTACAGAATATAGTCGACTGACTATTTCTTTAATTCTTACAACAGCAGTAACTAACTAGTGCATTATGCTATGATGTTAAAGTATCATAATATGTCTAGTTTAATCAATATGTTTATGTGTATTGGATGTTTGATAAATTGATTTGTCATATGCAAGCCTACCAATATGAAGTGTTATATTATGGTGTGCGCATTGGCACACTAACCATCGATTGCATTTGTAGCAGAGGTGTAATGGTACAGACATTACCCACAAGTGTTATGGGGTATATGGTGCTAAACCTTTTTCATCGTATGGTGGAGGGTAGTTCACGGAACCCTGGCACAGCTACTGGTCACGGCTTGTAAGCCCGAATGACCCGGCATTGTTATAATACACTTACCGACCCTGTGAGCTGCTAAACTAACTTTGGACAGAGCGGCTGTACGACACAGAATTTCTGTATTAGCGACATGGACATGGGGCGGCAGAAATGTAATCATCACAGGCGTGTGAGACAATTGAAAAGCCCGTCCCAGACTAAAGACAGTAGGGAGAAGGAGGATGGTGAACACAGTCGAGCTGGAAGATAAACTTGGCCAGACTGGTCATTGTATATGTTTGTGTTATGATATGTTTTAATTAGGATTGCGCTGATGTAGAACTGATATAACACATTCTCGACTTTCTTTCAAGCTCTCACAAGGAGCACCTATGTTATAGATCTCAAGACTAGAGACTACTGACTAGGAGTGTCAGGACTGACAGGATCGTTAGAATACCGGCAAGCTGTTTCTTTTGTTGTCTACTGGAGAGTGGGGATCTGGACCACAGATCCAGATAGATGGAGTAACAAGTAAAGTTACGTAATGTTTGTCATCAATATCAATATGTATATGATTTCATCATCCTCATATTGACAATCATCCTATGTCTATTGTTATGATTAGCAAATAAATGTCGTAGTATTGTAACTCATAGTTCTGTCATTATATTTTTTCCAATTGTGCATACGTATTGTTGTGTACATTGGTGGGGGTTCACTTACACACCAAGGAAAGGAGCAGTCAGGGAGAAAACCTGTACTGAGATAGTCGTCTATACTAATATATTTAGACTTAAAACATCTATCTTAAGCTAACCTTCTCTTTCCTATACCTTGGCGAATATTCAGCTCAGTTCATTTCAATTTTGTAACGAGCCACTTAGAGCTGTAAGTTGGATATTCAGGGCTTAATCTGTAGTTCAGCCATATAGATTTTGTCCCTAGTCAGTTTCTGACTATTTAGGGTTGCTCGCCAGTGAATAAATATTTACATCTAGCCGGTGGGGCATCCCGACTTATGACAGACACAAACTTCTGCCTTGTAGGTAGACTGTGGACAGTCATATGTTAGGGATAGAGACAGTCGAAGAGGGGCACAAACTTGCTGCCTTGTAGGTAGACTGTGGACAGTCAAAGGTTAGGGGTAAAGACAAGATGAAGTGAGACGCAAACTTATTGCGCTGTGGGTAGGCTGTGTACAGTCAGATAGTAGGGACAGAGACCAGACGAAGTGAGACACAAGCTTGTTGCCTTGTAGGTAGACTCTGTACAGTCAAATAGTGGGGACAGAGACCAGACGAAGTAAGACACAAGCGTGTTGTCTTGTAAGTAGACTGTGGACAGTCATAGGTTAGATACAGAGACGAGATGAAGTGAGACACAAGCTTGCTGCCTTGTAGGTAGATTGTGGACAGTCAAAGGTTAGGGGTAAAGACAAGATGAAGTGAGACGCAAACTTATTGCGCTGTGGGTAGGCTGTGTACAGTCAGATAGTAGGGACAGAGACCAGACGAAGTGAGACACAAGCTTGTTGCCTTGTAGGTAGACTCTGTACAGTCAATTTTTAGGTACAGAGACTAGACGAAGTGAGACACAAACTTCTGCCTTGTAGGTAGACTGTGTACAGTCAAATAGTGGGGACAGAGACCAGACGAAGTAAGACACAAGCTTGTTGTCTTGTAAGTAGACTGTGGACAGTCATAGGTTAGATACAGAGACGAGATGAAGTGAGACACAAGCTTGCTGCCTTGTAGGTAGATTGTGGACAGTCAAAGGTTAGGGACAGAGACCAGATGAAGTGAGACACAAACTTGTTGCCCTATAGGTAGACTGTGAATAGTCAAAGGTTAGAGATAGAGAAAAGATAAAGTGATACAAACTTGCTGTCTTGTAGGTATTCTGTGGTCATTCAACGATTAGGGATAAAGACCAGCCACATTGCAAATGGAAGATGGAAGACTGCTTCAGCCTGAAATATACAAAATCTAAGAAGAGGCCAAGATGTTTAAAAAGTACTTTTCTGTTAATTAACCCCAAACAAACGTCACCAGCTATATTTAGGGTCACCAGATATATTTAGCACTGACGGTGATCTCCTCTGTGTTCGGGTACAGTGCGTTTCAGTGCGTGTTTCTTTGGCTTTGGCAACCATTTCTGTGTGACTGCGTGTGTGTGTCTGTCTCAGTTTTCTGGAACTGGCAGCAGCTGTCCAAGACAAGCAGAGTAGTGTTGCTTTTCTGCAGCATCATGGCATCTTACATTCTGCTAGACGCTGTTCTCATAATCATGTCATGGTGCTATCGCTGACTGAGCGTCAGGACAGATGGAGATGCCGACGACATTTACCATGTCGGCAGGACATCCCCCCGCTGAGACAAGACACATGGCTGCAAGGCTCGCGTCTCCCCTACAGACATATCATTCTTTTCATATACTGCTGGTCTCAAGAGTTGACAAGCATTTCATTTTGCCAGTTACAGTTGGGGGGATGTCCCCGACAGCAACTACTGACTGGAGTAATAACCTACGAGAGGTTTGTGCCAACAAACTGTTAGTCAATCCGGTAGTAATCGGAGGACCAAATACAACTGTCGAGATAGATGAGAGCCTATTTACAAAGCACAAACATCATGTGGGACGAGTGTTGCCACAACAGTGGGTATTTGGTGGCATCTGTCGTTAAACAGCCGACTGCTTCATGTTCTGTGTTCCAAACAGAACAGCAGCAACGCTTCTGCCGCTGATCAGGACACACATACGGCCTGGCACAACTGTAGTCTCCGACCTCTGGCGTGCGTACAACGGAATTGGAAGTATTCCAGAATTGACGCATCTCACAGTCAATCACTCCGCCACAACTTTGTGGACCCTACCACCGGTGCACATACTCAATGCATCGAGCGCATGTGGAGAACGACCAAGGAGAGAAACTGGAGGTAGAATGGAACACACAGGCATCTACTAGATCCTACATGTGCGGATGCATGTGGCGTCGACAGACTAAATGCGCTGGTCTCGATGTGTTTAACACCATTCTTGCGGACATTGTTCGATTCTAGCCACCGCAAGAATAGCGCACCACCATTGCGCACCGAGCTACGGCGCAACACATGGAAACCCTGGATGTGACGTCATACACTGGGATTCCGTTTGTTTGGGGTGAATTAACAGAAAAGTACCGAAACGTGTATTGGACAAAGTGGGAATCAAAGCATCCTGGCCAGCATAAAGATGATGCATTTACCTATTCGACAGAAGTAGAAATCTCCAGACCTCGCACAGAACATAAGAGGCCGAAATATTATTTATTCAACAGACTAAAGTTATAAAATATTGATTTACATTAACTATAGAGTTAACTACCAGTCAACAGCATGCCACAACAGGCAATGACGTACAGACCAGATGGAAACAGAGGAAGAGGCCGACCACGTAAACGCTGGACGGAGGGAATAACAGAATCCATGGGAATGTCGATATACGAAGCCCATAACCGGGCACTCTCACGAAGTTTATACTTCACCTCGACACCGCAAGGTACAAGAGGAACATGATGAGATGAGATGAGATAGAATTGATAAAATTATTGCTAAACATTTGCTGCAGAAAACACATGACCATCGGGTCGGGTAGCAATATTACCAGCCATTGCACTACCGCGTCTCCCAATAAGTGTTAGACACAGAAATTAATGAGTGACCCATAGGTGACCACAATACACAATTAGTCGGTAAATTAAATTAGATCTACAAGGTCTACGAGGTATGGACTGCGATTGGCCCTGCAGCCAGCAGAGTTAGGATCGGCTAGCCTCTCCCGGAGGGGTAAAAAGGGAAAATTAGTAGCCTGCCGATGACCCGCAGCTGCACAAGTCAACCGCCACCTCCACGTGGTGTAGACCGGGAAACCATCACCGCGAGGTCATGGGCTAACGGGGCTATGGCTCGCCATAGGGGATGGACTCCCTATGGTCAGATTTTTGTCCTAAACCTGCGACTGGCCTAGCAAGCCGGCGGGAGATCTTCATACTGCTCGTAGAAAAACTAAGAAGTATAAACAGATTGACACAAATGGATATAGGCCCGTCAATGGTAATGGACTACGAGATAGATCAGCTATTCTAAAATAGGCACAATGAACGTCTGTGCTTTTAATAGTAAAGAAGAAGAACATATAGAAACAATGGAAGAGAGGAAAATTGGACTGATGGGAATCGCGGACACCAGAATAAAGGGGGAAGGATGTAAGGAGATCCACCACAGTTACACGTTTGTCTACTCTTTAGTGGAACAGCAAGAAAGGGCAAGAAACAGTGTGGAAATAGTCATTGAACCACGGCTAGCAAAGAGGAATACTAGAAATAAAATATATACCAGAAAGAATCATAACAGTGAGAATAAAAGAACAAACAATTACAACATATGTACAAATATACGCACTATATAATACAAACAAAAGTGAGCAAGAATGCGAGGAATTCTACGAAGACATCCATGACGTGCTGAATAAAATAGAAAAGCTGGACAACATCATAGTTCTGGGAGACTTCAATGCAAGACTAGGACATAACAGAGCGAGCATATAAAAACATCTTGGAGCATTTGGAGACCAACATAATGAAAGAAATGTTAACGGAAGTAGACTGATAGAGCTATGCAGCCAACACGACCTCTGTATAACAAACATATTCTATAAACACAAAGACTCACAAATATACACCTGGTATAAATGGAACGATCTAGATAGTAAAAGCCATGTTGATTTTATATTAACAAGAAATAACAGAAAAGGACATATACTAGATGCAAGGGCAGTGCCAAACCTAAGAATAAACACAGACTAAAAAGCAGCTGTTGCCACAATAAGAACCATCAGAAGAAGAAAGTAAAGACCAGTAAAATACATGCCATTCGAATCAGTAAACTTAAACAACCTCAAAGACGAGGTAGTGAGGGAAAATTATGAGAAAGAACTAACTGACATCTGTGTAAAATTACCAAGAGAAAGAAAAATAGTGGAAAAAATAATCGGATATGTTTAAATCAAGCATTTTAAATACTGCAAAAATAACATGTGGAACCACGAAAAAAAAAATACGCAAAACACAGATAAAGAAAATAACAAGTTGACAAAACGCAGAGGAAAAGAAAGACAAAAACAAAAAATACAAAAAGTGGTTGAAGAGCAAACAGGAACGTGATTACATAGAATATAGAATAGCGAGAAGATATGTGAACAGAATAGTTAAGATGGAAAAACAAAAAGACTGGGATGAGTACTGAGAAACCCTAAATAAAAACTACAAGGAGGCGACTAGAAACGTCTACACAAAGATAAGTGCTGTGAGAACCAGAGGAGAACCCTTTGACCCAACTGAAATAATTAACAGCAAAAATGGAGAACCAGTAAGTGAACAAAAACAAATCCTTATAAGACGGACACAGTACTTCGAACAACTTTCAACATCCCATCAGATGTCATAGGAATTAAAGAAACCGACACAGATGCCACCGAAGAAATAGAACCAGACATACTGAAAGAAGAAATTATAGAAGCTGTCAGATTAGCCCCATTGAACAAATCGCCGGGACCAGATGAAATACCAAATGAACTAATTAAAGCAGCAAGAGAAGTAGGAACAGCATGACTACACAGACTATTCAATCATGTTTGGGTAGAACAACAGCCACCACGATACTGGGGAAACGCCATAATTATCCCAAGTTGGAAAAAAAAACAACAAACAAACAAACAAACAAACAAAGGCAACGAAAGAGACTGCACATAATACAGAAGCATTTCCCTTTTGAGTCATACTGGGAAAATATTTTGCAAAATTATTGAGAAAAGATTACGAACTACTAGAGAACACCAACTAAGCAAAACACAACTTGGATCTACGAAAAACAAAGGATGCACAGATGCCATATTTGCTCTTAGACAACTTATAGAAAATTCAATCGAATTCAATGAAACATTCTACTTAGCCTTTGTCGACCAAGAATAGGCATTTGATAGAGAAGATAGAAACAAGCTAAGGGAAATCGTTACACAATATAGAGTGAGTACACATCTAACAAACCTATGTAGAAGCTAACAGAACAACAGTGAATGCATAGTGAGAGCAACTGGAGGACACTCAGAACCCTTCACTATAAGATCCGGAGTTCGACAAGGTTGTGTCCTGTCCCCTCTCTTGTTCATAATATATATAGACAACATATGTAAAGAATCCAGCCAACCAGAGACCGCAAGAATACCGAGAACACAGAAGAAGAACCAAATTACACCATTAGAGAACTCCTGTTTGCGGACGACCAAGCACTAATAGCAAAATCAGAAGTTGAATTTCAAGACTACAGCGAATAGCGTAAACAGTGAATAACGTAAACGAAATGTGTAGAGAATATAACATGACAATTAGCACAAGTAAACCAGAGATAGTGACTATAACTAAAGAAGAAAAAGCAACAACAGTTCACCTAACGAACATCCCTTGAAACAAGTAAAGAGTTTCAAGTATCTAGGAAGTATAATATCATCAAATGGCAAATCTGAAGATGAGATCGAAAATAGATGCAATAAGGCAAACCAACTCATTGGATAAATCGCACCAATAGTAACAAACAAATATACATCAATAATTACTAAGAAAGCACTTTACAATACAGTCTTACTACCAACTCTATGTTACCAATGCCAAACTTGGACAATGACAGAAAAAGAGAAAAGAAAAATCACAACAACAGAAATGAGATTCCGGGGAAGAATACTCAATGTTTCAAGAAGAGATAAGATCAGAAATAAAGAAATCAAGACTAAAGTGCGGGTTATAGCTGCGCTAGATTTTATTAGAAGGCAGCAAGTCAAATGGTTTGGCCATGCAAGTAGGTTAGCAACTAACAGTATACCACAACAAGCAATGATGTACAGACCAGAGGGAAGCAGAGGAAGAGGCCGACCACGTAAACGATGGATGCAGGGAATAACAGAGTCCATGGGAATATCGATACATGAAGCCCATAAGCGGGCATTCTCCCGCTGTTTATACTTCACCTCGACACAGCAAGATACAAGAGGAACATGATGAGATGAGATGAGATTATATTAAACAGAACATTGTATGCCCTTGAATGCCAAAGAGAAGCAATGGCAAACTTGCTTGCACACCTTCGGCTCCAAATGTTCTTATTTGGCACCTTTTATAACTGAACTGAACTGAATTTTTGCTCCGCATTCCTAACAAATAAGGGTTTGTGTTTTAATTTTATTAAATTTTCTTATCTCATGTTTTTCTTTAGATTTGTTTGTTTTGTTAATGATGAATATTAGAATAATCGAAACATCGTTTATTGTGTCATAGTATACATATTATTATTATTATTATTATTATTATTATTATTATTATTATTATTATTATTATTATTATTATTATTATTATTATTATTATTATTATTATTATAGGGAAACAAAACTCGCTTACACTCAGGAAATAAATGACCGTAGACCCCGAGGTAGACCAAGAAGACGGTGGAGAGATAATACATGTACAGACCTACAAGCACTTGGAATCAACGACTGGCAAGAGAAGGTCCACCAGAGAGACGAATGGAGACGGATTGTATTTGCAGCAAAGAACCTCAATGGCTCGGAAAACTGAAGAAGAAGATTATTATTATTATTATTATTATTATTATTATTATTATTATTATTATTATTATTATTATTGTGGATTTTCACCTGTGATTTATGTTTACCATTGTGGAGTCCGTTGTAAGATATGTTAACGTATGTACAATATATCTCATTGGTTTTTTTTCGCGGGAGTTACACACGCCAAACTGTTTTTATTTAGTTTTTACTGCCAAAGGTAACTGCAATTCACAGCGGGGTTTCTTTATGCGGTTAATTAAATAAGACAGCAAATCCCGTAACTTTGCACGGCATGTGTGAACGAAAGAAACTGTTCAATAATTCTCCATTTAAACGAGTGTTGCGTTTCGAAGCACAAGTGAAAATGCCAACAACAACGACGACATAAAAAAGCAACAAAACGCGTTTATTTTATGAACTTCATAATACAGTGCGAGGGCAGCTGTTCTGTCTCACAATTTGTCATGAAAGCTGCATCGTGTGCATTGTGCGTGTGATGGATGCGGATGCGTCTCCGTGGCATTGTAGCAGACAATTGTTTATTTCCTATATTGTCTTCGGCTCTGTGGCAAGGGAGTTACGAATGCAATTCGTAATCCCGCATACCGCGTTCGAAACACAGCTGTGGGCGATTTTGAAAGCAGACCACCTGGCGTTGGTTTTCATATAATAGTATAAGTGCCGGTCGCCGAGAAAGCAAACTACTGAAAGTAAACTTGCCCAGGAATCACAAACAGCGACTTTAGGTAACGAGATATGTGGGATATATTTTTCTTCCATTGATCTGCCCCGCCCCCCTCCTCCCCCCATTCGACCGATCCTAAAATAGGTACCGGGAAATTTCCTGAGAAGGTACAATGTGCCATTGACCACCTCACCCACCGAGTGTCAATTGGTCTAAAAATATGGGACAAACACCATATACCAAAAAGCCCCAGCAGGTGAACAAGGGGGTAAGTTCCTTTACTAGACAATATAACTGTTAAAAGCTATTGTGGTCACACCGGAATTACGCAATGCCTATTTTATCACTTGTGATTATGGTTTTATAAAACTGAGCAATTCCACTTTCCAGTTGTTGATGATTTACAGAGGTGTTTCCAAGGCACCAGGGCTGGGTTCTATACTGACCAAGACCTATTGACTCGTCCTCGCCGAGCGTCCTGGGCAACAGGTCCCTTCGGGGTCCTGGCTAAAGTCAGTAGGATCGTTGATTTCTCCGAAGTCGGAGAGTGTCTGCCTGTACGGCGAGGAACCACCAGTATGCACACCAATAAGCCAGACATGGGACAACGGATACTCATGCAAACCTCAGGTCCTGTATGACATCACACTGATGTTGGACAACAAGATGTCTTCATCCGACATACAGGACTTAGCGTTGGAGCTCAAGCTAACGAACACAAGCAAGCAACTCGTTTTTTGGTAGGTAAACTTGTTTTTGGTCCTAAAGGGGAGATAAAGCCTTTATATTTCTACACTGCGTCAAATGATCTTCTTTCCCTTCTTTTCAAGATTTGAACATTTTTTTCACTAGGCCTGGTTTTTCATTCGGTGTTATGTGAGTTTTCAGTTTCTTTACTATCCTTCTATTTCCAGTTTGGCTTGCACGTTTCAGTCACCCCATGAGCTATGCTGATGGTAGCTTAGCTATTGCCATGGTCTCCTATGTTGGGCAAGTCCAAGGGGCCAGACGAAGTGAAAACAATCTTGTAGGAAGACTGAGGGAAGTAAACGGCTAGGGAAAGCAAATTAGAGAGGGGGGGGGGGGGCTGAGTGGTTTCGAGGTATGGTGTCCGCCTCGAGTGCTGGAGGTCCCGGGTTCATGCCCCGGTGAGACCGGGATCTTTTCAAGTGGATTTCCAGTAATAAAATTTCCTCTGGTCTCTGGGTAGTGAGATCGGACGCCCGTGTGTATTGTTGCGCACGTAAAAAATCCCTTGGCAGTTGGAAATCGAAAAATAGTAGCCTAACGGCGCTGCTCGGGCTAAATTTCGAGTTAAAAATCTACCCAAAGTATTTCAGGATCCTCGCTGATGCTACGGAGTTCGTGCATTGAGCTGGGTTTCTCCAGACTCAGGTTTGAGTTAGGAGGAAAACGGAGTACTTATGGGTTAAACCCGTGTGCCGTGATGTTGATCCAACGACTAAACGACTAAACTAAATCAGAGAAATGCTTGCCGAATTCAGATGTACTCATCCACAGACTTAACCAAATAGCTCAATACCACTGGCTTTATGGTGATTTGTGGTTCGGTGTCGCAATTTTCTGGTTAGAAAACATTTTTCTAAGATTTATCCATTAAGGCGTTTCACGGAAATAATTGCTGTATATCTCGCCCTGTAATTTCAAGACTCTAATGTTCCTTATTTTCAGCCTGTTGGTATTCTTTCTTGGTCTCAGAATCTTCGAGTGGCATTTCTTACTGTCATCTATGCACTATTTTCAATAGTCCTTTTAATTAACATGTACTTTTTGGACTTGACTGTCCATTTATATGGTATTTGCTGATGTTTTGGCTTGAAATAGCATCGTAGATAAGCGAGTTTAGTAGTCAGAAAACGTTTCCCTTTGTTCCACCCACTATCTGATTTGTCTAATATTACTGCTGCACGTCTCACAATCCAGTTTCAGGACTTTTGTGTTTGCATATTTTCACTCAGAGGGTATAAATTAGTTGCAAATCCTTTACCGGACGCCGCAGTAAACCCTAGCATGTTTTGCTGTTTGCAAGTTTATGTTCATTAGTTTGTCGTTGCTTTCTAACTACCGGTGCTCATAACATTGTATGAAAATCAACGCAATGCAGTCTGCTTACCCAGCGGGTATTATAGCAGTGTAGGGGAGGCAATGTTATTCTTGACGTATAGTGGGTGATCTTGAAATACAAACAACTCAATTCCGCAGCCTTCGGTTTCATCATTTATTTGGTTGTCGTATCAAAACAAAGGCAGAATAATTCTCGAGTCGGTTGACAAAATAAGATTCAACTCTTTTAAAACCGAGGCCCGCTCAACATCAAGCATTCCGGATGGAACCAAACTCTTGCGACCGGTCTGGGGGATGGTACTGCGGTTACTAACCTCCAACTCGCCTGTCGTCACACCACGACCCCCATAGTTATCTCCAACCATGGTGCTCATCCGTGCACTGCTGCATAATAGAATCTTTACGTTGCGCATCAGCTAGCCCCTTAATGCCTCCCAACTCCTATAACAGGCTACTCTGTTATAGTATTTCTTTGCATCCATGTCAGTTCTGACTGCCTCTTGTCTCTGATTTATTTTTAATTTTGTAAAATCATTTTTGTTTTCTAAATTAATATATTAGTAGTTTTAATTATAATGAGTGTACTAGACATGTTGGAACTTCAATACTAATAAAAGTTTTAAAATCACTGCTTTATTTGTTTTGTTGTTCTTACTAATTTTACATTTCAGATTTACACTATTTTAAATGTGTTATTTAAGAAAATAATTATTAGTCAGCAGTGTATATACAAGACAGTTTTCATACCATAACACTTTTAAAAAGTCGCTCAACACCTGAATAAACCAACATTCAAACCAATGCGCATAACACCAAAAGCAACTGACAGCTAAGATTTTAGAATAATCAACCTCTTGAGCCTTGCACTGCAAATACAATTCAAGCTCGTACATGATTCAAAACAATACAATAGATGTTGCTGTTTCAAAAGAACAACTTGGTTTTCGAAGGGAAAGTGGAATACAAGATGTAATAATATATTTTAGAACACAGGCGAAAACATATATAGCAGCTCAAAAGCGTATTTGCGTGTGCTTTATAGACTAAAAAATGCATTCAATAGAATTATCCATGACAAATTCATTAAACGCTTGATGAAATATATATCGATAGCAAGGTTACGAGATTAATAACAAACTTATACTGTGAGAAAACAGCAAAAGTGCCATCAGGAAAGTGAATACCACCTCTTGTAGATGTAAACAAGAGGTTGAGACGAGGTTGAGTATTATCTCCTTGCCTCAACAATATTTATACTGATAATTTATTCAAGCAGATAGAGAGGATACAAGGATTCAACACAGAGGAGGGGTGGGGTATCAGTTAACATACGATACTCAAACGATTCAGCTTTGTTGGCCGAAACAGAATACGGTCTCGAAGAAATAATAAACAAGGTATAAATATATCCTGACTACACCAAGTAAATCACAATCTATCATATAGACTCTACCGTGTAATTCACGATCGTTATCTAGACTTTGCCATGTAAATCATCTGGTGTTATTAGAGCTCTACTACGTAAATCACTAGGTTACCTAGGTCGCAGCCCTGGTTTGATTTGTACAGGATCACTTTCATTGCACACGGGATAACTCCATAGGTGCTCAAGTCTCTCCTATCTATCGCACGCACATGGAGAGTCTGGGCACAGTGCTCATCTTCGCAAATCTTAAGACGTCAACCTAAAAACATGTAAAGAAAACACCATTCAACTTGTTAATTTTGACATCTCCATAAAGTCAACGTGATTGTATGTTTTGTATATATTGGACACTCTTGCAGCAAATGTTAAACTGTCGTTCTACAAGTTCCACAGTTACATACATCAGCATCCCATACCTTTACTTTAGTGAGCAAGTGTTCTTTCAGCCTGGTATATCAAGTGTAGTCTGACGATTGATACTTGTTCACATATAATATAAATAATGACAGTAAAATTGTTAATATGGTAGCATGGTAGCAGTTGTTTTATATATCGAATTAAAGAGGGTTGCTTTGGAAAAACTACTATATATAAGCCCATGGCAGATACGGGAAAGTTGCTTTCGCTTAAGACGATTAATCATCCCATGGCACTTAATCGATAATGTATAGGATCTGTCCTGATCTTCCATTTCGCAGATTCTATAATATTGTTTCGCTTTATTCGCCCCTTTCCAAAATCATTAAATATCTGATACATGGCCTGTCAACCCTGTAAGATTTTCTGCTTGTTACTGAACTCTGCTATATCCTCTAGCCAAGCTTATCATACTATTATACATCACACACACTGAAATGAATGGCATATACCTTGTCTCCGTACAGGCAACCGCTTCTTTCGTGCATGTAAAAAAATAAGCTTCCTTTTCTCCTATTATATATGTGGCGTTAGAAGAGAAGGGATATGTCGCCTTCGTCTTTGCGAGGTTTATAATGTAGCGTTTGCCGTGTTGTATCCATGTTGCAGGATATATGAAAACGAACCCTGCCAGTCTACAAGAGGAGAGATTATACATGATTATATGGTATATTTTACCCGCCGTTGGCTATGCCACAGAGTTTTGAGATGTTTTATATTTTATAAATAGCTGATTATAAACTCGCCTGCTCTCAATGACCACCGTCTGTCTGTGTTAGTGTTAGCCCACGGTCACATATTCAACATGAATGACGTCTAAATGCCACACCGCAACCCATTATACTACCCGTAGGAAGCGCATAGTAGGTAAAGTTAGTTGCATATTCTTTACAGGACGTAGCAGTCAACTCCAACATTTTTATGGCTGCTTGTGAGTGATTTCTTGGAAAGTTTACGTTCAGTAGTACTAGTATGCCAATGTTTTCTGGACGACCGGTACCCATACCATTCCATAAAAACCCAACGAAAGGCGGTCTGCTGCCAAATCGCCCACAGCTGTGTTTCGAACTCGGGTATGCGGGGTTTCGAAATTTGTCCGTAAACTCTTCGCCACGGAGCTTGTTAAAAATAGTAGGAATCCTACCCAAAATGTATAAAATAATATCAGTGCCGAAAAATTGTTGTCCGACACCGTACAAATAGGTTTAGTCGTTGGCTTTGTTTTGTGTTAATGGCGGCTGTACGTTATCCAAGTCAGGGAATATAACATCCGTATGCTATTGACAGTGTTTGCGCTCAGCATCGTCTCATTTTCAAGGTTACATATTTTAAAATGTATCTCTTTTAGTTAATTTTGAGCGTTATTGAATGGGTTTAGTTTTTGCTAAGGTAAAAATGTCACGAATGATGAACTTTGGCTTGTTTATCCATCGTAACCTGTTTTCGATAACAGTCAATGTTTTGATTATTTAGTTAGCACCGCGGCGAAGGTGTTACGGACGCGATTCGTAATCCCGTATACCCGGGTTCGAAACACAGCGGTGCTGGTTTTTTCGAAAAAGATATAGGTGCCGGTCGTTCAGAAAGCAATGGCAAACCACTGAACGTTACACGCCCAGGTATCACAAACGGCCAAAATGAAAAATCAGAAAATGCTGGGGTTGACTGCTACTGCTACGTCCTGTGAAGGACATGCAACTCATTAAAAAAAAACAAAAAAACTGTCAGCATAGATGTAAGATATTTATCTTTAGTATTGTGTGGTAAATTGGAACGCTTAAGTAGTAATTATTGAGTTTGTGTACGTTATTTGCTGTTTGTTAATGTCAGCACTTATGTTTTCATGGACTGGGTATTTTGACATGTTTTTCAAATTTGGCATTTACTAATGAAACCACCACACATAGATAGGCCTTGAAAAACCAAATCCAACAGTTGAGTTGAGTTGGGTTAAGAACCGACATCACTGCACTCAGGACATTCCCATACGTGCTCCGTCCCCTCGTTCAACAGCCAGCAAAGAGTCACGCTACTAATCGTTCCCACCGCTATCTGATTAAAAGTTCTCCTGGTCTTCCCTCTCAGTTTTGAGATTCTTCCAGAACCCCTGCCGATCCCCCGCAATCTCATTCTTTCCACATATGGGTTCTCAATCTGTTCCTCCGCCTTCTCCACCTGGTCCCACAAGCACACGACCACCTCCCCCCTGTCCATAGGCAAAATTCCACCAAGAGGTGCCTTCCCTGCTAGCCTATCAGCCTGTTCATTCCCTCGTACACCCGCATGGCCAGGGCAAAATATCCAAATCCAACAGTACCCCAATAATGCCTGTATGTCAATTCTAAGCGATTTTCACATTTGGGATCTTGAACAAACAAAGCAATACTCAAGAATCCACTCACTAACCACTGAGTAGGTTTGCTTTGTGTCAAAGTCAGTGTGACAGCTGACACGATCAAAATTTGGCTTCTTACTATTATAACCTTTTTGTTTTTAAAGAACATCTTAGCAACCATACATCATTGTAATTGGGGTAGCGAACCCTAAATACTGATGTCATCTATTTTTATATATTATGTACCCTGACCTAATTAGCAATTAAAAATGGATGCTAATTAATTATTAATTCATGAAAATCTCATCTCATCATGTTCTCTTGTATCTTGCGGTGCCGATGTGAAGTATAAACAGCGGGAGAGTGCCCACTTATGGGCTTCATGTATCGATATTCCCATTGGCACTGTTATTCCCTGTGTCCATCATTTACGTGGTCGGCTCTTCCTCTGCTTCCTTCTTGTATGTACATCATTGCTTGCTGTGGTATACTGTTAGTTGAACTATAACCCCCACTTGTAGTCCTGATTTCTTCATTTCTGATCTGATCTCTTCTTGATACATTGAGTATTCTTCTCAGGAATCTCATTTCAGTTGTGATTTTTCTTTTCTCTTTTTCTGTCATTGTCCAGGTTTGGCATTGGTAACATAGAGTTGGTAGCAAGATTGTGTTGTAAAGTGCTTTCTTAGTAGTTATTGATACATGTTTGTTCTTTAGTATTAGTGCTATTTGTCCAATGAGTTGGTTTGCCTTATTGCATCTATTTTCGATCTCGTGATCTGATTTGCCTTTGATGATATTATATTTCCTAGGTACTTGAAACTCTTTACTTGTTTTAAGGGATATTCGTTTAGGTGAATCGTTGTTGCTTTTTATTCTTTAGTTACAGTCATTACCTCTGTTTTACTTGTGCTAATTTTCATGTTATGTTCCCTACACATTTCGTTTAGACTATTCATGTGGTCTTGTTATTCAGCTTCTGATTTTGCTATTAGTGCTTGGTCATCCACAAACAGGAGTTCTCAAATGGTTAGATTTGCAGATGGTTCTTCTTCCGTTTTCTTGCAATCTCTGTTTGGCTGGTTTCTTTACATATGTTGTCTGTATATGTTATGAACAAGAGAGGGGACAGGACACAATCTTGTCGTACTCTGGATCTTTTGGTGAAATGTTCTGAGTGTCCTCTAGTTGCTCTCACTATGCATTCACAGTTATTGTATAAGCTTCTACATAGGTTTGTTAGATGTGTACTCACTCCATATTGTTTAAGGATCTCCCACAGCTTGTTTCTATCTACTCTATCAAATGCCTTTTCTTGGCTGACAAAGGCTAAGTAGAGTGTTTCATTGAATTCAGTTTTTTTTCTTTTCGATGTCTAAGAGTAAAAATGGCATCTGTGCATCCTTTGTTTTTCCTAAATCCAAGTTGTGTTTTGCTTAGCTGGGTTTCTATACTAGTTTGTATTCTTTTCTAACATTATTAATGTTAGCTTAAAAACCTGACGTGAGGTGTATTTTATTATGTGGAATGGTGCTACGGACCCAGTGGTTACTTTCCTTATTCGATAAGAAGTGTGGTGACCTAATTAGCAATTAACAATGGACGCCAATTAATTATTATTCATTAATTACTAATTATAGATGACAAGCAGTTAGGTCTCGCTACCCCAATTGCAATGATATATGGTTGCTAATATGTTCATTAAATATCAAAATAGTTATAGTAACAAGAAGCTCAGTGAGCGGATTCCTGAATATATCTTTGTCCAAGATCACAAGTCACTGAATATCTCCACTTAGAATTGACATACAGGTTTCATTGAGGTACCATTAGATTTGGTTTTGCATGGCCTGTATAGCCGTGGTAGTACTCATTAGTGTATACCCAATTTGAAAAAACATGATCAAAGTAATGTAACATTACCATTTAAAAATTTAGTCTTCAAAAATTATCAGTCATGATGTCACCATGAAAATTCATTTTTTGAGTGTGATGGGGTCCATGTAGAAAAATGCCTCCAACAGACACCACTATTGATGAACAATAATGAGAGATGCAAAAATACAAAACAAATGCTGCAGATGTAAAACATATTCATCTAACAGTATTTTTTCATTTACAGTTAATTTTAATATAAATTAAATTGTATTACTGTCAGTCCGTGCGAAATTAACTCACACGGGTCATAGATGGATATGAAAGCTGACTTAAAAAATATTTTCAGTCATGTTAAATGATACAAAATAGTAAAGATCTACAGATAAATTATTAACTCTTTACAGGGCAGACGCTTGTCCGTTTTTTAGCCCTGAACGGGCAAGATTTTTTCAGGTTCGGTAAAATTTCGGGTTGCGTTAGTAATAACATCACAAATAATGTGTTAGTCAACCGATTTTAGTTAAATAAACAACACAATGAAGGAAAAAGCATGCAGAATATGTTACTCACGTGATTGTTGTCGGTAATCCATATATGAACACAAATATTTACGAAATTCAGCATGTTGTTTGTGATTTTCCGTCATCTATACGGCAATTTACAAACACATTTTCAGAATCATAATCACTTTCTTTAAAGTCCGACTCAGACTGCTAATGCAAAGTAACGCTTTTCTCTGATATCTAGCTCCTATTAATAGTCAACTTCGTGCCCTTTAATGTCACTTAAATTGAACCTAGCGAAATCTCGGCTATCACTTGAAGAATTGCCGAAATCCGTTTTGAAAAACTAAGCGTAAAAACCCCGAAAACTACCAAAAAAAGTCCGTAAAAGTCTGTTCAAATTCATCGTAGGTGCTTACAAGTGGCGGCCACGTTGTCAAGCTATCGGCGAAAGTGAAAGTAGCCGCCGGAAGTATCGTAAGGCCGAGAAATCACATTTTTACAATGCATAATAGTATCGGACGCAATCGGCCGATTTGCTCGACGGAAATGGACATTCCACCCTGTAAAGGGTTAATAATCTTTAAACTTTTATTCTCTTTAGCAGTTCAAATTTTAAGAAAAGTAAAAAGTATACATGCTTGTCCGATTGATATAGTGGCGCTGACATTTTGGATTTCCAACCACAAAGATAAACATCTTTGCAGATATTTTTTTTTCTACCACTGATCATTGATTTTTTTTTTTTTTGGCGCTCGCTCGCTTTGAACAGTCCATACACATTATTTATAGAAGTGATGGACTGAATTTTGCGTGTGGATTAGCTTTGCCTATTAACAGTGTCCCTCACCAACAGGCTAACCCACTCCAACTTCAGAGGAACTGATCATTGATGAAACTTTCCACATAAATGTAAAAATAGATGCAGAATTCAAAAATCCATCTCAAAATATCAGCAGACTTACTTGAAAAGAGCTAAAAAAAAAATTTACTTATTGTATGCCAAATAATTATATTTATTTCAAAGACAAGATGATATCAACCAATGGCTATGCACAAAATATTAGACTGACCTATTTTACAGAAGCTAAGATGGCGTTTGTTATTGACACATGATATTTGAATGAATGGATGCAGTCAGAAATGGGTATGGGCTTTTCTTAGCCTCTTTTTGGGACACAATGGATCCTTCTGCACAGGCACGAAATACTATTTCCGGTTTTGATCTAATTGTGTTGGATAAGTAAACTGCCTATATTATATTTTATCTTGACAGTGTAAAACTAACTTGCCTTGTTCTTTGTTGACAGAGTTTGTAACAATTTCTTTGAAGCATTTAAGTTTTTATTATTTGTGACTATGTAGTTACTAATGAAACTAGAACATTATATACAACAATAAGAAAGAGACAAATGGCTTCCTTGGGTCATGTGATGAGAAGTGAGGCATTGGAGAACATCGTGACAACTGTAAAGATCAAGGGGAAGAGAGGCAGAGGGAGACCAAGAGAAATGATGCTGGATGGATTGAGATGGTGGCATAGAGGAATATCGTCAACAATTTGATCCACAACACCAAAGACATGAATGCCTACTCCAGCTGGTAGGAAACTTGGTGATAATGATGATATAGTTACAGTCTCTAGCATATTGAACATTCATTGTTGAAATAATATATGTTACAATATAAAGTTGTGAGGAATATAACACACAGATTTGTTGTGCTACTGTTCAGAGATCAATTTGGAATTTAAGAAATATTCTTTCTTGGTTAGTCCCAGGCAGGTACTTTAAAAGTTTTGGTTGTTTGGCTGAAAATTGAATTGAATTTATATTTTGTGATAGAATTAATAGCTTGGACCAGATGATTAATGTAAATAACTGTTTGGAACACTATAAGTTGATGTTCACATAGACATTCTCTTGACAGATGCCGAGGGTAACCAGAAAACGTGTTGCTTCAAAGGATGAGTCGTCTTCCCCAGACAACCGGGGATCGAGTCAGAGAAAACGGTAAGTTATTTAAGAAGTATGTCAGTAGTCTGGTTGGAGCTCACGTGGCATATTGGCTAGATACTTATCTGATGACACGGCGGTCAGGGTTTGATCCATATCAGGGCCAATTCAAATTTTAAAAATTGGTCTGGGTTCTCCCAGGTCGACCCAGCCTAAAATGTGTATCAAGAAATGTCTTGGGAAGCAAAGGTGACTGACCACATCACCCAGCCACTGCCAATTGATCTAGCACCATATACCCAGTATGCTTTACGGCATGGGACATGGATCTTGACTATACTTATTACAGTGTTCTGGTGATTTCGGTCACAAGCCTAGGGGAAACTTAAGGCCATTGTGTTGTATATAAAGGGATATCCTCAGGTGCAAGTGGACATTATGCTGGTTTTGTGAATTCTATACGTCCTCATTGTGCTATATGAATAAAGGGCCATGAAAGGCCTGAACTGAACTGGATCTCACAGTTGGTGGCCTCTAGAGATGCAATGATAAAACGTTAGTTGCATGTCCTTTACAGGGCAGTCAACCTGTTTGGCTGTTCGTTATTCCTGGGCAAGTTTGTGTTTAGTAGTTTGCCATTGCTTTCTGAACGACTGGCACCCATAACATTTCATAAAAAATCAAAAAACCATTGTGTATAAAAAGCTCTGCCACTCATCAGCCCATTTAAAAATCATGAGTCAGTGATATCCATCAATGGTGTGTTCTGCTAATTTGACCAAATGGTTCTAAGTGTGACTCTTACTAAATGACAAGTTGGCTCAAATGTCCAGGAAATGAGAAACAAACAGCCAAGTACACAATAAGATTTGTCATTGTGCTGAAGGATAGAACCGCCCATTGTAATGAAGTAGTCGATGTCCCAAATCTACTGACTGCATCCCGCTGGTCTTTCAACATGCAGCCTTTGATGAACAGGAGGCTCAGTACATGTAAGGCTAAGCAGCTAGGTGCAGGATATGGCGATGCCTTGGATGAGCCTATCATCAGAGCATTATGTATCTGCTGTGCATTTTCAATAACCTTGGATGATGAGAAATGCCTATATTCTGATCCTGCCTTCCCTTGATCTATCATGCATCAACCTGAGAAGACCTGGTCAACAAATGCTGGGAAGAAGTCAGATGTCGGCCAATAGGCACAGATATCGCAGCTCTGTTCTAAACAGACAAAATTCAGTTACATCCAAAATAAACATCAGACAAATGCAGAAGAAGAAAATGTATCATATTTTTAAAAAAAAAGGCAAATAAAACCACATTTTATATTTTTTTCAACGTATTGTTAAATAATTCTTGTCATTAGAAGTTATAATTCATGAGTTTACAAGAAGAGTTTAAAGACATAAGATGGACTTCATTGCACCATTTTTAACCCATATGGCTCAGTCTCATTCATTTACTGACTGGGTCATAGCTAGCCACCAATGCAGAGTTGACGACACCGGCCAACCGCTGGGGGAAGGAGCTGGCTTTCCCACAGCCAGTCGTGGTGCAGTATAAACGCTGGTAGATGCACTGAGTGCCCAATGTGTGCGTGGTCACAAGAAGAGGCTGTGGCACAATTTCTACAGATGTTTTGTTGGAATTGGTCTTCGCTAACCTTTGACCCTCTCCAGTCTACCTTTGCAAGACAATGGGTTTGTGTCTCTCACCTCTAAGTCTTGGGAGACTTATTTATAACTGTGCTGCTACTAGCATTGCTCTTAGGTTTATGGGGACACAGGATAGGAACTGTAAGCACTGTGATTATCAGTCTCAAGTCATAATGCCTTCTAATCTAGAGCAGGTCTGATTAAGTTTGTTCTTTCCTGGAGACACTTGCTGTTTAAAAAAAAAAAAAAACTATTCTGATTAGCTTAGCCATTTATGTATTTGACTTATGTGACTGATTTTACCACAAGGTGTGACATTTCTTATACACCAAGTCATAATTTAAGTACTTGACTTTGCTCTTAATTGGTTAATCAAAACAGCAATAAAGAAGGCAATTGCTCACTTGACTTCATCAGGCCATGCCCTAAACCATAGCAATTCACATTAGTAAGGCACCATTCCGGTTAGCGGGGTAGGGGTATCCCCTATCAAAGGAGATGTAAGACCCCTCCTTTCCTCCGTTAGTCTACGGGACACCCTTGGGCAAGGTGGAGTACCCGTTTAGCCCCCCCCCCCCCCCCCCCCCCCGATTAGGGTTATGTGAAGCCATGGAAGCAGGCGGTGGATGGAGTGTGAGAGCAGCCGACAGATTGTTGTTGGATATGGTCTTGCACTCTGCGGCGATAGGCAGATGATCTCATCAGTAGAGACAATGGCTATGGCCACCGACTAGTACAGTCACTGCCCAGAAGGAAAGAATGGCAAACTACCTTCTGCAAAACTTGCCAAGAAACCATAACAACCATGAAAGAAAACATAATAAGAAAGAGATCTGGTGGCGAGACCCCCAGGCCAGGCAGATCAGATAACACTGGGGAAGAGTGTGACGCAGGGACCAGTACTAGTAATCGTGATGACGGAGTTAATCCTGACTGTGTTACCAAGGAAATCCCCTGTGTCAGACTAAGAAACAGAGTGAGAATAGCAACGTGGAATGTGAGAAGTCTGTATGAGGGAAAGCTAAAGTAGTGTGTGAATAGATTGAGAGGTTAAACATTCAAATTTTAGGAATTAGTGAACATCGCTGGAGCGGCAAGGGACATTTTACAATTGAAAATGGAAGTATTTTCATTTATTCTGGTAGAGATGTCGGAGGCCAGAGTGGAGTGGCATTTTGTTTAGATAAGACAACTGCAAAAGCTTTAATGGGATATAATCCAGTTAGTGATAGAATCTTCACTATTAGACTTAAAGGCCGTCCAAAAAACACAACTCTCATACAGATATATGCACCTACTTCAACAGCAGAGGAGGACGAAATTGAAGATTTTTACAACACCACTACAAGACACATTAAATAAGATTGGTCATAATGATATAGCAATAATAATGGGAGATTTTAATGCAAAATAGGTGCAGGAAGAGCTGAAAATGAGAGGCACGTTTTAGGAAAATTTGGATTAGGAAATAGAAATGATGCAGGTGGCAAATTAATTGAATTTTGCACAGAAAATGAGTTAACGATAGCCAACGCGCTTTTTAAACAACATCCAAGAAGACTCTTCACATGGAAGTCTCCAGACAGTTTTACCAAAAATCAGATAGATTATATTTTAATACAAAGAAGATGGAGATCAAGCATAACGTCTGCAAAAACCCTACAAAGTGCAGACTGTGATACAGATCATCAGTTATTAGAAGCAGATCTGAAATTAAAACTCAAAAAGCTTACCCGAGGACCAAGGCCACTTCGTTTTGATCTCACAAAAATACCAGATGCATACAACATAGAAGTTAGGAATAGCTTTGGTGTCTTGATGTCTGTACAAGAAGAAATGACACCTGATGAACTGGCAATACAAGCTAGAGATATCTTGATAACTGCAGCCAAAGATTTCATTCCGACCAAGAAAAAGCTACATAAGCCATGGATTACATCAGACACGTTAGAATTAATAAAACAACGAAGGGAGGTGAAACAGAAAGGAGATGAATCCGATAACAGCAGGATGAAGTATAAATCTTTAACTCGAGAAATAAGAAAGAACACAAGAAAGGACAAAAATCAATATATACAAGATTGCTGTACCAGAATAGAACAATATCATAAGACTGGAAGAGATTATGAAATGTTCAAAGAAATGAAGTTATTGACAAGAAATGTTCAACCTCAATTGAATGTTATCTGTGACAAGATGGTAAATACCGTAACAGAATCTAGACAAATTATAGAAAGATGGCAGGAGTACTGCAGTGGAATGTATGATATGAGAGTGACAGTGAGGATATGAATGAGATACATGAGCCAATGACAGCAGAGACAAAACCTGAACCCTCATTAGATGAAATTGCTTGGGCTATAAAGAACCTGAAGAATGGTAAATCACCTGGATGTGATGAGATACCAGCTGAACTAATTAAAGCGGGAGGAGAAGAAAGCATACACATATATCATGCATTATGTACAAAGATTTGGAAATATGGTATATGGCCAAAAGATTGGAAGAGAACTATCTGCATTCCAATACCAAAAAAGGGCAACCTGAAATTATGCACCAACTATAGAACTGTTGCCCTGATCAGTCATGCAAGTAAAATTCTTCTTAAAGTCATAATGCGAAGACTTCGTAAGAAAATGGAAGAAGAGATTAACGTGGTTCAAGCTGGATTTAGACAAGGAAGAGGAACAAGAGATCACATATTCAACATACGTTTAACAATAGAGAAGTGCAGAGAATTTAATGTAAACCTATTCTCATGTTTTGTGGATTATTCAAAGGCATTTGACTGTGTCAATCAATCAATCATGTGCCATGCCGGAAAGCGTGCGCGGTCATGACTCGCCATTTCACTCTATCACCAGTGTCGTGGATTAGCTCAGTGTTCCTGTCTCGTCCATGCCATGTGGCCAAGCCGTCCAGGTATTTTCCTCTCGGTCTTCCTCTTGGTCTGCTCCCTTCGATCTTGCCAGTTGTCACTAAGTTCTCCAATCCATTTCTTCTCATAACATGTCCAAAAAATTTTGACTGTCTACGTCTAATTTCTCTAATCAGTTTACGATGTTCATTTGTCTCCTGTAGTACTTGGTCATTGATTTTTCTGTCTGTCCATGGTATTCTTTGCATTTTCTTCAGAAACCACATTTCTGCAGCCATCAGATGCTTTTCAGCCTAACTGCTCATTGTCCAAGTTTCACATCCATACAAAAGAACAGGCTCTATGTATCCCCTCAACACTCTTTTTCTCGTTTCAATTGACATCTTTTTATTGGTCAGAATGTTTTTCATCTTGCTAAAGGCTACTTTCGCCATGGAGATTCTTGTTCTAATCTCTTCAAGGCATCTCCCATCAGATGTTATTACTGTTCCAAGATAATTGTACCGATTCACTTGTTGAAGAATATTTCCATTTACTTGTATATTACATTGTGGCACTTCTTCCTTCCTAGTGACGACCATAACCTGAGTCTTTTTACAATTTAATTCTAACCCCAGTTGCTCACTGTGTACAACAACCGCATCTACTAATTGTTTCAGGTCCTGCGCATTGTCTGCAATTAATACTGTATCATCTGCATATCTAATGTTATTGATGTTTCGTCCTCCAATGCTGATTCCATTTATATCCTCTACATTTCTGAAAATATTTTCACTGTATAGGGAAAAAAGATCTGGAGACATCACACATCCCTGCCTAACACCTCTCTTAATTGGCTGATACTGTCCCACTTCATTATCAATCCTTATTGCAGCTTGTTGTTTCCAATATATGTTTTTTATAAGTCTAATGTCTTTCCCATCAATTTGTAGATCTGCAAGCATATCCACCATGTTGACATGTCTAACTCTATCAAAAGCCTTTGTATAGTCAATAAAGCAAAGATGTATATCCTTGTTTACTTCTATAGCACGTTCAATAACTGTTCGCAGCATATACACAGCATTTACTGTACCCTTTCCTTCTACAAACCCACATTGTTCTTCCCCTATTTCAGGTTGTATCTTCTTCCTCACTCTTTGCATGATAATTCTTAGCAAAATCTTTGTGATGTGACTCATTATACTAATTGTTCTATGTTGATCACATTCCAAGGTTCCTGATTTCTTTGGGATTGCAATAAATACAGAGTTACATAATTCAGGAGGCATATCTCCAGTATCATATAATGTGTTCATCAGTCTGGTGACCTGCTCTAGTCCAAATTCTTCTAAAGCTTTAATCATTTCTGTTGTGATGTTATCTGCACCGGGGGCCTTGCCAGCTTTCATATGCTTAAGAACATTTCGAACCTCCATC
Organism: Cepaea hortensis; assembly: GCA_963921405.1. Classification (NCBI taxonomy): domain Eukaryota; kingdom Metazoa; phylum Mollusca; class Gastropoda; order Stylommatophora; family Helicidae; genus Cepaea; species Cepaea hortensis. Next base: position 81,950,032 of record OY992886.1, read on the forward strand.
TCCAAAATTGACGGTCCTTCATTATTAAATCTAATATCATACTGTTCGTCTCTGTTATCATCATAAAGGTGTTTCACATAATCTGTCCATACATGTAGAATCTGGTCTTTTTCTATTATGATTTTGCCATCTTCAGTTTTTAGACACCCTGTTGATGTACTTGTTCTTTTATTAGTAAGTTCCTGAATTCTTTTGTGCACTAATTTGGTTTTCAATTTCTAAGCACTTTTTCTCAAGCCATGCTTCTTTTGCCTCCTTACATAATATTCTGACTTGTCTGTGGATTTCTTCATATTTGACAGAATTATTTTTGTTGAGTCTTCTTGTTTCCATGATGTGTAAAATTTCTTCAGTCATCCATTTCTTATGACCCACCTTCTTTAATTTTGGAATAGTTGTTTCTGCAGCCACATTGATTGAATTCTTCAACGTTTCCCATTGATCATCCACATCCTGGAATAGGATATCTAGATCAGACAAAATTTCAAATCTGTTCTGTACTTCTATGTTGAATTTGTTTTGTATTTCCTTGTCATTACTCAATGTACACAAATCATATTTAGTGTTTCCTGTTATATACTTGACTTTCTTCAACTTTATCCTCAATGTTCCTGTGAGTAATCTATGGTCACTATAACAATCAGCACTGGGAACTGTTTTTGCTAGTGTTAATGCGTTTCTAAATCTTCTGCTAATCAGAACGTAGTCAATCTGGTTTCTAATCCTGCTATCAGGACTCCTCCATGTCCATAATCTTCTAGGGTGTTGCTTAAACCAGGTGTTTCCTACAATCATTTCCTGTTCTTTTGCCCACTCTACGAGTCTGTATCCTCTTTCATTTCTCTCTCCTAAACCATAGTTTCCTACTGTGTATCTATCCCGTTGATTTCCTACTTTTGCATTGAAGTCTCCTATTATGATGTTTATTTCTGAATTTTTTCATTTCTTTAAGGCAGACTCTATGTCATTATAAAATTCTTCTACACTATCTTCACTGGATTCTCCTGTTGGGGCATATACTTGAATAATATTTATGCTAAAAGGTCTGCCACTTAATTTAACTAGTAGAACTCTGTCCGACACGGCCCAATATCCTTGAACAGATTTTGCTGTTTTCCGGTCCAAAATAATTGCCACTCCTCTATGACGATCTTCACCTCCAGAAGTGTACAACATCAGAAACTGGGAAATCATGAGGAATATGGGCTTTCCATCACATGTAGTACAACTCATAAAAATGCTCTATCTAGACCAGTGGTTCTCAACCGGTGGGGAATTCCCCCCCAGGGGAGAATTTCAGGGTTTCCAGTGGGGGGGGGGGGGGGGGGGGGAATGAAGACCATTTCAAGATCATGTTAATACAAGAACCGATTACTTGACATAGTTTTTCCCTTCATACTTTAGTTATGTATGTCTCATCCTTCTAAAATTCATTTTATAAAGTAAGTAGACCCACAAATCATGTTTTATGTGGATGTCTAGACTTGTTTTAGTATATGCTATTACATTTGCCTTCCACTTTTACGTATACTGTGTAGGGGTGAGGGGATTTTTAGATAGGAAATATGAAGGGGGGGGGGTGACGTTCTGAAAATACGGTGAAGGGGGGAACGGGCCAAATTTTTGATAGGAAGGGGGGGGGGGGAATGGCGTTCTGAAAATATGGTGAAGGGGGGAATGGGCCAAAAAAGGTTGAGAACCACTGATCTAGACCAACAAGCAGCAGTTAGAATATATAGCGAGATATCAGATTGGTTTGACATCAAGCAAGGAGTCCGTCAGGGCTGCGTGCTGTCACCCTATTTATTTAACCTGTACGCCGAAAATATAATGAGAAATGTAAGAGATGATATAAACGGGGCTATATGATGCCCTAAATATCGGCGGTCATGACATACCAGAGATTCGATATGCTAATGATACAGTATTACTATCCACAACACAGAATGGCATAGAAAACCTAATAGTCTCAACCCAATTGAATAGTGAAAATCACAACTTATATCTTAACATAGCAAAAACAAAGATAATGCATACAGATAAAACTACTATGAAGAAAGAAATATACATTAATGGGGGGAAATTGGAGGTGGAAAATTTTGAATATCTTGGGTCATTGATTACCAATAACGGTGACACAATGAAAGAAATTAAACGGCGACTATCCATTGCTCTTCAAAGACTAAAACAGCTGAATAAATTATGGAGTGGGACAGACAGAACTACAAAAATTAGATGTTTAAGAGCATGCATCTTTCCCATTGCAACATACACCTGTGAGACATGGACACTTACTAAACAAGCTGAACAGCGCATAAACGCCTTTGAATATAAATGTTATAGACGAGTTCTAAGAATATCTTGGGTAAAGAAAAGAACAAATGCATCCATACTTCAAGAGTTGAATATTGAGGAGGGTTGGCTGTTAAAGACGATAAAACAAAGAAAATTGAAGTATTTTGGTCACTTGAAACGTCACGAAAGTTTGGAGAGAACAATAATGGAAGGGTATATGCCTGGGAAGAGAGGAAGAGGAAGGCCAAAGAGAAGATGGGTGCAGGATGTAGCGGATTATCTCCAGATGGGTGTATCAGACGCGGGACATCTTGCTCATGATCGAGAGGTTTTCCGGAAGGTTGTTATGGGAGCGAGGTTCTGCAAAGGGCATGCTACTGAATGAATGAATGAATGAAGGCACCATTAGCTGTAGAATTATCTTTTCTTATCTTCATGTTTTGTTTTCTTTCAGTGGATCAAAGAGAGCCGAGGACGTTGCTAGAGAAAAACGACAGGCAGCATCATCTAAAAGAGGTGGCAGGCAGGCAGCTAGAGGTTGGTTGATGGTGTTTGTTGCTAACTGTGACTGTCGAACGGTTGCTCTTATAGTCTGTTAATTTCTTACACTGGCATCATAAAGAAATATAATCCCCTGAAGTCGGAGTTGGTGCACCTGATGATAAGGGAAATAGACTGTTCTAGTAAACCACACAAACTCAGCCTACTCATGACAGCTTGAGGACACACCTGTGTAACCACCTATGTTAGACTCAGCAAGTGTATCTGTACCTGTGCAATGCCAAATTCTTCCAACCAGTATCGCTTGTGTTCAGTAATGAGCCATTACTCCTTGCAGAACAAGCCAAGTTACATATGATCATGGTAAGGATCTTATAATGACAAGCCCAATTATTGGCCATGACATGACATAATTACATATTGTACAAGTATTTGCTGAGAGTCCTAGAGGATTTAACACTATGCAGTATTGTGCAAGTATTTACTGAGAGTGCAAGAGGTCCCGGGTTTAAATCCCGGATGAGCTCCCATGTGTCATGGCCAATAATTGGGCTTGTCATCATAAGATCCTCGCCATGATCATACATAACTTGGCTCGTCTGCCAGGAGTAATGGCTCGTGGCTGAACACGAGTGGTACTGGCTCGAAGGAGTTGGCATTGTCCAGTTACGGATACACTTGCTGAGTGTCGGTGGTCTAACATAGGTGGTTATACAGATATGTCCTCAAGCTGTCATGAATAGGCTGAGTTTGAGTGTTTACTAGAACAATCTATTTCCAACTTTCACACACCTCCATCTACCTTTCCAAGAATCACAGAGTGAGATATATAAATTTGACACAACGCTAGCTTCATGCTGTCTCGTATACTGATGTGCCGGCTTCCTGGCCTAGAGGTTAGTGACTTTTCTCCGTAATCTCGTATACTCTTGCAAGTAACGTGACGACGGTGAGATTCAGCAATGTTTCGAATCGTGTTGGTAACACGGTGTATGTGAGCCGGCCGCTCAGAAAGCAATGGCAAACTACTGAGCATAATCTTGCCAAGATATCAACAAACAGCTGAAAGATGCTGATGATGACAGCGATGTCCTGTAAAGGATATGCAAAACATTAGTATACTGACGCAGTTGCAAGAAGCATACATTCACTTTTATACATGAAAACAATTCTATATCACAATGCCTAAAACGATAAAATAATGGCGGCCGTATAAACTAGCTATTGCCACAACTAGCCTGAACTGGTCCACTCTCAAACATGTTCAAATGCAAAGTCCCTTGTTTAGACTCATTGACTGACTCCTGGCCAGCGCCAAAGTTGTTTCACGCCCTAAAGCGTGAATATGATCAGAGCTCACAAACCAGCTCATGATATATCCCATTTAACTCGTAAAGGATGTGGGATTGTCCTTGTTTGTTGCAGGATTTGTGTGTATCATTGTTTATGTATAGTTGAAAATTAGAGTTAATTTCCACCTTTTTGTTGTTCACAACTATATTGTTTAATACATAGTATGAAGGACGCATTTGAAAAAGTATAACCAGGAAAAACCCAGGAGTTTATAAAAGGTATTTTGCTCATGAATACTGGCTTCCTATTAATAGCCCTACACCAGAACATTGGTGTAGCTATATTTGGGCGCTTGTCACAAATCATAGTGATTAATATTTTGAGTGTCCAGGAAACCATGATGATTGATATCTTGAGAGTGTCCAGGAAACCATAGAGATTGATATCTTGAGAATGTCCAGGAAACCATACTGACTGATATCTTGAGTATATTCAGGAAACCATAGAAGTTGATATTTTGAGTGTGTAGGAAACCATAGAGGTTGATATCTTGAGAGTGTCTAGGAAACCATAGAGGTTGATATCTTGAGAGTGTCTAGGAAACCATAGAAAATGATATCTTGAGAGTGTCTATGAAATCATAGAGATTAATATCTTTAGAGTGTCCAGGTGCACACAAAGATCTAGATTTTGTTAAGTAGATTTTCAGTAGAACATATCGCCAAAAGAAAATGGAGATCCAGAGGGAAGCCATAAATAAAGGCTTAATTCGCATCGCAAGTAAGGACAACGGCAAATTGGGCCTGTTCACTCTGGGGTGTCAGGTGAAGACCACAACCAGGAAGAACCATATCAGGAATAGGGAAACCCCTTCTACTTTAACCTCATATTCCCATGGAGGAATATATCCTCTGGAAGAAGAGCATAAATCATAATTTCTCAGTCAACATTTATCATCTCTGAAGTGTATGTCCGTTTTTGTTTTCAGATGTCTTTTTGTTTTCAGATTACCTTTCAAGGCTTAAAAGTTAATTTTTTTCGGGGAAAAGTTAACTGTTTTATTTGATCACTGTTTCTTTCCAGATGTCAAGAAGTCAGACACATCTGTTAAAAGGAAGGCAGCATCAAGAGGGAAATCAAAAGGTGGAAGAGAAAAAAAGAGGAAAGAATCAGAAAGTGAAGATAGTGATGAAGATGAGGAAAGTGAAGAGGAGGAAAGTTGGCCTCCTAAAGTTGGTCGAGGAAGAGTAAAGTCTTCATCAGCAGCAGCTCGCAACACAAAGGCTGGACAGGGTAGTAAGTCAGCTGGGACAGGAAATATAAGAGCCAGAGGCAAGGCTGGACCGAGCAGTCGCAAAGCAAAGAGAGATGAGGAAGATGAGGAGGAGGAGGAAGATGAAGCGGCAGATGAGGGTGCATATGTGAGAAGTAGGAGTGTTGGAACAAGAGGTGCAAGAGGTAGTGCTAGATATGGCAGTAAAGTAAGCAAGAAGGAAGAGAATCAAGGTGAGACAAAAGATGCTAGCCTACAAGGCAGAGCTGGGAAGAGCAGACAGGGAGCTAATAAAAAGGACAAATGTGTGGATGAAGATGATGATGAAGAAGAAGAAGAATCAGATGAGGAAACACCTAATGTAGTGAAAGGTAGAAGTCTAAAAGGCAGAGGCAAGGCTGTGAAACCAGAAGAAAAGATTGTAAAGGGAAAAGAAGATAAAGTCGATAGTAACACTGTTAAAAGTAAGAGTACAAGGGGAAGAGCTTTGGCTGTATCAACATCTCGAAGTGAAAAACAGACCACAGCAAACGCAGCTGGTGAAGAGGACAGTGAAGACATGGAAGTAACAGATGAGACTGATGCCGGTGAAGCAAAACAGGAAAGTGTGGATGAGATAGAGACTGAAAGTGCATCATCAGCCGGGGGAAAGAGTTCAAGAGGTCAAAAGAAAGAACCTGCTGAAAAGTCATTTTTAAGTAAAGGAAAGGTTGGTGGGGCATCTACCTCCACAGCATCTGGAAAGAAAACTGAAACAGAATGCATGGAAATTTCAGAAGAGGATGCATCGTCAAAGACAAAGACTGGCAGAGAGGAATCACTTTATAGTGAAGTATGTCTTTATTCATTGTTGTAAATGTTTGACTCTTACTCCTTATCTTCTCAAAGTTAGTTAGTTAGTTAGTCACGGTTCCAACTTCACGGAAACGTGTCTTCCCCATTATGCTCCTTTCCTGTGTCAGTGAATATCACACAAAATGCACCTCACTGCTCAGTGTGAACAGTGGAAAAGACAGGAGTCTCGGCAAGCCAACAGCCCGCACAGGTACACTGTGCATAATGCTGCCGCCAGAATGCCAACACAAAAGTCTCCATGAAAAATACAGTTCATCGTCAATGGCAGTCACCAGAAAGACTTCATTGATCCGGGTTTTATCCCATATGGTTCAGTCTTTTTCCGCAGGGCGACCTGCCAAAAGTGCCCCACAAAGCAAAGTGAAAAGTAAGTAAATGGCCCTTTTAAGTGCTTCAAGGCAAATTGGGCATATAGTGGTAGGCCCTTGTTTTATAGATTGGTGTTCCGTGAGTGATGTAGTCAGTATCACGCTGGCCATCTTTACTTTCCAACACACTTCCTGGATCCCATGTTAGGTTAATCTGGTAGCCCAGATCAGTTTGACAAATTTTAATCCACCCCTATAGGGAATGCGTTGCCACCAGGCAATTATGCAAGCGTCCAGCCACTATGCTACTTCAGCTCCCTCTCAAAATTGGTGTTTTAATTAATTATGGGTATTATTGTATCAGGTGGGGGGGGGGGGGGGCACAGTATCGCAGTGGCCAGCACGATTGCCTGTTGGCTCAGTAGTCATGTGTTTGAATCTTCCATGAGGATTTGTTTCTTCAACCCAGTCTAAAATAGGTACCAGGAAATTACTTGGTTAGCAAAGGAGGTTTCTTCTTATTCTGTGTTCATCTGGAGAGTTTTTTCAGACATGATTGCGTTGTGCCTGTTTATAGCAGAGCTGTGTTCTTGCGCTGTTAGGCTGACACATCCGACTTCTGCAGGCATTTGTTGACCGGGTTAACCTTCCCGGGGCAAAGGAGGTTTGAATGATATTGATTACATCATCCAACGAGTTCTGATAGATCTAAAAATATGGGTATAACACCATTTACTCGTTAAGCCTCATGGCTTCCAAGGAGTCATTTACTTCATTTGTACTTATTATTGCAACATAACAGTTAGTTGAACTCCTTTACAGGATGTGACAGAAACCCCAGAGTTTTTTTTTGGCTGTTTGTGATTTCTGGGCAAGTTTATGTTCAGTAGTTTGCCATTGATTTCTGAATGACCAGCACTCATACCTTTGTATGGAAACCAATACAAGGCACTCTGCTTTCAAATCGCCCACAGCTGTGGTCATGTTTCGCCATCTCACACGATCACCAGAGTCGTGGATCAGCTCTGTGCTCTTGTCTCGGCCATGCCATTTGGCCAAGCCATCCAGATATTTACTTTTCTGCCTTCCCCTTGTTCTTTGTCTCAGTTATGCCAGTTGTCACCAAGTTCTCTAGTTTATTTCTTCTCATAACATGCCCCAAAGTTGTTGACTGTCTATGTCTAATTTCTTTAATCAGTTTATGGTTTTCATTTGCTTCTTGTAGGACTTGCTCATTGATTTTTCAGTTTGTCCATGATATTCTTTGCATTTTCCTCAGAAATCACATTTCCACCGCCATTAGATGTTTTTCAGTGTGTCTGCTCATTGTCTACATTTCACATCCAATCAAAAGTATATAGGAGTTCAGACCTCCATAATGACAAGATTGGATTGTTTCAGACATGTGCGGCTCTTTGGTCAACCCCTGCTACCACAGTTGGCACTGCATAATTTTTTATAATTTGCCATGAAAGAGTGACTGTGAGGAAGGTTACCAGGATTTTGTATGTGGGAGACCTAACGTGTCATGCCTCTATAGTGGTATGTGCCATGGGATTTCCTTTACCCTTATAAACTTTAGTGTTTAATCAGAGGTGGATCAGTTTCACAACCTTCATTTAACATTGTTCTAGTTTTCCTAGAACATGGGTTATCAGTTGCGGGGGTTTTCAATACTTATGTTGTGTAGTGTTCCTTTACCATGTAACTGAAATAAAAGAATAATATTTTGCCTTTGGCTGTTTCAACCAAAGTATTATTCATTTAGTCACTTCATGTGATATATAACTTTGCAGCATGCACCTGACAAGATGCAGTAAAATATGCCAGACAGTATATCGTGCAACGCATTGTTTGTGACTTATGTGTTAAAATAATAAAAAGCTACTAAGATAAACCGAGGCATCTACTATTCACTTGGGCAAACCACAATTATGTAAGAAAAAACAAACAACATGATAGTTTCATTACAACTACTGCGGTGACACTGAAGCATATGATAACGTGTTTGTTTATTTCAGTTGAAAGGATTTATTACACTACTTCATTATATGAACTTTTCCCTGTAGTATGCCCTGACAAGATACAGCGTAATGTGCCAGCAATAGAATGTGCAATATATTGTTTGCGTCTTCGTTATTCAAAGAATTTTAAATTGCCATAGCTCATTCACATTTTTCGAATATTAAAAAAAATAAAATAATAAAAACGTTTTTAAAGCAACAAAGTACACATGACATAGAAGAGACGAAATAAGAAAATTAATTCCACCACAGAATCTGGTACTTAATTAGTTCAATTTTGTGTGTGTTCTGAACGCACATTTATATGTAACTGATTGGGAACATACTGGTTATTTTGTGCCATTTACTTGCTGGTTTATAGTTAATGCCGCTGTTGTGTTCATACAGGCAGCATCAGCAGAGCCTGGCCTTGCTAGCAAGCACAAGTTGCAAGATGATCAGGAGCGCACAGGAAAACGACTCAGGTTGAGTGAAGAGTCAGAGTCTGAAAACTTTAATGTTCGCAGAAATTATGATGTTGCTGGATTTGACAGTCAGGAGGTAACTCATTAAACATTATTCTTTCTTGAAGTTGATTTGATTTTCTTCATTTATTTGAAAAGAGTTGGAGATACTAGTTGTTTTTTGGTTGTTTTGACCTCACTGTTATTTGTAATGGAGTTTTTTAAATAGTGGGTTTGGAGTGTATAGGAATTGCAAGCTTCAGATCACATAACATTCCCCAGTTAGTCCTTCACACTGAGCATGCATCAAAACTTTTAGCTGGAACATGGTTTGTTGGTGAATCTTCAGGTCTCTTAAGTCCTGATCATAGGCATTCAGGTTATCCAAGTCCTAAAAAAAGCTGACATAAATATGAGGGAGGTTGGTGTAGATTCTCTTCTCCTGACCTGGTATCAAAGTACAATCTCCGCTAGGACTCTTGCCCCTTTTCAAGCTAACAAACCAGTGAGGTATGCAAAACTGGTAGTGGAACTTAACATCTGCAGAGGGGCATATTAGAATGTAACCAGGCCATAGTGCAGCACAGCCCACAGGACTGGTTGGGACTAGGCCTGGCTGGGTGAAGTTCCCTTCATATCTGTGGCGAAGTGGTCAATCCGTTTGACTCGTGCTCCAAAGGTTGTGGGTTCGATTCCGGGCCGCACCCTTCGGTTTACGAGTTAAATGTTTCGGAGACTCCTGTGGGTCGTCGCTAAAAGCTACGGAGTTCGTGCTTTGTGTGACGCTTTCCGCGCTGCGGAAAGAGACTGAGCCATATGGGATAAAACCCGGTGCGATGAAGTCGACCTTGTCGACTTTTAAGCGACTTTTTTAAGTTCCCTTCATAGTTTTAAGAACATTCATTGTCAGCACACTCAAACCCAATAGCTGGGACATGTGACAGACAAGCATGAGACTTCATAAAATCATCAGGGGTGAGCTAAACTTTCTTTCCACTTTGTGGCTAGTTAAGACCCATAGTACCTTTTCCACCTGACAATACTGCTGACTGCATTGTAGTGGTTAGAAACAAAAATGTTTAAGTAGAAATTATAAAGCAACATTTTTCAGTGTTCTTTGTGTTTCTAATTTACTGATAAAATGTTGAGAGTAGTCTTTAAGCTGTAGGTTTGACACCAGAGAACATGTTTTAATGGATTACTGATAAGAAAGCTGCAGTTTTATAGAATAATGCAGAAAATTCCATGGATGGCCAAAACGAGCAATCTGGACAATTTGAGGGAGACTAAATGACTCAGACAACTTATCACAAACATCAGAAAGAGGCAGTCGTTATTGTTTTGGCCACAGTATGTGAAGACATGTGAGAGAAAAACATGTTATGACAACTGGACAGATTTGTGGAAAGAGAGATAGAGGAAGACAGTGAGAGAAAATTCTTGACGGTCTTGTGTCATGGCATGGAAGGGAGTCAACACACGAATTGATACATTCTATTAGAAATCGCAAGATGTGGAGAAGCATGATCGCTCATGCCTGTCAGCAAGGCACATGGTGATGATGAAAGTTATACAAGACAGTTGCTACTAAAAAGTTTATTAAAACAATAGTAGGGATATTGCTGTCTATTAGTGCAGAACATGGAAAATAAGTTTCAAGCTCAACGGTCCTGTATGTAAGTCAGCAAATGTGTGGGGATGAAGAAATGTGTGAAAATAAACAAATATCTGAGGATTTATCAAATGTGTGGAGGTGTGAATGTGACTGTAAGACAGCAAATATGTTCGAGCCAGCACCGATGTGGAAGTCAGCAATTATGCAGGGAACAGTAATATTGTGGGAACTAGAAATTGTATGGGAACCAACAACTGTGTGGGAACTGGCAATTGTATGTGATTCAACAATTGCATAGGAACCGGCAATTGTATGGGAACAAACAGCTGTATGAGAACCAACAATTGTGTGGGAACCGGCAATTGTATGGGAACAGACAGCTGTATGAGAACCAACAATTTCATGGGAACCAACAATTGTGTAGGAACCGACAATTGTATGGGAACTGACAGCTGTATATGACCCAAGAATTGCTTGGGAACTGCAGTTGTAGAGGAACAAACAACTATATGAGAACCAACAGTTGCGTGGGAAACGGCAATTGTATGGGAACCAGCAATTATGTGGAAAGCAGCAACTCAGTGGAAAGGCTATCAGTTTAAGAAAAACAAAACACATAAGGTATATTTGTAGTATTGATTATAAAGCATTATTTAAGGGCAAACATTCTGAGATTGCAATCTTTGAGTTTTATTGTGGAAATTATTGTAAAAGTTTGTTTTATTTTGAAGTTCATACTAACTTCTTGAGATGTTCAATTTTCTTGATATTTAACACTGTTGAAGTTTTTTGAGTTCTGTGATTTAACATTTTTATAAAGTAACTTTCTGGTAGAACATACCTACAAGCTAACCTCATGTTCAGGGCTCTGCACCCTGACTTTGACCTAGCAAGCTACATTAGTGAGTATATATATATGCAGCAGTGAACAAGGTCACAAGATCCTATCTAAACCCATGTGCATACTGGGATTTACGATTGGGTCATTTTAAGGAAGTGTCCATCTTTAAGGTTGCAGATTTAAAGCAGCCAGAGATTACAGAGGCATCACAGCCCACCACCCCTGATGATACATCGTATGAAGGCCCTAGAATTAATCCTTTTTTGGCAGCTCCAGGTATCCCTGTTGTTGTCCCTCTCACAGAAGCTGAGCTGGCCAAGCAGTACACAACACAGATGATGGTGAGTCTTTTGTTTCTAGTGTTTTACAATTGTAAACTCATTTTGCAGCAAGGGAATCACTAAAGGGGGTTAAAGGCAAGTGAATCAACATCATTACACCGGGTTTTATCCCATATGGCTTGGTCTCTTTCTGCAGAGCAGCCTGCCAAAAGTGCTGTGCAGGACACAAACTTTGTACCTCCAGTGACAACCTTCAGGAGTCTTTGAAAAAAGTGCACTTGTGAACGGAGTGACTCAGTCCAGAAATGAAACCCACGAGCTTTGTAGTGACTTTACCACTTTATCTCGAAGACTTCTCTAATGAATCACTATCTACTAATCAATTGCTTCATTAAGTCAAGGAACCAGAGAACGGGCGGCAATTTCCCTCAAGTCAAGACAGATCTACAATGTTAGAGTTACAAAGATTCAGGGTCTTAAACCTGGCTCGTTAAACCTAACACATGTGAGACAGTACAAGTACAACGTGATTTGACTTGAGACTCAACGACACGAAGTTTCAATGGATTTATTTACAGATCACATGCAATACGATCTAGAGATGATCATTACAATACATAAGTTATAACAATACACTTACAGGCAACCCACAGCTTACAGTCTATCTCACAAGATGTACAAGCACTCGACTTTCGGGCACAGAACTACACGAAACCTTTCTCTCATCATACGTCCAGTCGAGTCCGAGTCCCAGAGCTGTCTGGCTATTTCTCGCAACGCGCCTGCCCACCTGAAGTGGCTTCACGAGGCCTGCGTGCGTCCTGCTTTGTCCTTGCCTGACCGCTGGCTGTCTCGTCAGCCAGCAACCTCGCAGGCAGGTAACTAATACTCGCCTGGCGGGCGTAACGATGTTACAGCATCCCCGCTAGGGACTATTCGCCTGGCGGGCGTAACGATGTTCCTGCATCTCTGCTGGCAATACTTTAGACTCTGACAATAATCAGATACAGCTTAGTCCACAGCTGATAAATTCTCTAGACTTACTCAAAAAAACTGTCATTTACTGCCAATATAGTACCTTGCGGTGTATGGCAGAGGGGTCTTTGAGCCTGAGGAATAAAGGCCGCCTGGCTAGTGCAGTCGCCGCGAACTGTGCAGGTTAGGATTTTCTTTTTGCCCCCGACAGAAAAAAATCCCGCACCTTACCGGGGATCGAACCCGGGTCTCCCGAATGAGAGTCCGGCGTTCTATCCACTCGGCCGGCCACTTACTCAAAATGAACCTGAAAAGAATAGTCATGGTATATCTAAATGACCTGTTCATCAGCATATTTTCATGGCATGCTGTGGTATTTCAGAAAATGAACTGACAGCAGCTGACGGACAGGCACAAGTAGGTACCCAGCAGAAATAGCTGCATCACAGTCTCACTGAAGGAAGCAAAAATGCTTATTTAAAATATAAAAAAAATGCATGGAGTGAGAGAACAGGCAACGGTTTTTAACAACCCTTTCTATGGCTAGACAGAACACAGCAAACATCAGTTTTAGGCCCTGCTTAGAACAGCAAATCATAATTTTCAGACTGAATAGGGCAAAGCAAATCATCAGTACAAAGCTGTATGCAGGACTCAACAAACCATGCGTTTTAGGCTCCTCACAGAACACAGCAACTATCAATTTTAGTATTTGCATATAATAGTCTAAAATTAAAATAGCTACCACTGGACACAGCTGACCATCAGCTTTAGGCTCTGCACAGAACACAGCAAACCATCAGTTTTAGTCTTTGCATATAATACAGTCTAAAAAAGGTACCAGGACATGCTTTGGGAAGTTACTACAGCTGACATGATGCTGACCGCGTCACTCACTGAATACTGGCTGGTCTATAAACATATGGGTCCAGCACCATGTTCCCAATGCACTTTAAGGTGTGTAAAAGGATCCTTTACTTAACTTTTCACCGTCATTGTTGCATATACGCTTTGGTTTACATTCTCGGGCTTAAGTCAGCAGAGAGGTCACATCTCAAGAAATTAAAAAAACCCACCAAGAACTGCTTCATGTGCTCCTAGGTTCTGAATTCTACAAAGTTGGAGCTATGGCACACTTTCAGCATTGTTGTAGATCATGGGTGTTTAACATCAGGCTTTCTCATAACCACGTCACCTGTGGATAAGACAGATTGAAAAAAGGCTTGCTGTAGTGTTATCAGATTATAGTGTCATGATGATGATGTTGACGTGCCATGCCATTGGCGGTCATGGCTTGCCATCTCACATGATCACATGATCACCAGAGTCTCAGGTCAGGTCTGTGTTCTAGTCCTGATTACGCCATGTGGCCACACCATCTATGTATTTATTCTTTTGTGTTCCCTAAACTCTTTTCCTATTACGATTGTCAGTTGCACTAAGTTTTAAATTAATTTTTTTAAATAAAAAAACTGTCAACTGTCATTTACTGCCTATATTGCACCTTGCGGTTTATGGTAGGGGGTTCTTGAGCCCAAGGGATTAAGGCCACCTGGCTAGTGCAGTTGCCACAAACTGTGCAGGTTAGGGTTGTTTTTGCCCCCGACAGAGAAAAATCCACACCTTACCGAGGATTTGAACCCGGGTCTCCCGAGGGAGAATCCTGCATTCTAGCCACTTGGCCAGCCGCTCCTCTGTTTTTTTCCCCCATCTTTATTTATACCCCAAAGTTTAGACTATCTGCATCCAATTTCTCTAATTAGTTTACGATGGTTATCTCTCTGTAATACATTCTAACATGTAGTGTTGGCAAAATATTGAAATGTAGTGACACACAACAGTTTTGAATCATTGTTCTCAAGTTAGAATTGAAAACAGTGTTTTATTTTTTAAGCCATGGGGCTCATGGCACATTGCTCCACATCACTGTGCATTTGCTGCCTGAATAGTGTTTGATAAAGTGATTGATATGGATGAGTAATTTGGGAAATACATGTAAGGAATTACCGCCTGATTGATAACTATGAGTAATTTGCAAAGACATGTAAGAAAGTATAGCATGATTGAGAGAGATGAGTAATTTGGAAAGGTCATAAGGAACTACAGCATCATTGATACAGATGAGTAATTTGGAAAGACATGTAAGAAAGTATAGCATGATTGAGAGAGATGAGTCATTTGGAAAGGTCATAAGGAACTACAGCCTGATTGATACAGATGAGTAATTTGGGAAAGACCTAAGGAGCTATAGCCTGATTAACAGAGATGTATAATTTGGGAAAGACTTGAAGGAACTACAGCCTGATTGATACAGATGAGTAATGTAGAAATGACATGTAAGGAACCACAAGAGGTATCACAGGATAGAAGATCATGGCACGAGATGGTTGAGGATAGTGCTCAATGGGGACTTAAAGGTAAGAACTAGATGGCATAATTAGTTGTAATTTCATGTGTCTTAGATCACTCTGTTTGTACATAATATGATATAAAAGATGTGACTTGCCTGTACTCAACAGGATAGAGACGAGACTTCATCCATTATGGTAGAGGTTGGCAGTGAGTGTGCATCAGATGTCACAGGTCTGTCCACTCGTGGATTAGATGTCAGTGATATTGTTTCCTTGGATTCCATGGATATGTCCCAAGTTGAAGCTGCATCAGGTTCATCAACGGGCCCAACTTCTCCATCAGCTTCTTCTCAGTCCACAATTTTCCAAGAGCCCCGCTCTGTTTCTACTGGGGATAAAGAGTTAGTGATTTTGCAAAACAGTGCTCCAGTTACAGCTTCTGAAGATTCTCATACTGCAGCAGCAGCAGCTTCACAGTTGCCAGCATCAGCAGCCAATGAAAGTCCTGATACAGCTCAATCACATCAGGTTGCTAGCATACATGAGCTACATGCAGAGTCCGCACCTGTGGGCAGTGCATCCAGTGAAGATGTATCTCACACATCAGCAGCACCAAATCAGAATGGTACAGTAGAGGTTGGTCTCTATAATCATAGTATTTTTAAAAAGAAAAGAATATGAATGTATATGATAGTGCATAGATTAATTTCTGCTTTGTGACCACAAATTATTGTCCTTATTGGCATAGATGATATATAGATTGGCGTATAAAAGAATTGGTATGAAATAAAATGATATAAATAATTAAAAATAATACATTGTATTGTTAAAGCTATTAATTCTCTTCTTTGAGAAAACAACTCTTCTTTGAGAAAACAACTGAGAAAAAACACTTTTTTGAGAAAATAATTCTTTTTCGAGAGAACTCTTCTTAGAGAAATAAAGCTTTTTTGAGAAAACAACCCTTCTTTGAGAATAGAACTCTTTTGAGAAAAAAACTCTTCTTTGAGTTGAGTTGAGCTAAGAACGACATCACTGCACTCAGGACATTCCTATATGCGCTCTGTCCCCTTGTTCAACAGTCAGCGAAGAGTTACACTACTAATCATTCCCACTGCTATCTGATTGAATGTTCTGCTGGTCTTCCCTCTTCTTTGAGAAGTAATGCTTGTTTTAGAAAATAACTCTGCTGCGAGAACACAACTCTTCCTTGAGAAAATAATGCTTCTTTGAGAAACCAACTCTTCCTTAAAAAAATATTCTTTGAGAAAACTCTTCTGTGAAAAAAAAAAAAACTTTTTTGAGTATAGTATTGTATGTTTGGTTATGAGTGGAGCATGTATTCTTTGTTTCATTTCTGTGACTATGCTTCATCCAAATATAATTAATAATTATTGCATATATTGCTTTGTCTTTTAATTTCTTTCTCCCCAACACCACCACCACCACCACACACACAAACACCCACCCACCTTGCAGTGTTTATTGTGTTTTTTCTCATTCCATCTACCCACCCACCCTCACCCTCTCTCTCTCTCTCTCTCTCTCTCTCTCTCTCTCTCTCTCTCTCTCTCTCTCTCTCTCTCTCTCTCTCTCTCTCTCTCTCTCTCTCTCTCTCTCTCTCACTCACTCACTCACTCACTCACTTGCAGTGTTTATTAATTGTGTTTTTTGTCATTCCATCTCAACAGCAGTACACAGACAGTTGACAAATGAGTACATGACATTTTGGGCAGCAATTTAGTCAAGTTTAAACTGTCAGGCTTTGTTATTTGTTTGTTGACAATTATTTTCTTTGGAGCAGTGATTTTCTCAGTTATTTGATTCCTTGTTTGTTTATTGTTTGTATTTAAAAGTTGTATAACAATACTGAACGGCAGTATACATACAAACCTTTTTGGTTTGATCTTGACTTAGTGAATGCATTTTGGTTCTTTAATTGTTTCTAGTTTGAGCATGCTTTTCCTTGCAGAATAAATTAACTAACATGAATTTAATACTATTTTTAAATGAATGAAGTCATGTCATGTCAGTTTATTCATCTGAAGATGGATGTAAAGTTTCTTTATAACATGTCACTTCACCATGAATATAGCTTTATCTTGTTTGGTGGTTTCCCCTTCTACAAGAAATTTAAATGCTGTAAATAAAATGTTGGCAGCATTTTTAGAGTTTGAATAGCTACAGGGATTAATGTGCATGCATTAGAATTTCAGGTGCACTGAAAGAGTCACTCATCGTTTTGTGGTCACGTTATGAGACGACAAAAACTGGAACATGACAACCGGAAATATTTGCGGAAAGAGAGATAGAGGAAGATGGTGGGAGAAGATTCTTGACAGTCTTGTGTCATGGCATGGATGGGAGTAAACGCACAAATTGATCCATGCCATCGGAGATTTGTGGAGAGGCATGGTTTGCCCACACCAGCTGGCAAGGCACTCGACGATGAAGATGGTGGAGTATGGGGTTCATTCTCTATGCCAGTCAGTTGGACTTGAACATTGATTTCTCGTTCAGAAAGCAGTGACAAACTGCTGAATGTAAATTGCCTTGTAAATCAGCCTGAAGTTGGGGGTTGATTATACAGCATCCAGCAAAGGACATGCAACATTTTTTTTCAGCATTTGTAATTTATAAATCTTTTTCAAAATTAATAATAGTGTATACATTTTATTATTCTACAGAAAACACCTGGTTTAAGAACTGAACAAGAACGTTTAGTTCCTGAAATTTACGTACCTTCCTCCACTGCCATTGACAGTCGTAAATTCATTTTGAACCCAGCCTTTCCTGTTGAGAGCATGGACCCTGCGTTGTGTTTCAGTGTCGTCAGCTATAATATCCTGGCAGATTGTCACATGCGCAGGTTAGCTACAAGATGTTGGTCGGAGTGCTTTGATGGCTGTTGTGAGTGTTTGTGCAGTATATAGGAGTATGTCAAGGGTCCTGTGTGGTTAGTAACTTTAGAGCTTGTAGGATGGTTGATTCACATTTTCAAGTCTAGTGTTTGAAGCAGAAACTTCCACTGGGAATTATCGCCCTTTTCTGGCTCATCTATCCTGATCAGCAACCCCTGGACTTTAATTATTATTCTAATAATAATACATATAATACATACAACAGGGACGCAGAGGTGTTTCCAAGGCACCAGGGCTGGGTTCTATACTGGCCAAGACCTATTGACGCGTCCTCGCCGAGCATCCTAAGCAACAGGTCCCTTCGGGGTCCTGGCTGAAGTCGGTAGGATCGTTGATTCCTCCGAAGTCGGAGAGTGTCTGCCTGCATGGCGAGGAACCACCAGTCTGCACACCAATAAGTCAGACATGGGACAATCGATACTCACGCAAACCTCAGGTCCTGTATGACATCACACTGATGTTGGACAACGGGATGTCTTCATCCGACATACAGGACTTCGCGCTGGAGTTCACAGCCAGCGAACACAAGCAAGCAAGCACACATATAACTATTATAATAATAATAATACACATGATACTGGATTATTATTCTTCTGCGTTTGTCCGGAATGTTGTTTTAGACGTAATTGCGTTGTGCCTGTTTACAGCTGAGCTGCAATATTTGTACCTTTCGGCCAACATATTTGACTTCTTCAGGCATTTGTTGACCGGGTTACCTTCCCGGCAATACTGGATTGAGAAATGATGGTGCACATACAACACGCTTGTCTCCACGTTAAGTGACAACAGTAGAGCATTGGTGTTCATAATTGTATTCTTTCTTAAATGAGATCTACCATTATCAGTGACTTCTGCACTGATGTCAATAAATGTGTACACTTGTCATAGATTCCATTCCTCTCATCCATGAATCCTGTTACACAACACTGTGTCTACACCGTTTCTAACAATAATCTATAATAATACTTAACGTATAAAACAAAGGCTGGTTGGTGAACGTTATATCCACCAGTCTAGGACCCTCTGGTTGACATTCCCATGCAGGTGGCTTACCCTTGTTCTCTCACATAGGCTCAGTAATTTTCATTCACTCACGATTCACACTTTTTGTGTGAATCATGTCATTCATACTAAACTATTCATATCTTTCTACCTTCTCACTCATTCCCTTTTTTTTTTGACCCATCATAAACTGAATCATAATACAGTATGTGTAGAAACAGTATATAGAATCAGCATGTGTAGAAACATGTCGAAGCAGCATATATAATAGCAATATAAGGAACTGTGTATATAACAAACACAAAAATAAAGGACCCTTATTCATGCCATGAAGTATATGGGGGGGGGGGGTTACACACACACTTTGGTACCATGTTATATGCCTTAAGGTGTATTGGGCAAATGGTGTTAGACACATTTTTATAGACCAATCGGCTCTCAGTGTGCGATTAACCCTTTACAGGGCACAGGTTTTTCCTATTTCTAACTAAACGGGCAAGATTTTTTAGGGTTTTAGTCAGATTTTGGGTAACGTTAGTAAAAAGATCATAACTAACTTGTTAGTGAATGGATTTTTAGTAACATAAAGAGAAAAATGAAGAGAAATGCATGCAGATTAATAATTGTACTCACATGTCGTATGAATAATCCAGTCTTGTTTGTATAGTCCACACATGAACACAAATATTTACAAAATACAACACATTGAGATTGTCAGTCATATGTACACTATGTACAAACACTGCCTATTGCTCACTGGCCTCCAAGATGCTGGTCTGTCGACCAGTGCAATTCCAAACGAGGAAGATTGTCTCTTCTTCTTCAGCGTTCCGAGCCATTGAGGTTCTTTGCTGCAAATACAATCCGTCTCCATTCGTCTCTCTGGTGGACCTTCTCTTGCCAGTCGTTGATTCCAAGTGCTTGTAGGTCTGTACATGTATTATCTCTCCACCGCCTTCTTGGTCTACCTCGGGGTCTACGGTCATTTATTTCCTGAGTGTAAGCGAGTTTTGTTTCCCTATTATCTTCCATTCTATCTATATGCCCCAGCCATTGTAGTCTATTAGCCTTCATGATACCAGTGATTAGCGGGGACTTAAACAGATCATAAATGTCTTTGTTACTTCTTCTTTTCCACTCTCCACTTTGTGTATCCCTAATGGGTCCAAAGATGCGTCTTAAAATTTTGTTCTCAAAGGTTTGTAACAAGGCTTCGTCTCCTTTCGTTGTACTCCAGGTTTCAGAGCCATACAGCACAACTGGTCTGATCAGTGTTTTGTATATTGTGATTTTGGTGTTACGAGATAGCGCCTTTGATTTTAGTAGATGTTGTAGTGCATAGTATATCTTATTTCCAGAGTTGATTCTAGTTTGTATTTCTTCCCTTATGATGTTGGAGCAGTTGAAGATCGTACCCAGGTATTTGTATGTTTCCGTTCTTTTAATGGTCATATTATCTATTTGTATGTGGCCAGAGTTTCTAGCCATTCCGTCTCTTGAAATTACCATATATTCTGTCTTATCTTGGTTGATAACCAGCCCCATCTGTTGGGCTTTTTCCTTTAAGTGAGTCAATATTTCCAATGTCTTTTGTTCACTTTGCCCTATAATATCTATATCATCTGCATAACCAAGCAGCTTGGATGTTCCTCCAATATCACATTCCTCCTTTACCTTCCTTACAACTTTCTCTAGAGCCAGATTGAAGAGTAGCGGCGATAGTGCATCACCCTGTTTCAAGCCAGATGTTATTTGGAAGGGGTCTGATTTCCTGCCTTTATATGTTACTATATTATAAGTATCTTCCATGCATAGTCTGGTCATGTTGATTAACTTCCTTGGTATTCCAAATTCCTGCATAGCATTCCATAGACTATTCCTATGGACACTATCATAAGCCTTTTTAAAATCCACAAAAATTTTATGGAGATCTCTTTTATATTCCCAATGTTTCTCGGCTATTTGTCGTAAGATAAATATCTGATCTATTGTTGATCTGTTTTGTCTAAAACCCGCCTGGTAGTCACCTAATATGTCTTCTGAATATGGTTTTAATCTATTTAGTAATACTGCGGATAGTATCTTATAGCTTGTGGACAGTAGTGATATTCCTCTATAATTTCCACATTGGAACTTGTCTCCTTTCTTAAAGATAGGTATCAATAATGACTCTTTCCAGTCATGGGGTAATTCTTCTGTCCTCCAGATTTTTATTATTAGTTCGTATAGCTTTAGATGTAATGCATGGCCACCTGCCTTTATAAATTCAGCAGCAATTCCATCAGTCCCAGTTGCCTTATTGTTTTTAAGTCGTGTGATTACATATAGGATTTCTTCAAATGTAGGTTCTTCAATTTGTGGTTCGCATGTTAGAACCTCTTCCTGTGAGAAAATGTTACTTGGAGCTTCACAATTTAGTAATTCAATAAAATATTCTTTCCATGTGTTGCACATTTCCTCATTGGTATTTATCATATTCCCATTTTTGTCTTTTAAACCATATGTGTTTTGTTGGTGCCCTCGTTTCATTGACTTCAGTTCTTTAAAAAATTTTCTGGATTCATTTTTCTGGTGATTAGTTTCCATATCTTTGATTATATTACTCATATATTCTCGCTTCTGCTGTCTGACTATTTTTGTAGCCTCTTTACATTCATTTCTATAATGCTCTTCCTTTTGGATGTTATTGATGTCATTTAACCATACATGTCTGGCATTCTTCTTCCTAATGACCGCTTCTTCACATTTTTGATTGAACCATCTGTTCTTTCTATGCGTGGTTAACACACCGAGACATTCTTCTGCGGTAGACTGAATTGTATTCTTGATGTTCAACCAAGTTTGGTCAATGCTTTCCTCCAAAGGGTTTTGCAGAGTTTCAAGTTTACATTTTATTTCATCTGTAAATTTCTCTTTGACTGTAATGTCTTGCAGTTTTTCTCTGTTATATGTTGGGTGTAATCTTTGTAATTTAGTATAGAAAGCTCTCTTAAGTTTGAGGAAGATTGTGGATCCCCAATAATATGAGCAGACCAAAATAGGCCTGCATTTCGGTTGAGTTTGTTGGAACCCAGCCTCGATCATCTATCTGTTCGATCTTTTGTCTAGCATACACATTTGTTTGATCGGCAATCATTTGAAAAGTTTGTTCCTCAAAGAGTTGAAGAAAGAATGCACACTGAGAACGATCGTCAGTTGTTATGTTGATGCCAGTTTCTTCAGTAAATTCTTCAATTTTCAATGTTGTTTTGTTGCTCCAACCGTTTGCGTCGTGAGACGGCCCCGCCCGACTTTCTTCAGCCACATTTTCTGAATCAGATTCACTTTCTTCAAAGTCCGAAAGATCTGAAGTGTGCACGCTGCACACGTTGATATCACTGAGATCCAGCTCCAATCCATCGTCATTTTCATGCACTTCAATGTCACTTAAATTGAACCCAGCGAAATCGCCGCTTTCGCTTGAAGAATTTAGGAAATCCATTTTGAATAACAACGCACAAAAACCCTGAAAACTAATGAAAAATCTGATCAAATTTAAAGAAAACACTTGCAAATGTCGCCCACGCTTTCACTCTATCAGCAAGACTGGTAGAAAGGAATAGGAAGTCTCGGAAATTCGCAAGATCGCATTTTTAAAACGACTAGTTTTCAATGACGGATTCAGACGTTTCACACGTTAACGGGTCTGGACGGGAATTGATGTTTTGCCCGCTAAAGGGTTAAGTGAGTACTACTCCGGCTGTCTTTACTTCCCCAGACATTTTAGATACACATTGGTACACTGGTGTACATTTGAGATACACTGGTACACATTTGAGATACACATTGGTACACTGGTACACATTTGAGATACACTGGTACACATTTGAGATACACATTGGTACACTGGTACACATTTGAGATACACATTGGTACACTAGTACACATTTGAGATACACATTGGTACACTGGTACATATTTGAGATACACATTGGTACACTGGTACACATTTGAGATACACATTGGTACACTGGTACACATTTGAGATACACATTGGTACACTGGTACATATTTGAGACTGGGCTGGCCTAGGAGCCAGATACAAATTCAACGGCAGACGGGCAACTGTCTTAACCACTATGCAACCACAGCTCTCATATATGGAATGCTCTTTCTCTCCTCTCTCTCTAAGAAAAAAAGTATAACCATGTTTGCTGGCTAAAAGGCAGTAGGGTTTTTTGTCTCTTGGAGGTAAAATACAGATGCTGGCCTGTAGA
Source organism: Cepaea hortensis (assembly GCA_963921405.1). Classification (NCBI taxonomy): domain Eukaryota; kingdom Metazoa; phylum Mollusca; class Gastropoda; order Stylommatophora; family Helicidae; genus Cepaea; species Cepaea hortensis. Next base: position 81,973,266 of record OY992886.1, read on the forward strand.
CAAGGGCAAGATTTGAATACTTAGCTAGGGAAAACCCCCTCCCCACTCAGTTGCTAGTCATGGCTTGGTGTGTTTATTTAATACTGCAAATTTGATGATGGCACAGTTTAGATCTGGAATATCAGGATTGAAAATCACTGGTTGGTGTTCTGCTTGGAAATCAGCATTTCTGATTTTAGTCAATAGAAAATGAGTCAGAGCTACCATTCGGAGCCATGGTAGTGCAGTGACTAGCATTCTTGCTTGCTGTTCCATGGTCATGTGGTCAAATCCCATCGAGGCAGGGATTTAAAAATAATTGATCTGAACTTCCAGGTCGATGTAGCCTAAAATTAAAATGGGCATGAGGGAATGTTCTGGAAAGGACCCTTATTCACGCCATGAAGTATATTGGGGGTGAGGGTTTACGCACTCACTTTGGTACCATTTTATATGCCTTAAGGTGTATTGGGCAAATGGTGTTAGACACATTTGTATAGACCAAACGGCTGATATAAAAATATAAAAATTATCACTATAACAAAATATAGCTAGCACATTATACCAAAGGCGTGGAAAAGAGTCTTTTACTTTACAAAACTACCATTAGCAGTCATTATTCAACATATTTTGCAGAAACTATATGTGTAAATATGTTTTGTCCGGGTGTGTATATTGAGGGTAAAGTATCCATTAACATACTTGTATCCAACTACCAGTATCACTATGTTATAAATGTATCATATTATAGGTATATACACTTAATGGAAATATGTTAACATTTGCTCTTGCTAGGAGTGATTACTCATATACGCAGCCACAGTTCCTGGACCAGAAGTACAGGCACTCACTGCTTCTGAAGGAGCTAGATTTCCTGGATGGAGATATCGTCTGCTTGCAAGAGGTCAACCCAGTTTACTATGCTCAGCTATTGCAGCCAGACATGAAGAGGTTAGATACATTCTTCCATTGTGTTACCATTCATGATTTATCCATGCTTTATGTTGTTCCCATTTTCCCAAACACTTTTATGCATGATTCATTTCAAAAGTTATTAAATTACTGCTAGCAGTCTTTCATATTTACCTCGTCTACTAGCTGTTGATGGACCTGCTACTTATTAGTGACTGTTCATTAGTTTCTTGATTTCTTAGATATCCTAACTGTATTGTTTTACATGTGTGTAAGAAGGTATGCGTCTCTTGAGTTTCAACTTCATTGCATTTATAAGCAGATTGTGATCTGAATCTACATCTGCTACTCCAACAACTTGTACATCATGTAGATATATCCAAATTTATTGTTAATAAAAAATATTGTTGATTTTATTTTCTGTATTTTGGTCTGGTGATATCCATTTTGCTTTATGTGCTATGTAGGAAAACATGACATTTTTATTTTATGTGCAAAGATTTATCAATAATTCATCACTTTCATTCATTACCAGTCTGTTTCCCAATGATCTCTTCATAACCCATGTTATATAGATCCTATCTTGTCATTTAGATCGCTCATCAAAAGTTTCATATTACCATTTCTTTGATTACTCTGCTGTAGTAGAAGCGAATGAAAGAAGAAGATTACCCTGTAGTACTTGGAAGTTTCATGTAAAATTCCTTCTTGACTCATTCGTAATATAAATTTTTTGAATAATTCTTGATCACAGTCATATGTACTTTCTTTTTTGTGTGGTTTTAAATGTTGCAGGGTTATTTAGCGACAAGAACACAAAGCTGATCACAACCAATGCTTATCGGCATGGCACATGACGATGGTGAAATGTTGCTATTATTATTCTAGATCTGTTTCCCGCCCTATTAGTGCTTTCTGTTTTCTTTGCCTCTTTAGGTAGCATTATATCCACTTCTCACTGGACTTTTCCCTCTGTATAGCCTGGAAACAGCAATGTTGCACCTGTATTTAGAAGATTTTTGCCTACTCTCTTCCATTCTTGTTTCGCATAATTCTGAAATTCTAATCTCATAATATTCCATTACCCTTAATACTTGTGCTGTTTTTCTCAATTCATACGTGTTCTGAATTCCTGGTGCCATATTGGAAGATTTTTCTAGGTCAAAGTTGGCTATCCAGACTAATTGCAACCTTCTTTACATCACGTCACTCAACTTTTAGGAGAAGAGCCTCTGTTCATCTTGATTTCCTGAGTTGTTTATCTGTTCTTTATTGGCATGACACACAATAACAGTTATCTTCTTCTTCTTCTGCGTTCATCCGGAGTATTTTTTTTTTTCCTTTTTTTCCCCGGACGTGATTGCGTTGTGCCTGTTTACAGCAGAGCTGCGTTCTTGCGCCGCTAGGCCAACACATCCGACTTCTGCGGGCATTTGTTGACCGGGTTAACCTTCCCGGCAATAACAATTATCAAAGTCAATGTTATGAAGGCAGTTTTAGGAAAAATAACAAACATGACATAAGATGTTTCTCAGACATACTTTTCATGTTTTGTCTTCAGTCGAGGATATGATGGCTATTTTATCAAGAGGACTAAGGAGTACTGGGATGAAGGCGAGGCCACCTTTGTGAAAACATCAAAGTTCAATGTCACATCCCATCAGGGCCTATCACTGGCAGACCTGGCATTCAAGGTAACCTTTCTGTCATGGCTTCTTGACCTCCATTGTGTGATGATGGTACTTCATTTCCATGATTGTTTTTATTGTTGTAAATCTAGCTTCATTATCTTGCTTCCTGTAGTTTGTTTGTGGATCAATGTTGTCTATGTCTTTTACTTGTTATCTTACCTTAATATCATATTTAACTGATTCAGGCCCGAAGGATAATACATTGGCAAATGTGACCTCTCATTTGGACAGAAGGATGATATATCACCAAATTAGGGTCATGTTATTTGCTTTGTTTTGCCATATCTTCCGCAATTTTAACACTCGACGAACAGAAATTGACATTATAATACTTGTTCATTTGATTGTTTACCACGTTTGGTGCAAATATACTTTTTGTTTGTCACTGAATTAGTTCATGCTGTGATTTTCAGTGATTAATTTTTCCCCACAAAGTTTATATTTTATAATCCTTTCCTAAAAATAAAAGTAAAACCTGTAAACTTCAGGCAGTAGTTATTGCCATTTCTGGTGTTCACTTTGCTTCATGTTTTGACTTTTTATTTGGTTCTCTTGCTTTAAACTCAAACATAGTCCACACTGAACTGATGTTTGTGTGTGGGCTTGCTTTCCATATTACCAGTGTCCCTTGCTATCAAACACACTCTTGACTTCTTAGGTACTTGTATGGCCCCAAGTCAAGGAAGAGAAGTCAAAATTTTAGTCCCACTGACCGGTACAGGGGTTGAACCCGCTACCTCGCCATCAGCACACTGGAAGTTTAAGAATGAGCACTCGTTTCCATGCTGACCTCTCATGTTGTGATGTTTTTCTTTGGTTTCATTTGTAATATCTGGACATGTTTCTTCATCACTTCTGCTTGATCCACACATTGTAAATAATCTATAAAGCTTTTAAAATATTAGTTGCTGCAGAATGTTGCAGTCAGCCCCAGCATTTCTTGGCTGTTTGTGATATACTAGGCAATTCCAGTTCAGTGGTTTGTTGTTGCTTGCTGAACAGCCTAGCCTCATAACATCTAAATCAATGCTATGCGCTCTGCTTCCAATTGTCTGCGGCTGATTTTGAATCCTCAACTCAGTATGTCAGTGAGTTGTCTAGTTATTTATTCCTTCTCATAATATATTCATTTGTTTCTTTCACCGTTTCATTTCATATTGTATTTATTCCTTCTCATAATATATTCATTTGTTTCTTTCACTGTTTCATTTCATATTGTATTTATTCCTTCTCATAATCTATTCATCTGTTTCTTTCACTGTTTCATTTCCAGGAGGTAGATGACAGTGGTCTGAATGAGGACATCAGCAGGGCAGCAAAGAAATACCTTGACCGAGCAGATGTTATTATGTTGACCGAGCTGAACTGTAAGAGGACCGGCAGAGCAGTAAATGTGTGCAACATTCATGTGGTGTATGACCTCAAGGCTCTTGATGTGCAGTGTATTCAGGTGTGTTTATACTTGTTGATTGTTTTTATCCTAGTTGTCTAGTCTTGCCTAGTGGTATTCTTGTGTAGGTGCAAGGTGCCCTACAGCTGTTCTATGGACCCATAGAGTGTTAGCAACTGTTAGAGATGGTTGTTTTGTTGACTGACTCCTCCATTCTCTCTTCTTCAGCTTCTTTGTATGTCAATTTGCCGACCTGCGCGAATGAATGAAATAATAAATTAAACATAGTGTTAATGTGCTTGCTTGCCAAGACAGGGATCTGGGTTCAGTCCCCAGCTGAGACAGTTTTATTATTTTTGATCATTATGGCTCTGGAATCAATCCAGCGTCATCAAATGAGTAGCAGACAATCTTTAGAACTGTATGAGAATTGTCTGGGAGGGAGAGGGGACAAGGAAGGGAACTGCTCACCGCATCTAATATGTTGTGGCCTAGAATATGGTGGCATGGCACTTCACACCCTGAAGGTAGTATCTGCTGTGGGAATACTGTTACCTTTTTTTTATGTCATGGCTGCTGTAGATAGCACCTTTCTCATATAGCTAGGGATGTGTGAGTGTGGGTGGGTAGATAGGAGATGTATGTGTTGATGAGTGGGTAAGGGATGTGTGGGTGTTAGTGGTTGAGGGATAAGTACGTGTGTCTAGGGATGTGTGAGGGGATGAATGTATGGGTTGTGTGTGCGTGGATGGGAGGTGTGTGTTTGTGAATGGGGAATGTGTTGGTGGGTGGGGATGTGTGTGAGGGATGTTTGTATGGGTGGGGAGATTGTGCGTGGGTGGGGATGTGTGTGTATATGGGTAGGGGTGTGTGGTTAAGGGATGTGTGGCTGGGGGAATGGGTGGATGGAGGATGTGTGGTTGGGTTGAGGATGTGTGGGTGGGTGATTGTATGTGAGTAAGGGTGTGTGGTTAAGGGATGTTTGGTTGGGTGATGGGTGGGTAGAGGATGTGTGGGTGGGTAGAGGATATGTGGGTGGGTGAGTGTGTGCAGGTTAGGAGATGGGGGATGTTTGTAGGTGTGGGCTCGGGATCTGTGAGTGGGCTGGGGGAGATGGGAGATTATGTTGGTGAGTGCGGAATTTGTGTGTGGGTAGGTGCGGAATATGTGACTTGACGGGGAGATGTGTGTGTGGCTGAGGAATGTGTGTTTGGTTGGGTGGTTGGAGGTGTGTGGGTGGAGGAGGATATTAGGTGAGTGATTGTTGGTGGGAAATGGGATGGGTAGAGGATATGTGAGTGGGTGGGGAGATGTGTGTAGGTGGGGGATGTGTGGGTTATTGAATGTATGTGTGCTTGGGGTGTGGGTGGATAGGATGTGTGGTGGGTGAGAGGTGTGTTTGGGTGGGGAGATGTGTAGGGATGTGGTGGATGGGTGGGGGAATGTATTGTATGTGTGTGTGGTTGGGTGGGGGAGTTGGAGTGAATGGGGGATGTGTGGGTGGGTGGTGGATGAGTCTCATAACATAGTAATATGCATTGTTTATGTTTACAAAATTCATGTGACAATGTTTTTTTCCTATGCACTGTTGATGAAAGAAAGATGAGTGATTGGAAGGGCCGAATGTAAGACGGGCCTGCGTGCCCAATTTGTTACCCTTTGAAAATAAAGTCTGTTCGTTCGTTCGTTCGTTCGTTATATATATGTGTGTGTATATGCATGCATGTATGAGTGTGTATATCATTATCAGCAGATTAGATCTGGTCTGTGTTCTTTTGTCAGTTATGTTCTTTTTTCAATTGTGCCATGTCGCTAAACCATTCAAGTAATTGATCTCTTTGTCTTCCACTTCCTCTCTTCATGTCAAGTTTGTCACTTGTCACTAAGTTTTCAGATTTGTTTCTCCCCATTATTTGCTCAGGAAATAGATCTAATTTGTGTTAATCAGTTTACGGTTTTCATCTGTTTCTTGAAGGACTGACATGATATTCTTAATTTTTTCCTCAAGGGTATGTGGAGAAGAACGAATGAACAATCAGCCAAACTTTATTTTCAAGGGGGTTAAGAATTGGGAACACAGGCCCGTCTAACATTCTGCGCTTCTGTCACCCTCTTTTGTACATTATTTCATCCATACATCACTCATGAGGCTAACTGAAAACTACAACAAAAATATCAAAATATGCATTATAAAGGCATGGAAAATGTGCACAAATCATTACTACATGACTTACTAATGTTAATTATTGATGTGGCAATTATTATTAGTTGGGGAGTCATACTATACTAACAATAGGGGACTGACTGTTATACTAGGGTTTTATTATTATTAAACTTATTATTATTAAAGGGGGGAGGAAGAATGTGATGCTAGCGGTTTTATTGCTATGAAACAAGGGTGAATTTGCACAATGTTCAAGAGAAAGCTGCAGGTTTCTGGAAAAAAAAAAACTTATCAAGAAGGGGTGGAGGGGGTAACATTATCTGCCTCAACAAATATTTAACGTGGTTTAAACCAGCCTCTTTTTGAACATGTATTTCAAGAGAGAAATTTAATGTGGGGACCAGGTCCAAAAGATTAAAATCAATTCGTTGCTCAGAGCCAACGTAGCAGATGATTGCTAAATAGATAAACAACATTAGCGCAACTACCGCTACAGTACCCCTTTAGAGGCCAGCAGATGTAGAGTTTTAACTTTTGGGTTTCAGCTTACAACGCCAAGAAACAAACGGAACCCCATCATAACTTAGCAGACTCCTATGCTTGGGTGTCACATTGTGACATTTCTTTCTTCTTGGGTGTGACCATAATTTGTTCTCTGACAACTTGATTCTAACTCAACTGTGTGAAACAACAGAAGAAATTGTCATTCAGTGCCGACATCACAGCAATCCGAACATGTCCATATGTTCTTCGTCTCCCTCACAAGATACTGAAGGAGGTGGATACTTATAGTTTCATTGCCAGTTGGTTATGCCCATGTCAGCTTCATCCTCTACCATGATCCATGATGCTAGTGCTGAATTGGATCCCTGATTTTATCAGTCATGTTTATTTGTGATATTCTCTAATTTTAGATGTATTTTCCCTTAACTAACATATGGTCATCATAGCAGCATTTGGTACAGTATTTTGCAACTTTTAAAACATTAAAACATCTTCTGTTGATGAGGTTGTAATCAGCCTGATCTCTAATCTGTTTAAATGTTTCACATCCATGCTTTTCTTGGATGTTGCTGATACCTGGTGCATCCAACAATCATATGCTCTTTTGGCCACTCTACAGTCTGCCACCTCTTTATTGAGCGCTCCTAGTCCATTATTACCTAATGTCAGGGGTCAAATCAGATATGTCTATATATATATATACATACTAGCTGACCAGGCCCTGGCGGGGATCTATCTATCTATCTGTCTGTCTGTCTGTCTGACCCGGCCCGGCTCCTGGTGGGGAGCATCTCATTTAATTCATATAAGTAGTCATATAAGCTCCCGTTCCCGACTATCTATCTGTCTATCTGTCTGTCTGACCCGGCCCGGCTTCGCCCAGACCCTGATGGGGAGCATCTCATTTAATTCATATAAGTAGTCATATAAGTTCCCGTTCCCGTCTGTCTGTCTGACCCGGCCCGGCTTCGCCCAGGCCCTGGCAGGGATCTGTCTGTCTGTCTGTCTATCTATCTATCTATATATCTATCTATCTATCTATCTATCTATCTATGTATCTATCTAACTATCTATCGATCTATAGCCAGGGGACTTAACTTAATATATAACAATGCTACTAAAAGTTATGTCCCTTGTTTTATATTTTCTTATGTTCAGTCATGTAATTACAAAATTAAATTTTAGTAAGGTAATAGCTGATAGTACACTAAAAAAAACTATGACTGTTGGTTGCACTGGAATGAGAAGAAGACGTGTAGAAAATTTCATCTTAATCGGATGGACCGTTCGCGAACGCATAAAGAATGGACCCACATACATACATACATACATCGCCTTTTATAGACATAGATAAATGTTTATATGCGTTAAGTTAGTTGCATATCCTTTACAGGACGTAGCATAAATCCCAGCATTTTTTGGCTGGTCGTGATTCCTGGGAAAGTTTATGTTTAGTAGTTTGCCATTGCTTTCTATACAACCGGCACCCATACCATTTCATAAAAAAACCAATGTAAGGCGGTCTGTTGCCAAATCGCCCACAGCTGTGTTTCGAGCGCGGTATGCAGGATTATGAACTGCGCCTGTAACTCCTTCACCACAGAGCCATGTATATAACTATATATAGTTATATATAGTATATAACTATATATAGTTATATACTGTGTCTAGATACAGCTTTCAAATTATAGTGTTTATTGCTACATGAATTTAACATGCATAATTCTGAATGTATAATTTGTAGTAGAAAGGATTGACTGTAAGATGGGCCAGGGTACTAAATTTATGATCCATTATAGTATATGTAATATAAAGTTTGTTCATAAGTTCTTTCATTCATTCATTCATTCATTCTTGTTATTTTGTTGTTGTTGTTGTTGTTATTCTTCTACTCCTGTTTAACTACTTTTTTTCTTTGTTATCTTGTGGTGTTCCTTCTATAATAAACAATATTTTAAAACAATATTCCTATAGTTAAAAATTTGTATTGCAGCAGCCAAAAATGTATTTTCCAATAACCAAACATTTATATTCAAATAATTGAAAACTAGGTGGCCTGTGCTATCAAGCAGCTTGTGGCCAAGGCTGGCAGTGACGTTCACCCTCACATAATCTGTGGTGACTTTAACTCAGAAGTGACCAGTCCTGCTTATCAGCTGGCCAAGGATGGATACCTCTCAGATAACCACATCCAAAAACTGCAGTCTCTTCAAAATCTGGATATAACTGATGAATCTGTAAGTGAATATGAACATTCTGTTAAATATTTCCTCAGGTTGGTCATAACAGTGTAGAAACAACAAAAAAAAAGGTCCCAAAGCAGGAAGCTGCTATGGATTTGTGATATGATATGCTCATCACATTGTGTAGGCCTGGATGCATGGAAGGGCAGTGTTAGACGGGCCCGCGTGCTCAATTCTTAACCCTTTGAAAATAAAATTTGTTCGTTCGGTTGTTCGGGGAGTAGGTGACCAGTCTTTCTCTCAGTTAGTAACACGACAAATGGAGGCATCGAACCCGCGCCCGACCATGCTCATGACATTGTCAGCGTAGTTCCCTACCAACTATGATAACGGGCCTGCCATAACAATGCAGAAGTTAAAACAATCTTAACAGCCTATGGCACAACACCAACAAACATTACAGTCTAGTTTATCAGAACACGCCTCGTTCCTGGTAACATATGAATGTGAGTCATGGGCCATTTCCCAGGCTAAATTTCAGATGAGTTAACCTATCCATAAAATTCATATTTATATGTGTGTGATCCTCATATATACACATTTGGAATTTGTGCACTGTGCTGAGATTCTCTTTGTGTGATCTATGGGAGGAGATTTGAGCATTTATGGAGATATTCGTGTGCAGTGACTGTAATCCTTAACTAAACCCAAATCACTTGATGGGTATGAACACTGACTGGGCCATTATGTTGGGAATCCCTAGAAGACAAAAAAGTGAAGGTAGTCCCATAGCAGAAACTGCCATTGGGGTGTGAAGTGTTAGGCCTTCACATATTCTAGGCCATGGCTTATGAGGTGGGGTGGTCAGTTCCCTTCCTCATCACGTTTCCTTCGCAGACAATTCACAAAATACTGAAAATTGTCTAGCACCTGTGTTTATGAGACCGGGTCAACCCCAGAGCTATACTGTTGGGAAAAAATTAATCCTGCCCCTTCTGGGTGTGAAATCCAGACCACTGTCTTCGCGGGCAAGCACATTAACCAGGATGCCACCGCTGCTCCCTCTCTGTGTATACTATACTCTACTTATAAACACTCAGGTTTTAATTATATTGTGTGTAAATAGGCGGGATAGGTGTATCCCCTATCAAAGGAGAGGTAAGGTGCCTCCTTCCCTCCGCTAGCCTACGGGACACCCTTGGGCAAGGTGGAGTACCCGTTTGGCCCCCCGATCAGGGTTACGTGAAGCCATGGGTGCAGGTGGTGGATGAAGTTGAAGAGCAGCCGACAGATAGTTGTAGGTTATGGTCTCCAGCTTCACGGCGGTAGGCAGAGGATCTCCTTTTTGGGAGACAATGGCTACAGTCATCGACCAGTATGGTCACTGCTAGGAGGGAAAGCAATGGCAAACTACCTTCTTTACAGATGCCAAGAACATCATGTACTGCAGTCTTATCGATAATCAGAGAAACAGCGTAAATGGGTGCTCCATAGGAGTAGCCTTGCCCGGTAGGGGTTGTCAGTGCACCAGGTGACACCAGACCGTCATCAAGCGACTGTGTGCAAAAGAATATCAACATTGAAAGTAGGAACTTGGAATGTAAGAACTATGAGTGGGGATGGGAAATTTGATAACAATAACAATGAAATGAGAAGATTAAATATTAACCTGTTAGGTGTACGTGAGACCAGATGGACAGGAATGGGCATTATGACATCTGAGGAATATAGACGAGAAAAAGAGTGTTGAGATGCTACATAGAACCTATACTTTTGTATGGATGTGAAGTGTGGACAATAAGCAGTCAAGCTGAAAAACAGCTAATGGCTGTAGAAATGTGGTTTCTGAGGAAAATGCAAAGAATACCATGGACAGATAGAAAAACCAACGAACAAGTCCTTCAAGAAACAAATGAAGATTGTAAACTGGAGTCATTAGACGTAGACAGTCAAAATTTTTTGGGCATGTTATGAGAAGAAATGAATTGGAGAACTTGGTGACAACTGGCAAGATCGAAGGGAGGAGACCAAGGGGAAGACCTAGAAGCAAATACCTGGATGGCTTGACCTGGTGGCATGGTCGAGACAGGAACACAGAGCTGATCCACGACTCTGGTGATCGAGTGAGATGGCAGAACATGACCGCCCACGCTTACCAGCATGGCACATGATGGATGGATGGTAAATAGGCCAGATGCTTCCAGTATATGTGTGGTTGTTTAGGGGTCACAGTACTTGGGCATGTTATGCCAGATTGTGAACTTCAGCAAACCAAATGTTACCTATGGCACTTTGACAACTGAATAATGAATTAAAGGGTCAATAGATCAACTGCAGATGCAGTGTTATAACTAATCAAGTGGGAATTGTAGTATAATTAGCACAGTGCATATTCATCATCATTGTGCGTCATGTTGAGCTGCAGTCAATCATATTCCTCTGCGAACATCAGTCCCCTGTGTTCTTGATAGATTTGACCACTGATTGTCTTCCGTGGCATTCTGTCAAACCACCCAGCATTTGTTCCCCATGTCTTTCTCATTCTCTTAGTGAACCTTCCTGGGAGTCATAACCTTCTCCAGACCCTCTTGTCTCATAACATGTGTTAGGGGTATGATGTACACTTTTAGAGCAAGCAGGCCGGATGTGAATCACAGTTTGGATTTGTACACAATAAAGAGCTCATGGATGGTTTATTCTCCCCTGATTCTGGGATAGTGGATATGGCATCTAACCCTCTCATATAAATACAATAAACTAGGAGGATCTGCAGAATGTTGCACATATGAACAATTCCTCTGCTGTTGAAACTTATAAAGCATATGCTGTATAGACCACTGCTCATGCTAAATTGTAATTGTAAAGTTCACAGACAAGATGAGTGTGTATTATTCAGGAAATCTGTCAGGATTTGATGCAGCATGAAAGATAAACGTGTGTGTATATATATGTATGTATGTATGTATGTATATATATATATATATATATATATATATATATATATATATATATATATATATATAAAACTTTACTAATAATAATAGGTTACATTTTCTTTATATCAGTTCAACATGTTTTAATTTACTTTGTATGTTATTGCAGTCCCGTTCTTTAATCAACCACATGTGGAGGGCTTTCCAGCATATCTCGTCCAATTTAAAGAGTGCTTATGAAGTAACACTGGTAAGTTTACTTGTGATCTTTATTATCAACTTCTTGCAGGTGATTCTCCTCAAAGGTTTGGTTTCTTTCTTTTTTTTGTATTTTGTTTTTTATCTTTGGGTAAAAACCAAGTTTGTGGACTTAGGTTTGACGTTGACATACATCTTTTGGTTGGTTATCAAGATTCATAAGCTGTGTTGATAATATCATGAGCATGGTTTAACATCTGGGCTCGTCGACTGATAAATGAGGCGTTGACTGATAAATGAGGGAAAGATTGGCCACCTATTCCTCTGTGCATTGAGGCTTACAATATGTGATGGCCCTATCATATCACAGACCTATAGCAGGAAACTCCTATGGGACAAATTTATGTTTAATTAATCAAGAATCAACATTATAACACTCAGGTCAAACTCATAAGTGTTCAGTCTTTATCATCAGATGCTCAAATATTGCTTGTTCTAGTACAGCACTGGATATGAAGGCGCCAGAGTGACAGGGATATGTGATCATTTATGATGGATTCTTTTTTTTTATAACTCAGGCTTCATAGCATTGGTTGTCATGTTTGCTTACAGCTTCCTGTAATATGTGTTGCCAGCCTTTTCCAATACAGATGTATCTACGTGACACTATGTCAAGCTGTCTAGCATTTATCTCTCTAGATTTTGCCATTATCTTTCTTCATCTCTTTTTCTCCTGTTGGCACAACAAAGTTGCACCCTTTCTCATAAGTTGAGAAATGTAGATTGTCTGCCTCTGAAATAAATGATCTAACCATATTTCTTTGGTCGGTGTTGTAAACTCATATACTAAGAAGAGAGACGTGGGAAAACATCGTGATAATGGTAAAGGTCATTGAGGCCAGAAGCAGATCAGGAGAAATGGTGCTTGATTGTCAAAGATGATGGCATGGAGGAATATCATCAGTAGAATTGATTTACGAGGGGGCTTCAAATGAAAACCCTAAAAGTGTGATAGAAATTACAATAACCATACCATTGTCTTGTAACCTGTCAATATTGTTGTTAAGGATGTCAAGAGTGTTAAGCATGTGACATCAGGGTGCAGACTAACATGATAAAGTCATAATGATAGTTTAAAGATGACCACCCCACTTTTGACATGCACCAAAGAGGAGCAACATTCTGTTACCCGTTTTGTGATCAGTGAATGGGTGAAACCTATAGAAATTCATCGGTGAATGAAGTTCCAGTATGGTGATGCATGCCTGTCAGTCCAGCAAGTGTATGAGTGCAGTAGGAAGTTTCCAAATGGCATGACTTCTGTGACAGACTATTCACGGCCGGGTCAGGCACACTGAGTAGTGACCAAGAGAACTTTTTCTGCAGGAATCTAAGCACTTTATCGGCGCTGGAGGACTTGCATTGAGCACAGTAGTGGCTACATCGAAAATTGATACGTTCTGTACTTTTTCAGAATATATTCATCACACACACACAAAAACATGTAAACTTTTCATTTGAAGCCCTCTCGTACAATGAATCAGTCACCAAAGAATAAGAAGTAAATGATAAGCTTTGCTAGAACAAGATCACATGTGACAAAATGGACGTTGCGACCAAAGTCTTTGTCAGCACAGAAACAACAGACAACTTTACTGCACTTCCACTAATTCCAGAATCGATTTAGAACATCAAGGTCCGAGATCTGTGGAGAGACATGAGTATCGTCAGGGGCCATTTTGCAGGACACATGATGATGAACCAGATTTATTAATGAGTTGGTTTCTGTCAAGACATCGTGATAACGTTTTTTTTTTTTTTTTTTTATCTAACCCAGTTTTTCTCAACCGGTGGGGAATTTTAGGGTTTCCATGGGGATGGGGGGGGGGGGGGGGGGGGATTAAGATTATTTCAAGATCATATTAATACAAGTACCGATTACTTGATATTGTTTTTCCTTCCATATTTTACGGTTCTGAAAGTCATTTTATAACGTAAGTAGACCCGCAAGTCACGTTTTATGTAGACGTCTAGACTTGTTCTACTTTATGTTATTACATTTAGCTTCAAGTTTTACGTATACTGTGTATTGGGGGTGGGGGGGGGGGGGGGGGTTATAGAGAGGAAATACTAGGGTGGGGATGTGGGAATGACATTCTAAAAAAATATGGTGTAGGGGTGCATGGGCCAAAAAAAAAAAAGGTTGAGAACTACTGATCTAACCAGTGTTCTCAGCATTCTTCTGTAAATAATACAGTAATACAATAATACTTACAATAAGTAAGTCACAAATGGCTGTAGAAAAATAACTAAATATGATAACAACTTGAAACAAGTTTATTTTTATTACATACATTGTCCCTTTATTCCTCAACATAATTTCCACCAACATTGATGCACTTATCCCATCATTTTCATCTTCTTCTGCGTTCATCCGGCGTTTTTTTCCGGACGTGATTGCGTTGTGCCTGTTTACAGCAGAGCTGCATTCTTGTGCCGTTAGGCAGACACATCCGATTTCTGCGGGCATTTGTTGACCGGGTTAACCTTCCCAGATCCCATCTTTTTATCAGTCCTCCCAAACCGGCTGCATAGAACTGCATGCTCTGTTTTCTAAACCTTGTTTTCACTTCACATTCAACTTCGGCGTCATTCGCGAAATGTCTCACGCCAAGGTGGGTTTTCAGTAGACCAAAAAGATGGAAATTGTTTGGGACTAAGTAAGGACTGTAAGGTGGATGTTCCAGAACCTCCCACCGAGTTAATCGAGTCGTATGTGGTCTGGCATTGTCATGAAGAAGCAACACTCCTCTAGTCAACAGTCCTGGAAATTTCAATCGATCATGTATTATGCTGTATGCCGAACCATGTGAGCACCCTATTGCAGATGCTACAGAGTCTATTGCTACTCGCCTGTCACCTCTAATCATCTCCTCCACCCGCTGCACAGATGCTTCTGTTGCAATCTCGACAGGATGACCAGATCGGGTTTCATCAACAATTTTAGAGCGTCCTTGAGAAAATGTTCCTACCCAGCTATGCACTGTTTTATGGGACAAACATTTGTCAGCATAAACAGGAAGCATTTCCTTATGAATGGCCTTTGCAGGCAGTTCTTTTGCCCACAAAAAAATGCACAACAGCACATTGCTCTCTGGTTGTACACTCCGTAAGTACAGTCTGCATTTTGTTTATGCGCTGCGTATGCGCATGAGACACCTAGTGCCACCTGACAAATGGGAATATAAAGTTTGATGTTGCTGTCACCTAATGACACCTGTAGAAATACCAACTACATTTACCTGCCATCTCACAGAACTGTGACTTACTTATTGACTCGCCCTCGTATATTGATGTTACGTTTCCTCTGGAGTAAACTAGGGAGAACGAGAGAGGGATTATGCTGTATGGACAACACATGATCCCTACAATTCAGCCCAGGCTTTGTGTTATGGAGAGGTCTACCATCGTGGGTTGCAGTTTTTATGCCTGTTTTGAAGCACAATGCAATGTAACAAACTATCGACTGTCAAGATGGCATGGTTCCATCGAGGGAGGATTGACCGTGGTCTTCACTGTGCTGAAGCCTGTGTAGGACTGTGAACATTGCATGTATAACATATGCAGAACAGAGAAAATACTTTTGACCTACATCAGCTCTATTACAGGACAACATCTATGGAGATGTCAATAAGCTCAGTCAAACTGCTGCTTTCTGTAAATATATTCAGATTTTTGCCTGAAGATATACAAAGGTATAAAAGATTCATGTTCAATTAATGTTTAATTATTTATAGCTTTAAAAAACAAATTATCCATTGATATTGAATGGTTTCCATTGTCCAGGGAAAAGAGCCGCCAGTAACCTCGTTCACTAAAGTCACACATGCCACGTTGGATTACATCTTCTACTCTGGTGCATCTCTAGACGCAACTGGAGTCCTGGAAACTTTGGATCTTCCTGTGGTGAATGCCACAGGTGGCCTGCCGTCTGATCGCATCCCCTCAGATCATCTCTCCCTGAAAACTGTGTTTCGTCTGAAGTAATGCCACAAATTATTTTGTTTGGTTTGATTAATTTTGGGTTGGAAAGTTCATGTTCTGAGGTGAACTAATGTTGAGCCTTTTCATTGTTGCTGTTTAGTTTACTAACATTTTTTAAATGCCAGTATATTCAATCACAATCTTTGATAAATGTTAATGCAACATTTTTTTAAAATGAAAAGTTCTTTATCTGGTCAAGTGATTACCATATCTTTTTTTTCTCCCCTATGTTTCATGTAACAATGTTTTTATTTATACTACATTTACAAATTCATTTTCGTGAACCTAGCAGCATTGGTAGAAATTGATATTACTGTTTCTAATTTCTTGTCTATTAGTATGATCTGTGGTCAATTTTAGTTTCTTTGATCAGTATGACCATTGGTCTATTTTAGATATTGTTTGTCATTTCTTGTCCATCAGTATGACCTGTAGTCTAATTTAGATGCAGCTTCTCATTTTTCTTATTCAGTAGTAAAACTAGTGCTTTATTTCACTTACTGTTTGCCACTTCTTGTCTAAGGGCAAGTCCCATGATTGGTTGGTTGGTGGGTTGAATGACTTCTGGTAGACTGAGTTCTGACTCTTCAGTCCGATGTGTTGATGTTGGTTACCTAACCTAAAGAGGGCTTGCATTTGTCAAAGTAAAGTCGGTGTTGAGACTTTTCCTCGTGACATGAAGTTGGAGTACTGTCTCCACGGAAACTGTTACGGAGCTCTCATTCACGTCAATTTGACCTCTGATCATTTTCCATGTCATTCTGTCAACCCTTTCAGCATTTTCTCTCTCTAAAAGTTCCTGATTGGATAATGTTCTCCACACTCTCTCTTTGCAAAATGTGAACACATTGCTACCAATAGCTCGCTGACAACTGAGCATCATCTTTAGCTCATGGCACTTCTTCCTGGACAAGGCTGAACTTTCCTTATCTTCATTTTCATTCGTGTGACCTTTGTATGAAATCTGGCAAAACTCCCGGTCCAGACAGCGTCACAACAGAAATGATTAATGCTTTAAAAGAATATGGAATAGATAAAGTTACCAGTCTGCTTAATACAATATATGATACTGGAAATATACCTCATGAGTTATGTAATTCTGTATTTATTGCAATCCCAAAGAAATCAGGAGTTTTGGAATGTGATCAACATCGAACAATTAGTATAATGAGTCACATCACGAAGATTTTGCTACGAATTATCATGCAAAGAGTTAGGAGGAAAATACAACCTGAAATAGGAGAAGAACAATGTGGGTTTGTAGTAGGCAAGGGTACAGTAAATGCTGTGTATATACTGAGAACCGTAATCGAACGTTCTATAGAAGTAAACAAAGATCTACACCTTTGCTTTATTGACTACACAAAGGCTTTTGATAAAGTGAGACATGTCAACATGATAAGGATGCTTGAAGATCTACAAATTGATGGGAAAGACCTTAGACTTGTAAAAAACATATATTGGAAACAACAAGCTGCCATAAGAGTTGATAATGAAGTAAGCCAATATCAGCCTATTAAGAGAGGTGTGAGACAGGGATGTGTAATGTCTCCAGATCTGTTTTCCCTGTACAGTGAAAATATTTTCAGAAATATTGAAAATATGGAAGGAATCAACATTGGGGGACGATGCATCAATAACATTAGATATGCAGATGATACAGTCTTGATTGCAGACAATGAACAGGACCTGCAAAATTTAGTAGATGCGGTTGTTACACACAGTGAACAACAAGGGTTAGAATTAAATTGTAAAAAGACACAGATTATGGTCGTCACTAGGAAGAACGAAATACCACAGTGTAATATACAAGTAAATGGAAATATTCTTCAACAAGTGAATAGGTACAATTATCTCGGAACAGTAATAACATCTGATGGGAGATGCCTTGAAGAGATTAGAACAAGAATCGCCATGGCAAAAGTAGCCTTTAGCAAGATGAAAAACATACTGACCAATAAAAAGATGTCAATTGAAACGAGAAAAAGAGTGTTGAGATGCTACATAGAACCTGTACTTTTATATGGATGTGAAGCTTGGACAATGAGCAGCCAGGCTGAAAAACATCTGATGGCTGTAGAAATGTGGTTTCTGAGGAAAATGCAAAGAATACCATGGACAGCCAGAAAGACCAATGAACAAGTCCTTCAAGAAACAAATGAAGATCGTAAACTGATCAGAGACATTAGTCGTAGACAGCCACAATTTTTTGGGCATGTTATGAGAAGAAATGATTTGGAGAACTTGGTGACAACTGGTAAGATCGAGGGGAACAGACCAAGGGGAAGACCTAGAAACAAGTATCTGGATGGCTTGGCCTTGTGGCATGGTCGAGACAGAAACACGGAACTGATCCACGACTCTGTTGATCGAGTGAGATGGCAGAACATGACCGCCCACGCTTACCGGCATGGCACATGATGGATGGACCTTCATATTCTATGCCTTTGCTTCATGACACACTGTCAAACTGATTTACAGAAATCAATTACTCAAGTGTGATTAAGAAGTTTCATTAATGAATCTTTCTGCCTCTCGTGCTGAATATACACTCTTACAAAGCTACTGTTCATCTTTATCTTTATATTATCTTCCCACTTGTATCGCTGCTAACCCTTTGCTCGTCTATCTTTGATTTCGTCCTTCAGAATTATTATAATGGTGCCATGTTTAATAAGGCCAAAATGTGTGGTTTGTAACATTTGTTATTTCTTCCATCATCTTGTTTTCATTCCCAACTTTTCAATTTTGTTCGCTCTTGTTTCCATGAATGTTTACATATTCTTCTGTATATATCTGCATTTCTTCTTCTTCTTCTTCTTTTCGTTCATCCGGAGTGTTTTTTCAGATGTGATTGCGGTGTGTCTGTTATGCACCCTTGGGCCGAAACCCGTAGGCCAACACATCGACTTTAGCGTGCTTTTTTGACCAGGTAGCATTCCTGGGAGACTCTCACTTTTGTGGTGCCATCTGCAACCATGCTGGCCAAGGTTGAATGGTCGAAGACAACGGTCATCCCTCAAATGAAGGCAGGGACAGTCCATAGCATTTTCCGCCATCCAAGGTTGCTTCCATAGTTGCAGGGCCGACACATAACGCCCTGGATCTGGGCTCACCGAGGGAGATCGTCACGTCCTGCTCATGGCTGCTTTAAATCCTCACTTCAATATATTGGTCATTTCGTTTCCCCGGGTCATTCCCGCACAAACCAGACAGGTTTGCAGACGGCATCCACTCAGCGAGTTTTCGGACATGTGCTTGTCGTTGCGCCCATCAGAGCTTTTCCAGGCACAACAGACATTCAGAAAACTACCCAGTCAGAGCTGTTCCGAACAAGAGCGGCATTCGGAAACTAGGTAGTCAGAGCTGTTCCTAGCACGAGAGACATTCGGACGAGACATTTCACTCGGACGTAATTGCGTAGTGTCAATTTTTAGTTTGCCACCCGTAGGACGACACTTCCGGCTTCAGCGGCCATTTTTTAATGAGGTTAACCTTCCTCTGGTTTCGAGGCACGTTGGACTGTTGTGATGTCGCTAACATCTCAGCTGGTCAAGATAGAACGATGAACGACATCGTGGTCGGCCCTCAGGGGAAGGCAGGGGCAGACCATGAAGATTCCCTCGCTATCCAAGGAGGCTTCCATAATTGCAGAGCCGATACATATTGCTCTGTGACTGGGCTCACCTGAGGAGTTGCCACGTCCTGCTCATAGCTGCTTTAGTTCCTCACTTCCATGTGTTGGGCAACTCGTTTGTCACTGATCGCTCAAGCACACACCAGGGACGGTCAGACTGCAAGCGACACCCACTCGGTAAGCTTTTGCTTTTGACTTCGGACCACGCAATAGGTTCGCTCGCCGTGCGTTCCATTTTGCGTCATTGAGACCTTCCACTTTTGTCTACACTCTCTATGAGTTAGATACAGTTTTCGCAGCCATTTTCTTCGACTGGGGCACTTTTTTGACTTTTTGTACTCGCTCACGAGGTAGGCTACTTGTGCTGCTGGCTCAGCACCTTACCTTCGTGCAGCGATTAACGAGAAACGGCCTGGCCCTCTCATCCGGAAATCTCTCATATCCCCCAGCTGAGAGCCTTCGAACTTGTATCAGACCTGGGCATGTAGCTTGCTCAGTATCACGCCTTTATTTTTCGAAGGGTGGGAATCGGCCCGGCTCTCAGGTCCGAGGGTTTGTGGCTTAGAGGCGTTCAGCCACAGCCCTCGACAGGGAGCCTTTAGTGTTTTGTCCGGACCAAGAACTTCTGCCTTCGTGCGCCTGATTTAAATTTTAGACTGCTATCCTCAGTCTCACCTGCAGAGCAGCAGGTTGTGTCTCTCTTAGTCTGGTCCCTATCCCATATGCTGTCCGATATGTAATTTTTCACCCATCGGCAAGCACATGGGGTCGATGGGACACGCAAGCTCCCCCACCACGTCAAGGTGGAGACACATCGGGGGAGTATCTGCATTCCAAGAGTCTCTATTAGCTGTTCTAAGTGTTGTTTATTGTCCATGCTTCTGCACCATGCAGTCATATAAAACATACCCATTCTCATATTGTTTATGCAGACAATATATTTACAGAAGTCATCCTTTGTAGAATGTTGCTCTCATCATGGTGTGCCATAAAACCTCTTAATCTCTTGCCATTTCTCATGCCTCATGCACCCTCATGCCCATTTACATGAATCAGACAAGCAAAAATCAATGATCCTCTATGCCACCACTTTCTATTCTCATTATTTAAAAAAAATTAGAATGTTTTCCTTTTGTGTTTTATAATTCTTGTTTGTTTTACTACCAGTTAACTAACATGTTAAGTAATATTTTCACTCATGTTTCACTGTTTGTTATATTGTGGATGTAGAATGACACAAGTGTTGAAGCATACGAGAAGATACTGTGTCATATATAGTGCGTCAAAATGTGGAAATGATACAACTTTTGATGTCAATAAACTGTTTGCTTCTCTTATTTCTTAAAGATCTGTTTAGTCTTATATCTTAAAGGAATGTTTAGTCTTACATTTCTAAGGACTGTTTAGTCTTATATCTTAAAGGAATGTTTAGTCTTACATTTTAAAGGTCTGTTTAGTCTTAATCTTTAAGGGTCTGTTTAATTTTGTATTGAAGGTCTGTTCATCAGGTTGAAGTCTATTGATAACAGAATATCTAAAACCCACAGAGGGAACATTGCCAGTTGAAGCCTAATCCCAGCCAGTGCTGAGCTGTATCATGAGCTGGTAGCATTAATGTCTGTCCGCAGGTATGCAGTCCTAGTACTGGTCATGCACACCATGCTGTTTGCTGGGCTGGGAGAGGGAAATGAGAGCCCTGTAACACAATTCCCGTGTTACTCCTTGTTATTCCTGTTCCCAATTATAATCATTAGATGTTTCTCAGGTTGTCTGCTTATTGTCCTTATTGCACATGCATTGAAAAGCACAGGTTCTTACGTCACTTTAACACTCTTTTACTCACTGCAGTTGACAACTTTTCATTGTTGAGTTTGCTTTCCATCTGTCCAAAGGCTATTTTTGCCATGGCTATTCTTCTTCTAATCTCTACAAAGCATCGTCTGTCAGATGTTTTAAGAATTCCAAGATAGTTGTACCAAACTCACTTGTTTAAGAATGTTCCCATTTACTTGGATGTTGTTACATTGTGGTATTTGTTTCCTCTTGGAGACGACCATAATCTCTGTTTTCTTACAATGTAATTCTAATCCAATTGCTCACTGTACACTAACAGCACCCACTAAATGCTGCAGATCCTGTTCATTGTCCTCAGTTAGTACTGATATCATCTGCAAATATTGTTTATTTTATGCCATTCAATGCCTGTTCTTCTCATGTCTTCTAAATTTCTCATATTTTCACAATACAAGGAAAAAAGGTCTGAAGATATTCTTATATCTTCAAGGTTGGTTTAGTGACACCACTTTGGATTAGCTGGACATCTGACCTAAAATATCATATCAAGTGTCTTGTTCTCGGCGTTCATGCAACCTTTATACACATCTCAGTCCTGGATGTTCTGGATCAAGTCTAGTGATGATATTCCTTCATGCCACCATCTTACGTCATCCAGCATTTCTCTCAGTATGCCTCTGTCTATTCTGGCACCGATGTTTCCAGTCATGATGTTTTCCAGTAATTCTCTTCTGGTACTGATGTTTCCAGTCAGGATGTTTTCCAGTAATTCTCTTCTGGAACTGATTTTTCCAGTCATGATGTTTTCCAGTAATTCTCTTCTGGAACTGATTTTTCCAGTCATGGAGTTTTCCATTAATTGTCTTCTGGAACTGATGTTTCCAGTCATGGTGTTTCCCAGTCATTCTCTTCTGGCACTGATGTTTCCAGTCATGATGTTTTCCAGTCATTCTCTTCTGATCTCGTGACCAAAGAACATTGTTTTTCTCTGTCTAATAGTTGTATACATATTGTTCTACTTTCATTAGCAGTTTCCCAGCAGTTGTTATTTATTCTGGCAGTTCAAGGCATTTGCAGCGTATTTCTCAGTAGCCACATCCCTGTTGCTCTCGAGCTCTTCCTAATCTGTAGTTACCTGAGTAATGGAAAAACAAAATGAAGACAATTATATTTGTTGTGTTTTGTTATTGATTCAGCAGCATTTGAGTTCATGCCCTGTGTGGTGTAATAGAATGACCTTGTGCTTGTATGTTGTTGCTTTGTTCCATTTATCTTACTGTTGGAAGGCAGAACATTGTCCTAATGTCAACATATGTGGTGAATTACAGATTCTTGAATGTGAACACATCAGAGCTCTTGAATTATTATCTTGAATCATGTTGCATTGGTTATTGGCAAATAGGTTATGTAGTCCTGGTATAGAGCATTTTAAAATCATGGGGAGCTGTTCAAAGGATTGAAATATATCCAGTTGTGAACTGACTAGAGGTGGTGTTCAGATTGTTGTTTGAACATTCATGCAGCTGAGTGTTGTCTTTGAGAAAGACAAGTTAAATGTTCAAAACAATGTATATCGATAGTGAATTTAAACATAGAAGTCACAAACAGTATGTTTGCACGATTTAATGGCTGGCATATTTCATCACATCTTGTCCTGATGCAATGCAACAAAATATGCCAGGCAATAAATCATGCAACATATTGTTTGCGGCTTCTGTGTTTAAGTTACAAGTTATTGAGGTATGTTTGTAGATTATTTTTAATAAATGAATGTACAGTATCAAATAAGCTGTACAAATCTGTTTTCAAATATTCATCCATATAAATATTTACCACAAGCATTTTTGTTTTTACATGTTCATTTCATATTATGGTACACATGTTTAGAAATATACAGGGTGTTTGTAAAGTCTCACTACACGTATCTAGAACAGTTGTTTGTTGGAGAGTATGTTTTCCGTCTTGCAAATGGAAAACATACTCTCCAACAAACAGCTGCTCTACATACAAAGTGTAGTGAGACTTCATAAACACTCTGTAGATATATGTTTACAAAAGACTCTAAATTGTATATATAACACTATAAAAATACATGTCTGTATGTTTGAAATATGTGTCTGAAGCTTGCCAGCTTAGCTTTTATTTTTGCTTCATGCTTGATACTTTATTATGTTTCTGGCTTGTCTTTGCAGTTGTGTAAACAATTTATTATTCTTGTTTATCATGTGGACATTTTGTCTTTAGTAGTTAAACCTAGGATTACATTATCAGCTGTGTTTTTTTAATCCAAAGTGTTTTCATGTTATTTCTTTTCAGTGTTGCAGTAACTACTTTCTTACTTCCCAGTCAGCTTCTATTGTTTCTTACGCACCGTCCCTTGGACATGTCATAGATTCAGTTTCTGTAATTTGTTGACACTTTTCACTAAACTTGTTTTAACATGTGTATTATATACACACAGCTATACAGTGATTATTTGTATTTCTTGTTTCATTTGTTCAAATCCCGAAACAACCACATAATTAATCTGTGTATTTTATTTCATTAGTTGTCTTGTGTAAAACATCTATCACGCCTTGAATCCATCAGTTTTGTGACCACCCTCTCCTCCTCTTCCCAGGTACACCTCCTCTTCGCTGGTACACCTCCTCTTCCCTAGTACACCTCTGCTTACCTGGCACACCTCCGCTTCCCTGGTACACCTCCCTTGATAATTATCTTTTCCAAACTTTGTCTCTTTTTACATTTCCAAAATATTTCACTTCTCTAGGTGTTATTTGTCTTATTAACCAATCTGTCTCAATACTGACTTCTTCTTGGGTAGATCTGTCTGTTATTTTGTTTTATCCAACAAATCTGTAATACTCTTCTGTAACATATATATTCAGAGGCAACAGATTTATCAGCTTTATCCAATGTCTAAGTTCCACACGCGGCTGTCACCACAGGAAATGTGTGGTTCTCTGACTTTTGTTGTTCTATCAGTTCCGAGCCATAATATGTTTTAATTGCTTCAGATCTTGCAGAACAATGTGTGTTTGGTCTTCTTCTGTTTTTGTGTGTGTTATGTTTGTTGATTGTTTGCTTTGAACTTGAGCGCAGTCCGTGCATGTGCTACTACTGATGTTTTGCCGGTGGATTAACTTTCCCTATCAGGTGAACCCTCAACGACTTCAGAGGTACTTGTAATTTGCATCCCCAAGTCCAAGACAAGAAGTTAACATTTTAGTCCAGCTGACCAGTGTAGGGCTTGAACCCGCTACCTCGATTGTACAGCGATTGTTTCTTCTTCTTCTGCGTTCATCCGGAGTTTTTTTTCGGATGTGATTGCGTTGTGCCTGTTTACAGCAGAGCTGCGTTCTTGCGCCGTTAGGCCGACACATCCGACTTCTGCGGGCATTTGTTGACCGGGTTAACCTTCCCGGGCAGCGATTGTTTAAGAATGAGCCCTCTTATCCATTCAGCCATGCTGACCTTCTTGGATTTTAGTAATTTCTGCCATCACATTTTCTTCACCCACCATTAGTGAACCTTGGTATTCTTGTAATTTCTACCATCACATTTTCTTCACCCACCATCAGTGAACCTTGGTATTCTTGTAATTTCTGCCATCTGGCAGAGTGGCTAGAATGCTGGGCTCTCCTTTGGAAGACCTGGATTTGAATCCTCGGTAATGTGTGTTTTTTCTGTCCGGGGCAAAAAGAAAACTCTAACCTGCACAGTTCGCGGCAACTACACTAGCCATGCGGCCTTAATTCCTCAGGCTCAAGACCCCCCTGTCCTGCACTGCAAGGTACTATAGGCAGTAAATGAGAGTTTTTTTTTTTTTTTTTTTTTTGACAGATAATTATATCTGTTGGCACATTTGTTTTATGCAAGTTACAATGTCAGTTTAATCATAAGATGTAAGTAGTGCTCAAAAGAATGTGTGGACACGATTACGGTCAGTTCACAACAGCAAATGACTATCATGTTGTGCATGTAACAGAGTAACTTATGCTAATAAAGAAAACTGAATGGAGGTTTTATTTACTGGTGTGTCGGGAGTCTCCACGGCAACGTGGTTATCCCATCTGCCTTGTGTTTTGAAGCTTGTGGGTTTGATTCAAGGCTGTTTCATTTGGTTCACAAGTGCAATTTTCTCAGAGACTCCTGGGGGTTGTCACTGGAGCTGCAGTTTGTGCTTTGAGCGACGTTTTCAGCAGACCGCCCTGCAATAAGAGACCGACCAATATTAGATAAAACTCGGTGCAGTGAAGTCGAGCTTTTTGCCTTTTAAATCCTTTTACTTGTATCAACCAAAAGATAATTTAAAGGTCACTATTTAATTGTCTTTATTATATTATAGGATAGTTTTGTTTGAAATAACCACAGGCAGGACAGATTTGTTGCTTGATATTACCATCAGTGGTGTCTTTTGAAATCATGACATCTAGAACAGTATTATTGTTTGAAATTACTGTATATAACATAGTGCATATCAGTATTTATAGAGCCGTGTTGATTAAAATTACAATGTATGGAGTAGTTCTTGAAATTACAATGTATAGAGTAGTTTGTTCTTAAAATTGCCATGTATAGAGTAGCTTATTCTTGAAATTGCAATGTATAGAATAGTTTGTTCTTGAAATTAAAATGTATAGAGTAATTTGTTCTTGAAATTAGTATTGACAGAAGGTTGTCTGAAATGAATTTTAAATATAATACATGGAATGTCTTTATTAAATTACCATCTAAGGAGCAGTGTGTAACTTGAAATTACCTTTTATAGAACTTGTTGCTTGAAATTACCTTGCATAGAAGAGTATGTAACTTGAAAGTATCACTAATAGAATAGTGTTGCAGTAATTTAGATTCATGAATAGATAGTTTCTACAATTATTTGATTACAAATTCATGCTGCTACTGCAGGACACAGATGATAGTTTCACCTCTGAAATGTCTGTTTAAGATTGAACTGTTTAAGATTGAAACTTTAAACAAGTCCCACAGCCTACTGTGGGTATGTCAAGTGCCAGGACCATCACAGCTTTAGGCCTGAGTGCACAGAGGAATGGGTGGCCAGTCTTTCCCTCGGGTAGCAAACGGCGAGTGCTGGGATTGAGTCTTAGATTACCACACACATGCTGTTGTCAGTTGCAATCTCCTAGCCATTACACCTGCTTTCTGAAACTTTAGGAGAAGCTGATTACTTCAGATCTAAGTTCTGTCACTTTATTTATATGAG
Organism: Cepaea hortensis; assembly: GCA_963921405.1. Classification (NCBI taxonomy): domain Eukaryota; kingdom Metazoa; phylum Mollusca; class Gastropoda; order Stylommatophora; family Helicidae; genus Cepaea; species Cepaea hortensis. The sequence goes on from OY992886.1 coordinate 81,999,922, forward strand.
GTTTAGCAGTGCAAAGTTGGTCTTCTGTACTGGAAAGTGAAATCTGTATACTTTATAATCATCGTTATGTGCCATGCCAGTAAGTTGGTCCATATCTTATTCAGTCACCTGATTTGTTCTTTTCCTATTGTGCCATTTGGTTTGGTCATCCCTGTAAATATCTGTTTGGTTTCCTTGTGCACTTTTGCCATCAAGTTTGCCTGTGGTGACTGCATATCAAATTTGTCTTGCCTCATAATATGCCCAAAGAAACTGACTGTTAAAATCTAATTTCTCTAATCAATTTGCAACTTTCACTTGTTGCTCAAAATGTATCAAGGGTTAATTTCAAATAAATTTGATGTACTAAAATGTTTTATTCAGTAATTATTGCATATAAATATATTGTACCATTATTTATATTATATCACGTCTGATTTTATTTTATGCTATTCATTAAACTATTGCCTGGTGGTGTTTTTAGTAGCCATTTATTCTTCCCTTGCTTTGCTGTTGCATACATATATTTTTCTGTCTGTTTTATGGTAGTTTCATGTCTCAATTTAAAAGACACCCACAAGACAGAGCCCCATGGAGAGAGTTCTGATACTCAAATACAGTGGGGAATGAGTAAGAGGTCACCCCTGGAAATGATGGCTGAATGGCATATCTGAGGCTGTGAATACCACCATGTATGAAGCAGATTGGATGAAAACAAATAGATCTATCCAACAAGAAGTCAGTATTGACAAAGATTAGCTAAAATAAATAAAATTCACAAAATAAAATAATTTGGACATGTAAAAAGACATTAACATCTGGAAAAGATCATTATGAACAGAAACTTACTGAAGAAACGGAGAAGAAGAAGACCACATCTAAGATGTATTCAAGATACGATAGATAAATTAAGCATGACAACAACCGAGGCAGAGCATCTAGCTTTCGATAGAGATGAACTTTGAAAGACTGTTATAGGGAGAAAGTTCTGTACAGAACAAGCTACTGGATGAACATGGTGCACACACTGAAGTTTGCTTCAGACGGTTCTTCCTTTCTTCCAGGAGATAGATGAAGTCAGAAACCGTGGTATGTGGAAGAGGAAGAAAGAAGCAGTATCATCTTAACCTGCCATTGAAAGATAAAGTATGAATACAGAAGAGAGGAAGACGAAGATGGTGTCTTTAAGTTGTCTGTAATTTCTTTCCATTATGATTGCTTCAAAACAAAGTTACAGGATCGCTTAGATGCAGTGAGAAAAACACAATAATCTTCTCTGGAATCAAATTAAAAAGTGATGTAGTCAACAACTCAGCATCTATTAACAAAGTGTGGTTGCATAGTGGCTAGTGCATGTGCCTGCCAAGGCAGTCTGCCGGTTCAGTCCCTGGCAAGGGCAGAATGATTTGTTTGTCAGTCATTACAGCTCTGGGGTTGACGTTTCCTCATTAAAAAGGGCATCAAACAATTTTCTTAATTTTGGGGGAATTGTCTAGAAAGGAAAAGTGATGAGGAAGGGAGCTTGTGACCTCACTTCATTAAGCAGTGGCCTAGAATATGTGAGGGCATAGCGCTTCACAAACCAACCGCAATATCTGATATCTACATTTACCTTAGTTTTTCAAAATGTATAGTAGAAAATTGTTCATATATCTCAGTAGTGTTATTGTATTGTTGAGTAGAAACTTGTAACATTCTTGTTCATATATGAGAGTGGTGTTATTGTATTGTTGAGTATAATCTTGTAACATTTTTGTTCATATTTGACAGTAGTGTTATTATTCAGTAGAAACTTGTAACATTCTTTTTCATATATGTTATAAGATAAAGATAGGAGATAATGATACAATGTAACTGAAATTGGTAAAATAGCAGTCAAACATCTGCTACAAAAGTGTCTGGCATATGCAGAACAAAGAAAAGTATTTTGCCATACACCCCCTCGATTTGTGGACAAACTCCATGGAGCTGTCAACAGCCTCACATTGACTGCTTACCATATGACAGTAGTGACCTGTGCTGACAACCTGTCCTATGTAGAAAATCGTCCCCGTAAGGGTCTTTCAAAATTGTTCTCTGTTGTTGTCATGTGTAAATTATCTATCACATCTTGAATCCATCTATGTGGTGGTCTTTCTCTTCTCCACCTACCTGATAACTTCCCTCCATAATTATCTTTTCTAGACTTTCATGGCTTTCTACATGTCCAAAATGTTTCATGTTGTCTTAATAAGTTGACTGCTGCTTTCTTTAAATATATTCAGATTGACATTTCAAAATGTACAAAGAAAACTAAGACTATTGTTCACTTAAGTTTGTAACATTCTTGTTCTTATGTGGAAGTGTTGTTATTGTTTTGTTCAGTATAAACTTGTAACATTCTTTTTATTATGTGATAGTGGTTTAGCTAAAGTTTAGTTCATTTTGCTGAAAGGTATTTTTTTTCTTCTCCAAATGGTTTTTATATATATACTGATGTTTTATATAGCAAGGTTTGCATATGAATATAATGTGCCATTCTTTCTATTAAATCACATAAGACCTTTTTTGAAAGGTTTCTACATAGAGCCATTGTCTGTTTGTTATATGTAGCCATTAATTTTCTCTGTTTACTAAATATTCTGCTGTCTTTTATTTCAGTGACTTTACTAACTTTGATGATCTGTGATGCAGAACCTGCAGCAGAATATCTCATTTTGAAGCTTTCAATTTTCTTACAATCAGCCGATGTTTTGTATACACACAATGGTACATGGCTTGTGTTTAAAAGCTGTTCAGGGGAAATGTTCACTAAAATTTACACCCAGAATTAAAAAAAATAGTCAGCTGTTTTGACATATTCTTCTGAAACATTTGTTCATTTTGTTCATTCATTCTAGAGTTCTTGTTTCTGCAGTTTTGCTGTTGGGTTTGCAGAAATTTGTTTTCTAACTGCATTCCAACATAAATACACAAATTGTATCTATCTTTAGGAGGTTTACTATACTTCTCCTCCTCCAACATTTCATCCTCTTTCTTCTTCCATTGCCTTCTTCCATCATTTTTTTCCTTCCTCATTCCATCTTCTTCCTCCGTCCTTCTACTTCACCTTCTTACCCCCTCCTCCCCTTCCCACCTCTCCTACTCCCTCATCCTTCTATATCTTCATCTTCATCACCTTCCTCTGTCACTGCCACCTCCTCCACTACTACTACTACTGTTACTACTACTACTGACACTATCACCAGCACCACTACTACTACTACTGCTTATTACTGCTTCTATCACTACTACTTCTACTTCTATTGCTACTGCTTCTATCACTATTTCTACTTCTATCACTACTACTTCTTCTATCACTACTACTTCTTCTATCACTACTGCTACTGCTTCTATCACTACTTCTACTTCTATCACTACTTCTATCACTACTGCTACTTATATCACTACTTATACTTCTATCACTACTTATACTTCTATCACTACTGCTACTTCTATCACTACTGCTACTTCTATCACTACTGCTACTTCTATCACTACTGCTACTTCTATCACTACTTCTATCACTACTTCTACTTCTATCAATACTTCTATCACTACTTCTACTTCTGTCACTACTTCTACTTCTATCACTACTTCTATCACTACTTCTATCACTACTTCTATCACTACTTCTACTTCTATCACTACTTCTACTTCTATCATTACTGCTACTTCTATCAATACTTCTATCACTACTTCTACTTCTATCAATACTTCTATCACTACTGCTACTTCTATCACTACTTCTACTTCTATCACTACTGCTACTGCTTGTATCACTACTTCTACTTCTATCACTACTACTTCTACTTCTATCACTACTGCTACTTCTATCACTACTTCTACTTCTATCACTACTGCTACTTCTATCACTACTGCTACTTCTATCACTACTACTTCTATCACTACTGCTACTGCTTCTATCACTACTACTTCTACTTCTATCACTACTACTTCTACTTCTATCACTACTGCTACTTCTATAACTACTTCTACTTCTATCACTACTTCTACTTCTATCACTACTACTACTGCTTCTATCACTACTACTACTGCTTCTGTCACTACAACTTATACTTCTATCACTACTACTACTACTACTTCTATCACTACTACTACTGCTTCTATCACTACTACTGCTTCTATCACTACTACTGCTTCTATCACTACTTCTACTTCTATCACTACTGCGTCTATCACTACTACTACTGCTTATTACTGCTTCTATCACTACTACTTCTACTTCTATCACTACTGCTACTGCTTCTATCACTACTTCTACCTCTATCACTACTACTACTGCTTCTATCACTACAACTTATACTTCTATTACTACTACTACTGCTTCTATCACTACTATTGCTTCTATCACTACTACTACTGCTTCTATCACTACTACTACTGCTTCTATCACTACTACTACTGCTTATTGCTGCTTCTATCACTACTACTTCTACTTCTATCACTACTACTATTGCTTCTATCACTACAACTTATACTTCTATCACTACTACTACTGCTTCTATCACTACCACTATTGCTTCTACCACTACTACTACTGCTTCTATCACTACTACTTCTACTTCTATCACTACTACTACTGCTTATATCACTACAACTTATACTTCTATCACTACTACTACTGCTTCTATCACTACTACTGCTTCTATCACTACCACTACTGCTATCACTACTACTACTGCTTCTATCACTACTACTACTGCTTCTATCACTACCACTATTTCTTCTATCACTACTACTGCTGCTTCTATCACTACTACTGCTTCTACCACAACTACTACTGCTTCTACCACAACTACTACTGCTTCTATCACTACAACTGCTGCTTCTATCACTACCACTATTGCTTCTATCACTACCACTATTGCTTCTACCACTACTACTACTGCTTCTATCACTGCTACTGCTGCTTCTATCACTACTACTGCTGCTTCTATCACTACCACTATTGCTTCTATCACTACCACTATTGCTTCTATCACTACTACTACTGCTTCTATCACTACTACTGCTGCTTCTATCACTACTACTGCTGCTTCTATCACTACCACTACTTCTTCTATCACTACTGCTACTTCTATCACTACTACTTCTACTTCTATCACTACCACTACTGCTTCTATCACTACCACTACTGCTTCTATCACTACCACTACTGCTTCTATCAGTACTACTACTACTGCTTCTATCAGTACTACTACTGCTTCTATCACTACTACTACTGCTTCTATCACTACCACTACTACTGCTTCTATCACTACTACTACTGCTTCTATCACTACCACTACTGCTTCTATCACTACTACTTCTACTTCTATCACTACTACTTCTATTTCTATCACTACCACTACTGCGTCTATCATTACTATTGCTTCTCTCTCTACTACTACTGGTTCTATCACTACTACTGCTTCTATCACTACTACTTCTACTTCTATCACTACCACTACTGCTTTTATCACTACTACTGCTGCTTCTAGCACTAATACCACCACCATTAGATTGGAGTCAAATGTGTCACCTGAACTGCCTTGAGTGTTTGCTGGTATACTATACTCTGGTTTGAACGTATCTGATTCTTAGTCGTCCTCTGTCTCACCAGCCAGAGCTTCAGTGATTGTTGGCTCCAGGTTACAACCAACTGAGCTTCCTACTCACAGCATGGCCAGACCACTTACTCCATCCATCATGTGCCATGCCGGAAAGCGTGGGCGGTCATGACTCACCATTTCACTCGATCACCAGAGTCGTGGATAAGCTCAGTGTTCCTGTCTCGACCATGTCATGTGGCCAAGCCATCCAGGTATTTACTTCTCGATCTTCCCCGTGGTATGTTCCCTTCGATCTTGCCAGTTGTCACCAAGTTCTCCAATTCATTTATTCTCATAACATGTCCAAACAATTTTGACTGTCTATGTCTAATTTCTCTAATCAATTTACAATTTTCATTTGTTTCCTGTAATACCTGGTCATTGGTTTTTCTGTATGTCCTCAGGTTTCTTTGCATTCTTCTCTTATACTAAATTTCTACAGCCATCAGATGTTTTTCAGCTTGTCTGCTCATTATCCACGCTTCATATCCATACAAAAGTACAGGCACTATGTAGCACCTCAACACACTTTTTCTCATTTCAACTGACATCTTTTTATTGGTCAGAATGTTTGTCATCTAGCTAAAGGCTGCTTTTGCCATGGCAATTCTTGTTCTAATCTCTTCAAGGCATCTCCCATCAGATGTTATGACTGTTCCAAGATAATTGTACCTATTCACTTGTTGAAGAATATTCCCATTTACTTGTATATTCTTCGTGGCTTAGAGGTTATGACTTTTCTCCGTAATCTCGTATACTCTCGTCAGTAACGTGATGACGATGAGAATCAGAGGTTCGAATCGCATCGGTAACTTACGGGGTATTTGAGCCGGCCGCTCAGAAAGCAATGGCAAACTACTGAGCGTAATCTTGCCAAGAAATCAACATACAGCTGAAAGATGCTGGTGTTGACAGCGATGTCCTGTAAAGGATGTGCAAAAAAAAAAAAAACCTTGTAAAAAAAAAAAAACATTGTATTTCATTCTTCTTAGTGAGGATCATAATATTTTTACAAATTAATTCTAATCCCAGTTGTTCACCGTGTGCAACAACCGCATCTACTAATTGTTGCAGACCACTGACTAATAGCATATGTTTTTTTTTTTTTGGGGGGGGGGGGAGCGCTTGCTCGCTCTCTTTGAACTCAATATATGTGCTACTACTTCCAATACACTGGACTTATTGCATGTGGATTATTAGCTTTCCCTATTTCTAGTGTCTTTCACCATCAGGCAAACCCACTCTGACTTCTGAGGTACTTGTAATTTATGTCCCCAAGTCAAGGACAATAAGTCAACATTTTAGTCCAACTGACCGGTGTAGGCGTTGAACCCGGTACCTCGGCATTAACACACTTTAACAAGTTTAAGAGCAAAATCTCGTATTCATTCGACCATGCTAGCCTCCTTACAAGCATATGTAAACCATGCTCCAAAGGTTACGGTTGTCACATGGCTTTGATGTAAAACAAAAACAGTCCCGGGAATGTCATCAACAAATGCATGAAGATGTCGACTGAAAGGCGCAGATATCGCAGATCTGCTGTACACATGCATAATGCAGTTACATCCAAAACAAACATTTCGGACGAGCGAAGAAGAAAATAAATAGAAAAGATTATAAAGATTGGGGGATCAACTTCATGGCACCAGGTGGAACCCCATCTGGCACGGCCTGTCTCCATAGAATAGAAATCCCCCCTGCCGAGAGCATCACGTTAAGCACAAACTCTATAGCTCTAGCGATGACCCCCAAGGGTGAACAAAGCAGTCCCACAACACATCTACGACTTTCAGAGCTCAAGACAGATGGCGTGGCCACTTAGCCCTGGATGGTGATTACGTTATGTCACAAACAAATATAAAATGAGAGATTTGGGACTCACATCGGGAGAATGAGGGGCCTTGTCAATAAAACACAAAACTGGACTATTAGATGCCAAACGCTGATACACATGTTGTAGGGAGGATCTGGGCAATCATGGACATGTCGGAAGTGCCAGGATGATACCCCAACATATAACTTAATTAATTAACAATAAAATAGCCCCATCAGTACCGTGCTTGCAGACACACGCCATGGTCAGTTTTTAAACATGTCACTCCCGCATTCCAGATTTGTGACCTGCTCATAAACGTATTCTAGATCATTATTCTAGGATAATGTGGTGGTTTTCTCTTGCCTTCGACATCACCAAGGGTGGTTTGAGACCTCCGCCTTTGACTGCAATCCCCGGGTGTTGTGTAAGTGCCCTGCTCAGATGCACAGTTTACCCACTTAATCTTGTGGTCTGTCTCCTGAGCTGCGTTTGCCACTCGTTCTTGCTGCCCATTCTCTACGACTAGTAGGTGTGGTTGAAAGTTTCCCTTCGCCAAGTTGACACCTTACTTATATTCACTATACTCTCCAACACTCTATCAATGAATGTAAGAAAGAGAGTGCTAAAATGCTATATAGAACCAGTTTTGTTGTATGGCAGCGAATCTTGAAATGTAAATGAACAAACTAGCAAGAACTTAGAAGCAACAGAGATGTGGTTTGTAAGACGAACCTTCTGGCCTAGAGAGACAACAGTGGAAGATAAACTCTATGGACCGCTGAGTGAACTAAAAAAGACAGTTAGATTCATACAAGAGACAACATTGCAGCTATAAACATATTTCTGGCGAACGACAGAAGAAGAAGAAGACGAATGTTGCGAATTCCTTGGACTGCCAGAATAACTAACAACGACAGCCTGAAAGAGGCTAACGAAACTAGAACACTATATACAACAATAAGAAAGAGACAAACAGCTTTCTTTGGTCATGTGATGAGAAGAGAGGCATTGGAGAACATCGTGACAACTGGAAAGATCGAGGGGAAGAGAGGCAGAGGCAGACCAAGAGAAATGATGCTGGAAGGATTGAGACGGTGGCATGGAGGAACATAATCAGCAGAGTTGATCCAGAACACCAACGACCGAGATCTGTGAAGAGCCATAAACGCCTACGCCATCCGGGAGTGCACTTGATGATGATGATGATACTCTCCAAAAGACCTATACAGTGGAGAACCAAAACGTGGAGACCCACACACATGCAGACCCACACACGTGGAGACTCACACACATGCAGACCCACACACATGCAGACCCACACACGTGCAGACCCACACACATGCAGACCCACACACGTCTAGACCCACACACATGCAGACCCACACACGTCCAGACCCACACACGTCCAGACCCACACACGTCCAGACCCACACACATGCAGACCCACACACATGCAGACCCACACACGTCCAGACCCACACACATGCAGACCCACACACATGCAGACCCACACACATGCAGACCCACACACGTCCAGACCCACACACATGCAGACCCACACACGTCCAGACCCACACACATGCAGACCCACACACATGCAGACCTACACACGTCCAGACCCACACACGTCCAGACCCACACACCTGCAGACCCACACACGTCCAGACCCACACACGTACAGACCCACACACGTCCAGACCCACACACGTCCAGACCCACACACGTCCAGACCCACACACGTGCAGAACCACACACGTCCAGACCCACACACATGCAGACCCACACACGTCCAGACCCACACACATGCAGACCCACACACGTACAGACCCACACACGTCCAGACCCACACACATGCAGAACCACACACGTACAGACCCACACACATGCAGACCCACACACGTCCAGACCCACACACATGCAGACCCACACACGTCCAGACCCACACACATGCAGACCCACACACGTCCAGACCCACACACATGCAGACCCACACATGTCCAGACCCACACACATGCAGACCCACACACATGCAGACCCACACACATGCAGACCCACACACATGCAGGCCCACACACGTGCAGACCCACACACATGCAGAACCACACACGTACAGACCCACACACATGCAGACCCACACACGTGGAGACTCACACACATGCAGACCCACACACATGCAGACCCACACACGTGCAGACCCACACACATGCAGACCCACACACGTCTAGACCCACACACATGCAGACCCACACACGTCCAGACCCACACACGTCCAGACCCACACACGTCCAGACCCACACACATGCAGACCCACACACATGCAGACCCACACACGTCCAGACCCACACACATGCAGACCCACACACATGCAGACCCACACACATGCAGACCCACACACGTCCAGACCCACACACATGCAGACCCACACACGTCCAGACCCACACACATGCAGACCCACACACATGCAGACCTACACACGTCCAGACCCACACACGTCCAGACCCACACACCTGCAGACCCACACACGTCCAGACCCACACACGTACAGACCCACACACGTCCAGACCCACACACGTCCAGACCCACACACGTCCAGACCCACACACGTGCAGAACCACACACGTCCAGACCCACACACATGCAGACCCACACACGTCCAGACCCACACACATGCAGACCCACACACGTACAGACCCACACACGTCCAGACCCACACACATGCAGAACCACACACGTACAGACCCACACACATGCAGACCCACACACGTCCAGACCCACACACATGCAGACCCACACACGTCCAGACCCACACACATGCAGACCCACACACGTCCAGACCCACACACATGCAGACCCACACATGTCCAGACCCACACACATGCAGACCCACACACATGCAGACCCACACACATGCAGACCCACACACATGCAGGCCCACACACGTGCAGACCCACACACATGCAGAACCACACACGTACAGACCCACACACATGCAGACCCACACACGCCCAGACCCACACACATGCAGACCCACACACATGCAGACCCACACACATGCAGACCCACACACATCCACCCAAATGTCCATGTTCCGACCACACACAACAATGTGTTCAAATCCACATCGGGGTGGGTTTTTTTTTCTTTCTCTCCATGTCCACCCAGCCTAACTGGTACCAGGAAAGTTGTCTGGAAGTAAAGTCGGCCGCCGTTATTTTCAGGCAGCCGTTGAGTTTTCTTACTCTATACAAATGTGAGGCTAACATTATATACCCACCACACAACAAGTGCGGGAACAAAGTCCTTTACCTGTTAAATTCAGGAATGTTATTTTTAAGAGGACGACGTATGAAAGCGTTAGGTTACATTTTATACAGGGGGAGACTACGAAAGGGGGTGGAGCGTTGAGGTTGGCCAGAGAACATTCTGAACCATTCTCACAGCTCGTTTATTGACCCTGGTGACTCCGTGGACTGGGCAAGGAGTCAGGGACCTCCGGAACAGTATATCCGGTGTCAAACAATGTAATCCAGCAGTTTTTGACTTTCCGTAGGTCAGACTTGTAAGGGACGATAGAGTTCATCTAAGCGCTAGTATGATATAAACAGAGGGGGCTGCGTGGTCTCGAGTTATGGTGTCCGCCTCGAGTGCTGGAGGTCCCAGGTTCAAGCCCCGGTGAGGACCGGGATTTTTTCACGTGGACTTCTAGTAATAAAATGTCCCCTGGTCTCTGGGTAGTGAGATCGGACGCCCGTGTGTATTGTTGCGCACGTAAAAAAATCCCTTGGCAGTTGGAAATCGAAAAAGAGTAGCCTAACGGCGCTGCCCGGGCAAAATTTTGAGTTAAAAATCTACCCAAAGTATTTCAGGATCCTCGCCGATGCTACGGAGTTCGTGCACTGAGCTGAGTTTCTCCAGACTCAGGTTTGAGTTAGGAGGAGAACGGAGCACTTATGGGTTACACCCGTGTGCCGTGATGTTGATCCATCGACTAAACTAATTAAACAAACTAAGCTAGTATGATGGTAGTTTTCTGTAAGGCAATGCAAAATTAATTTGAGTGCTAATTTGACAGATTTGTCAGGGCAACACATGCCAGTAACATATATCTGTAAGAACAACACAGTTAATGTGATATGCTGGCGTGACGATCTCTACGGACAACACCCAGTTCATTTAAATGCTCATATGACAGAAAATGTAATTTTCTCTACGGTGACAATGGTTTTCTCATAGTACCATATAACCCTATTTTTAAAACAAAAATTGTTGCGTATCCCTTACGGGACGTTGCAGTCAACACCAGCATTTTTCTGCTGCTGTTGATGTACTAGGCAAGTGTTACGTTCAGTAGTTTGCCATTGCTTTCTGAACGACCGGCTCTCATACCCGCACGTTAAAACACAACGCGACACTGTTTGCTGCACAAATCGGACGCAGCTGAGCTTCGAACGCCTGGTACCCGGCTCACGAACCGCGTTCGCAAGTCTTTAGCCACGGAACCGACTATATAACACTATACCGAATCAAATTCTGCTGATCAATTCCAGTATGAATATCAAATGACTTACTTAGAACGGAACGACATTGGCAAATCGAGTAACTGAATTTGATTATTTTATCTTCACATGATATATACCTGAAAAGATGCGGCGACATATGCCAGGCAATCAATAGGCCAACATATTGTTTGTGGCTTCTCTGTTCACGTGAAGAGGTCGTGTACGATAGCTTTTCATTTTATTTCTTTAACATGGTTTGTGAATGTTGTTTAAGAGATGTTGGTGACCGAGGTTAGAATGTTCACCTCATGCATCGAAGGCCGTGTTCGATGGTCGGGAAAATAAAGCCCTGGCCTACATGGCGATTGCCTACCCCAGCGATCTTTTTCCTCTGTTTTGAAAATCTCTCCTGGCACATCTACAGGATGGTAAGGATGTCGTCATAAAAATAACCAAACAATCAACATGATTGTTCTTTGCTCTCTCTCTCTCTCTCTCTCTCTCTCTCTCTCTCTCTCTCTCTCTCTCTCTCTCTCTCTCTCTCTCTCTCTCTCTCTCTCTCTCTCATCATGTTCCTCTTGTACCTTGCGGTGTTGAGGTGAAGTATAAACATCTTGAGAGTGCCCGATTATGGGCTTCATGCATCGATGTTCCCATGGACTCTACTATTTCCTCCGCTCAACGTTTACGTGGTCGGCCTCTTTCTCTGTTTCAATCCGGTCTGTACATCATTGCTTGTTGTGGTATGCTGTTGAATGGTAACCTACTTGCATGGCCAAACCATTTGACTTGCTGCTTTCTAATAAAATCTAGTGCTGCTATAACCCCCACTTTAGTCCTGATTTCTTAATTTCTGATCTTATCTTTTCTTAATACGTTGAGTATTCTTCTCAGGAATCTAATTTCTGTTGTTGTGATTTTTCTTTTCTCTTTTTCTGTCATTGTCCAGGTTTGGCATTGGTAGCATAGAGTTGGTAGGAAGACTGTGTTGTAAAGTGCTTTCTTAGTAGTTATTGATACATGTTTGTTCTTTAGTATTGGTGCCATTTGTCCAATGAGTTGGTTTGCCTTATTGCATCTATTTTCAATCTCGTCTTCTGATCTGCCATTTGATGATATTATACTTCCTAGGTACTTGAAACTCTTTACTTGTTTCAAGGGATGTTCGTTTAGGTGAATTGTTGTTGTTTGTTCTTCTTTAGTTATAGTCATTACTTCTGTTTTGCTTGTGCAAATTTTCATGTTATGTGCCCTACACATTTCGTTTAGACTATTCATGTGTTCTTGTAATTCATCTTCCGATTTTGCTATTAGTGCTTGGTCGCCCGCAAACAGGAGTTCTCTAATGGTTAGATTTGCAGATGGTTCTTCTTCTGTGTTCTCGTCATGCTGTGTTCTTGCGGTCTCTGTTTGGCTGGTTTCTTTACATATGTTTTCTATATATGTTATAAACAAGAGAGGGGACAGGACACAACCTTGTCGTACTCCAGATCTTATGGTGAAGGGTTCTGAGTGTCCTCCAGTTGCTCTCACTATGCATTCACTGTTGTTGTATAAACTTCTACATAGGTTTGTTAGATGTGTACTCACTCCATATTGTTTAAGGATTTCCCACAGCTTGTTTCTATCTACTCTATCAAATGCTTTTTCTTGGTCGACAAAGGCTAAGTAGAGTGTTTCATTGAATTCGATTGATTTTTCTATAAGTTGCCTAAAAGCGAAAATGGCATCTGTGCATCCTTTGTTTTTCCTAAATCCAAGTTGTGTTTCGCTTAGCCGGGGTTCTTTGCTAATTAGAAGTAATGTGTGTGATCTGCCTAGCGCAGTAGTTAGCAAGCTTACCTGCTGGTAATCTTTTCGAATTCCACCTTGAAGCTGAGATTCTCTTTTAATGACCCGAGTTTTCAGGGCGATACAGCCTGAAAAGGGTACCAGGAAATATTCTTGAAAGTAAAGGCGGCCGGCCTGATATTGACCACATAACCCATGGAATGACGATTGGCGTAAGAAATAAAGGCCCGGCATCATGTATCCCATACTCCTCAAAACGTAAAATATCCTTATTATTGTTTTTTTTAAATACTCCTCAAAATGTAGAAAGTCTGTGACTATTTTTACTGAATTAATATTTTATTCAAAAATATGTTTAACTTACTGAAAACATCTCGAGGGATGTTAGAAAAAGTGTTGACATGGGGTAGTAAGATCCCTTTGTAATAGGAGGGATGGAAGTACACGAACTTCGATTTTTTGACGTGACGATTTTCATATATGGTTTGTGGCTTCGTTATTCAAATTCACTACGGGAAAACATTGTTTTGGTTGCAGAGTTAGTATCAACATCTCAAATGGGTTCTTGAAAAGAATGGCTCCGTTCAACCGTCGACTTATCGATTTGGTTATCGTCGGGGCCCTTACGTTGTAACTCGTACTTGTTCGTTCGTAGATAGAGATGCTTCCTTGAAAATGTTTGAATGGCTGTAATTGTGTCGTTTCATCCTTGTGGTTTTACATGTCTGGACAGAGTCGCACACTTATAAAGGCCTGGCGTAATTGTTCTCGACCCGTCTTATGGTGATGTTTCCTTCAGAGAGTTTTACCAGTCGTCATCCTTCTTCCAGTCATCTCGTCTTGGTCTTGGCCTGTTTTCGTAACTTCTGAGTCTTCTTTGGTACCTTGTGTCGTGGACGGCTTGGCATCTTGTTCTTGCTGGAGAGTAATCTCTTCCTCTGGCCAACGTCCAATCTTTGTCGCTGTCTGTTTGGATATCTACTTCTTCTATTTCCTCATCTAATTCGTTCTCTTCTGTCTGTGACTTGATATCTTCTGCTTCTGATGTCTCGTTCTTTAACTTGAGCTCTTTCTTCTTGTATTTTTGTCAGAGTTTCTTCTGTTTCAGTCTTTATTGCAGCCATTCGAGCGACATCCTGCTCAATCTTCTGCTGCACTTGCTTCAGTTCTTCCAGGATGCGCTGAACGGCAGTTATTTGCGTCTCTTGTGTTTCGTTCCTCGATGCTGGTGAACTTGGATCTCAGGCCCTTCTGTTGGCCTTCCAGTTGCGCTGTGTCGCTCTTTGTTAGACGAGTGATAGCCTCTTACTGCCCCTTGGCCTCTTTATACCGTAAATTGCATTATTTGATGACGATCTTCATGGCTTCCTTTCTGTCTCGGTGGCAGGGGCAGCCGAGGTATCTGGTGCCGTGATTGCCGAGGCAGTTGGCGCACTTTCTGTTAGGGTTAGGCCTCCTTAAGACCGTGTCGATCTTAGCATAAGGGCATTGACTGTACGGGTGGGGTCCAGAGCAGAATCTGCATACATCCACCTCACCTTTGCACGTGGCACGGGTGTGCCAAAACTTCTGGCACCTGGAGCACTGCAGCACTCTCGGTATATGGTGCTCTGGTGCTTGTTCTCTTCTGTCCCATCTGACTATTTGAGGGATCATCCGATCCTCCGAAGTGATGATGACGACTGTGGAGGGGTGTTGTTCTTCCCGCTAATCCACTCTGCACTGGTAATGTTTAGTGTCGAGTTCTTCCTCGACAGCCTCTCCCTGATCTGAACATTTGTGAGATGGGTCTTCACTCGCTTGATGACCCATCGTTTGATCGTGCGGTGGCGAGTGGCTTCCACTGACATGACGCTTGTCTGACGGCACCGTGGGCAAAGTTCGAAGCCGCATTTAGGCGGATTCGTAACATTTTCCTGGGCTTCCAGGTTGGTCCAGCATAAAGGGAGTACCAGGAAATGTGTTGGGAGATAAAGGCGGACGGTGTGATATCGACCAAATTGTCTCCTGGCGTGCCAACTGGTTGATGCAAATATCGGTCTAACGCCGACACCCTTTAAAGGCGTGCAGAAAGGTCCTTTACTTGCCTGTTTACTTTCAAACAAACTTTGGCTTCTTGCTCAGATGATATTAACTGTCATCTTGACATTTCACTCTCTTATCCGTCAAATAGCACCTATGCATGTATGAATGAAGGGATACCACCACCATATTTCCTTCACAAAACGTGAACTTATAAGCATACTACAAATTTGAAATGGCTGAATGGCTTGTTGAAAAGATTTGTACACTATTTCGGGTGGAATAGAGGAAGCCTTTCGCATAATAGCGTGGTGTCTATTTCGTCATGCGTCGAAGTGCATTTGTTCCTGCAGCGAGGCGTTGTTGTCATTTGGAGGTGATAGGTTCGAACCCGGGTCCGTAACTACAGTTTTACATTTTTATTTTGTCCAGTGCGTCCTCTAATTCCTACTTCTTTCTTCTTCTTCTGTGAGCGCCTAAATATGTGTGTTTATTTATGAATTGTTGTTCTTTTACATTTTGGTAATTATATTTCTATCTTCTTTCAAACCTCAACCCAAAGAAATGTGAAAATCACAACTCATATCTTAATATAGTAAAAACAAAGATAATGCATACAGATAAAACTACTAAGGAGAAAGAAATATGTGTTAATGAGGAAAGATTGGAGGTGGTGGACAATTTCGAATATCTTGGGTCATTTATTACCAACAATGGTGACACAATGAAAGAAATTAAACGACTACTATCAGTTGTTCTTCAGAGACTAAAACAACTGAATAAATTATGGAGTGGGACAGATAGAACCACAAAAATTAGATCTTTAAGAACATGCATCTTTCCCATTGCAACGCCTGTGAGACCTGGGTACTTACTAAACAAGCTGAAAAGCGCATAAATGCCTTTGAATATAAATGTTATAGACGGGTTCTAAGAATATCTTGGGTAAAGAAAAGAACAAATGCATCCATATTTCAAGAGCTGAATATTTAAGAGGGTTGGCTATTAAGGAAGAGGAAAGCCAAAGAGAAGATTGGTGCAGGATGTGGCGGATGATCTCCAGATGGGTATATCGGACGCGGGACACCTTGCTTGTGATCGAGAAGTTTTTCGGAAGGGTTGTTATAGGAGCTATGTTCTGCAAAGGACATGCTACTGAATGAATGAATCTTCTGACAGTTTTGACCCTTCATATTCAAAAGTTCTCAGGTGAGAATTTGGTATGAAATGCTAGGGAATGTGCGTATAAGTCACACTTTTATGAGGTATAGAGATCAATTCTTTTCTCCCACCGTCTTTAACGTTATGCCGATGTGCAGTAAGTAGGTATCCACACACAAACGCACACACTTAGTTGTCCTGAGGGGGGGGGGGGGGGGGAGAGAGAGACTAACAAAGAGGTAAATAATGAGCAACACGAAAATGTGAAATGTAAGGAGGAAACAAGTCGGCAATATTCTGGCCTGTCTGTTAACGTGTTCACCAAACTCCGGATATTTGTTTGCTTTGTTACTGTATCTGTGTCATGTAGCAAAGTTCAAGATCCATAAATCCCACCAGCTCGCTCAGCTTTCACCCCTCTCCAACAGGAATCACACCCCCTACGTCTTGTTACTTACCCTTCTCCCCCAAAGCCCCGCCTACGCCAGCAGATCAGCCAATGAACACGTCATTGAGGTCTCACGAGGGTGGCATAGACAGCCATCAGCTGATGTCGAAGTCCCCCATTCACACGAGATCGGAATGCAGTCCAGGCGTCACTCGGAGGTCACGAAGGCGAAATGTGAATGAAGTTAACCTCTCCACCCCATGCACTGGTATTTGTATGTATGAAAAAAATATCGCTGCTACTATCTGCGCTTTATTAAGCTTCCTCTATATTTCTATGTTAAAGAAAAAAAATACCAAACACACAACAAAGACGAGCATAAAGGAAACGCTGCCATCCCGCCCCCACCGATGCGTCGTCTCGTTGCTAAATTCAGATTAAACCTGTGCCTGTTGAGAGATGTCATAATTATTTTACGTACGCGTCCTTTGGAGCAGCAGTCAGCTTATTCCATCATCATCATCATCATCATCACCATCATTATCACCACCATATCTTTGAAGTCGGAGTGGGTTCGCCTGAAGGCGAGGGACACCGGTTAAAGGGAAAGCAAACCCACACGGAAAATGCAGTCCCTTTCTACTTTAAACAGTGTGTAGGGACTACGCTTGAGTTTAAGCGAGCGTACATAAAAGAAAGAAAGAAATCACCACCACTACCACCATCGTCATTTTCAACATCACATCATCATCAAACAGCTTCCCGACAGGCGTGGAAGTCTATGCTTCTCCACATCTTGCAATCTCAAACAGCAAGTGTCAGTTCTTGTGCTGACATCTTTCCGTGTCATGACAAAAGGCTGTTGATAATATTCTCTCGCTGTGTTTCTGAGTTGAACCAAGAACAGACATCACAGCACTCCGGACACTGCCGTAGGTGCTCCTCCTCATCTTCATCAGTCAGCGAAGAATTCCAATTCTAATGATTTCAGCTGCAGTATGATTATGTGTCCGTCTGGCTTTTCTTGGATTACTGTCGGTTGGCTTCCTCTATCTTTCTAGTATTTTTTCCAACAAACGGCGCATTCATCCATACCTCTTCTGTGGGTGTGTCCCATAGATTTCATTCATCTTTTCCTCATGATTATGACTGGTGTTCTTGCAACCATCTCATCTCATCATGTTCCTCTTGTACCTTGCGGTGTCGAGGTGAAGTATAAACTTCGTGAGAGTGCCCGGTTATGGGCTTCGTATATCGACATTCCCATAGATTCTGTTATTCCCTCCATCCAACGTTTACGTGGTCGGCCTCTTCCTCTGTTTCCATCTGGTCTGTACATCATTGCTTGTTGTGGCATGCTGTTGACTGGTAGCCTACTTGCATGGCCAAACCATTTGACTTGCTGCTTTCTAATAAAATCTAGAGCAGCTTTAACCCCTACTTTAGTCCTGATTTCTTCATTTCTGATCTTATCTCTTCTTGATACGTTGAGTATTCTTCTCAGAAACCTCATTTCTGTTGTTGTGATTTTTCTTTTCTCTTTTTCTGTCATTGTCCAGGTTTGGCATTGGTAGCACAGAGTTGGTAGGAAGATTGTGTTGTAAAGTGCCTTCTTAGTAGTTATTGATACATGTTTGTTCTTTAGTATTGGTGCCATTTGTCCAATGAGTTGATTTGCCTTATTGCACATATTTTCGATCTCGTCTTCTGATCTGCCATTTGATGATATTATACTTCCTAGGTACTTGAAGCTCTTTACTTGTTTCAAGGGATGTTCGTTTAGGTGAATTGTTGCTGTTTGTTCTTCTTTAGTTATAGTCATTACCTCTGTTTTGCTTGTGCTAATTTTCATGTTATGTTCCCTACACATTTCGTTTAGACTATTCATGTGGTCTTGTAATTCAGCTTCTGATTTTGCTATTAGTGCTTGGTCGTCCGCAAACAGGAGTTCTCTAATGGTTAGATTTGCAGATGGTTCTTCTTCTGTGTTCTCGTCATGCGGTATTCTTGCTGTCTCTGCTTGGCTGGTTTCTTTACATATGTTGTATATATATATATATGTTGTTCTTGCAACACTCACATAAATCAACACCTCGGTTCATAATGTTCTCAACACGATGTTCTCAACATGGAGTTCTCAACACAATGTTATCAACACGATCATCTCAAAACGATCTTCACAACACGATCTTCTCTATACGGTCTTCTCAACACGATCTTCTCAACACGATCTTCTCAACACAGTCTTCTCAACACAATCTTCTCAACACGATCTTCTCTACACGGTCTTCTCAACACGATATTCTCAACACGATCTTCTCAACATGATCTACTCAACATGATCTACTCAACATGATCTACTCAACACGATGTTCTCAACACAGTCTTCTCAACACAATCTTCTCAACACGATCATGACATTGACGACATCACCAATTGAGTTTAGAAATATCACGGCAGGGAACCGCATTAGCGTAGTGGCTTGATACTGCCGGCCCCAGGGACACTGGGTCCATCCGCATCGGGGCGGATTCGGGTTTTTGCAATTGACCTTGGCTACCAGTCGACCCAGCCTACAATTGGTACCAAGGCTGTCTTGAGAAGTAATGAAAAACTGAGGAAAATACAACTAGGTCCTCTCTTGTCTAGAATCCACAAGGCAAACATAATAGCCAGAGACCTGAAAACACACGGAGATGAGAACATAAGGCAGAGATGAATAATATTGGGAGGACATGAGGGGAGTTGCAGGAGGTAGCAAAAGATAGGACGACTTGGCATGGTTTGGTTGAAGGCGTATGCTCCAATGGGTGGGGTAGGGGAGGGGGGAGGGGAGGTAAAGGACAGAGGAAGTAGAAGAACCTTTAGCTTAGAACAGGACATGGTAGACTCAGAGCACAAGGCCATTCTCTCTGCCGCTTGTACAAGTGGAGCACCATGGTAGACCCAGAGCACAAGGCCATTCTCTCTGCCGCTTGTACAAGTGGAGCACCATGGTAGACCCAGAGCACAAGGCCATTCTCTCTGCCGCTTGTACATGTGGAGCACCATGGTAGACTCAGAGCACAAGGCCATTCTCTCTGCCGCTTGTACATGTGGAGCACCAAAGCAAACTTCAGAACATGTCATAGAAGACTGCCCTGACTTGACCAGACAGAGAGAGAGAGAGAGAGAGAGAGAGAGAGAGAGAGAGAGAGAGAGAGAGAGAGAGAGAGAGAGAGAGAGAGAGGAGATCTGGCCCACAGGGAGATCTCTTGGAGATACATTCTGTTAACCAGTAGAGAATTCAGGTGAACCGTCCTGTTTGTGACCCATACAGGAGTTGACGCATAGAACATGTTGATTGCCGAAAAGAGAAGAAGGAGAAGGAGAAGAAGACAATGACGGCGAAGAAGAGGATGAAAATTAAGAAGAAGAAGAAGAAGAAGAAGAAGAACAACAACAACAATAACAACAACAGCAACAACAACAGTAAGAGCAAGAAAGCTTCTGTGAGTACCCACCAAGACATGATCATTCACTTCTCATGGTAACATTTCACTTCTGACAGCGGCCTAGAGGATTCTGTCAACACGCTGGTCAACTGGACATCAATGTTGACTTTCCACTCATAAATCAATGGCAAATTTATTTTCCCCAGCATATCCTATTTACAGGACATCGCTGTCAACACCAGCATTTTATCGCTGTTTTTGATTTCTTGCAAGATTACGCTCAGTAGTTTGCCATTGATTTCTGAGCGACCAGCTCATATACCCCGTAGGTAACGAGGGCGACGCGATCCGCTAACGAATCTCGCGTTGCTGCGTTACCCTACGTGGATATACGAGATTACGGAGACCGGCAATGGCAAACTACTGAACGTAAAATTGCTTGGTAAATCAACTTTGGGTTGAATGCAACATCCTGCAATGGACTAACAATGGAAAAAAAAAAGTTACTTCAATGATTTCAGCAGTGCCTCAAACATTACATTTCTGTTAAGCCGATTTGTGAACTTTTACTTTATTTACGCTATTGTTAATAACATTAGGTAGTTAATTTATCATACTCATCATCATCATGTGCCCTGCCGGCTGACGTAGATGTTCATATCTCTCCACAGATCTCTGTCTTTGGTGTTCTGGATCAACTCTGCTGATGATATTCCTCCATGCCAACGTCTCATTTTTTCTCTTGGTCTGTCTTGCTTCTTTCCCCCTGTTCTTGCCGGTTGACACGATGTTGTTTAATGCCTCTCTTTTCACCACCTGATCAACGAATGTTTTTTGGTCTCTTTCTCATTGTTGCATATAAGCTTCTTTCATGCAATCGTTGCTAGTTACTCATTCGCTAGTTACTCATTGCAGTCCAAGGCATTGCCAACATTAGCCCAAGGGACCACATCTTCGTTGCTTCCATGTTCTTCCTAATTCATTCATTTATATTCGCAATTTACTCAATCAATCAGATGCCGTCTCCGCAATGAAGGTTGGCTGCAATGGATCTCCAACACTGTCTGCCTCTCGCCTTGACTGTACTTTCTGTCAGGTTGATGTTCGTCCATCTCTTGATGTTATCCTCCCACTTGTATCGTTGTCTATCTCATGC